>JBAIZL010000005.1:200489786-200904786 GCA_036971475.1 Prosapia bicincta
GGCTAGCCTTGAGTCTTATTGCCTTTAGTAGCTCCTAGTTGCTAAACTAAATAGGTTTAGGAACTCAGCAAGCTCTCTCAGCTTGTATGGGAGCACACAAAGCCGGAGACTCTATATCTTGCCGTATACGATTATAGGCTAGCCTTGAGTCTTATTGCCTTTAGTAGCTCCTAGTTGCTAAACTAAATAAGTTTAGGAACTCAGCAAGCTCTCTCAGCTTGTATGGGAGCACACAAAGCCGGAGACTCTATATCTTGCCGTATACGTTTATAGGCTAGCCTTGAGTCTTATTGCCTTTAGTAGCTCCTAGTTGCTAAACTAAATAAGTTTAGGAACTCAGCAAGCTCTCTCAGCTTGTATGGGAGCACACAAAGCCGGAGACTCTATATCTTGCCGTATACGTTTATAGGCTAGCCTTGAGTCTTATTGCCTTTAGTAGCTCCTAGTTGCTAAACTAAATAAGTTTAGGAACTCAGCAAGCTCTCTCAGCTTGTATGGGAGCACACAAAGCCGGAGACTCTATATCTTGCCGTATACGTTTATAGGCTAGCCTTGAGTCTTATTGCCTTTAGTAGCTCCTAGTTGCTAAACTAAATAAGTTTAGGAACTCAGCAAGCTCTCTCAGCTTGTATGGGAGCACACAAAGCCGGAGACTCTATATCTTGCCGTATACGTTTATAGGCTAGCCTTGAGTCTTATTGCCTTTAGTAGCTCCTAGTTGCTAAACTAAATAAGTTTAGGAACTCAGCAAGCTCTCTCAGCTTGTATGGGAGCACACAAAGCCGGAGACTCTATATCTTGCCGTATACGTTTATAGGCTAGCCTTGAGTCTTATTGCCTTTAGTAGCTCCTAGCTGCTAAACTAAATAAGTTTAGGAACTCAGCAAGCTCTCTCAGCTTGTATGGGAGCACACAAAGCCGGAGACTCTATATCTTGCCGTATACGTTTATAGGCTAGCCTTGAGTCTTATTGCCTTTAGTAGCTCCTAGTTGCTAAACTAAATAAGTTTAGGAACTCAGCAAGCTCTCTCAGCTTGTATGGGAGCACACACAGCCGGAGACTCTATATCTTGCCGTATACGTTTATAGGCTAGCCTTGAGTCTTATTGCCTTTAGTAGCTCCTAGTTGCTAAACTAAATAAGTTTAGGAACTCAGCAAGCTCTCTCAGCTTGTATGGGAGCACACAAAGCCGGAGACTCTATATCTTGCCGTATACGTTTATAGGCTAGCCTTGAGTCTTATTGCCTTTAGTAGCTCCTAGTTGCTAAACTAAATAAGTTTAGGAACTCAGCAAGCTCTCTCAGCTTGTATGGGAGCACACCAAGCCGGAGACTCTATATCTTGCCGTATACGTTTATAGACTAGCCTTGAGTCTTATTGCCTTTAGTAGCTCCTAGTTGCTAAACTAAATAAGTTTAGGAACCCAGCAAGCTCTCTCAGCTTGTATGGGAGCACACCAAGCCTGAGACTCTATATCTTACCGTATACGTTTATAGGCTAGCCTTGAGTCTTATTGCCTTTAGTAGCTCCTAGTTGCTAAACTAAATAAGTTTAGGAACCCAGCAAGCTCTCTCAGCTTGTATGGGAGCACACCAAGCCGGAGACTCTATATCTTGCCGTATACGTTTATAGACTAGCCTTGAGTTTTATTGCCGTTAGTAGCTCCTAGTTGCTAAACTAAATAAGTTTAGGAACCCAGCAAGCTCTCTCAGCTTGTATGGGAGCACTCCAAGCCGGAGACTATATCTTGCCGTATACGTTTATAGACTAGCCTTGAGTCTTATTGCCTTTAGTAGCTCCTAGTTGCTAAACTAAATAAGTTTAGGAACCCAGTAAGCTCTCTCAGCTTGTATGGGAGCACACCAAGCCGGAGACTCTATATCTTGCCGTATACGTTTATAGACTAGCCTTGAGTCTTATTGCTTTCAGTAGCTTCTAGTTGCTAAACTAAATTTGTTTAGGAACTCAGCAAGCTCTCTCAGCTTGTATGGGAGCACACCAAGCCGGAGACTCTATATCTTGCCGTATACGTTTATAGACTAGCCTTGAGTCTTATTGCCTTTAGTAGCTCCTAGTTGCTAAACTAAATAAGTTTAGGAACCCAGCAAGCTCTCTCAGCTTGTATGGGAGTACACCAAGCCGGAGACTCTATATCTTGCCGTATACGTTTATAGACTAGCCTTGAGTCTTATTGCCTTTAGTAGCTCCTAGTTGCTAAACTAAATAAGTTTAGGAACCCAGCAAGCTCTCTCAGCTTGTATGGGAGCACACCAAGCCGGAGACTATATCTTGTCGTATACGTTTATAGACTAGCCTTGAGCCTTATTGCCTTTAGTAGCTCCTAGTTGCTAAACTAAATAAGTTTAGGGACCCAACAAACTCTCTCAGCTTGTATGGGAGCACACCAAGCCGGAGACTATATCTTGTCGTATACGTTTATAGACTAGCCTTGAGCCTTATTGCCTTTAGTAGCTCCTAGTTGCTAAACTAAATAAGTTTAGGAACCCAACAAACTCTCTCAGCTTGTATGGGAGCACACCAAGCCGGAGACTATATCTTGTCGTATACGTTTATAGACAAGCCTTGAGTCTTATTGCCTTTAGTAGCTCCTAGTTGCTAAACTAAATAAGTTTAGGAACCCAGCAAGCTCTCTCTGCTTGTATGGGAGCACACCAAGCCGGAGACTATATCTTGTCGTATACGTTTATAGACTAGCCTTGAGCCTTATTGCCTTCAGTAGCTCCTAGTTGTTTACGATGTACTCTTGCGACGTATCTGTGACGCAATTACAACCTGTGGGATATTGCCGCATGCCACCGAAATAGATATAATCTTAACACAGTAGTATGCACAATATTAAAAAACAAGTTATATAGAAAAAAATCTTTTTAACGTAAATTCCTACTGAGCTCAACAAAAATAAAATTATTTTAGTAACTTTTTATTTTATAATTACAATTAATGAAAACATGTTTGCACATATGGCAGAATAACAGTATTAAGGGGCAAAATAGAAAGTGAATATTCTTGCAATCTTACATTTCCCTCTGGATATTATATGGGCTGGTGGACTACTATTTTTGTTTGTTACTATTTATTCGAATTCTCTTTTTAGTTTCTAATTTATGAAGCTGATGGTAATATATCATTCTATCGATCTCTTGTAATGCTTCATTATCGCTAAGTACGTTTCCCTTATAATTTCGTATACATCTTTAAGTAATGAATTTCGAACTATGGGAAAGTTACCTCGATGCCTAAGTGCTGGATTTCAAACACGTAGTCATTCAGTTCGAACGCGACCTAGACATCAACATTAGAAAATTTAGTAAATAAATAAATATTTGAATAAACTGCGTTATCAACAATTGTCATCCACTAAGGGTTGAAGAAATTATTTCATTGGTTGAATAAAAAAGTATTTTATTAAAGATTGATAATTTGTACGCGAGAAGAGTGTTGTAAAGTGTAACGGAGTGAAGATCCTGTTTCTATAAACATTTTATGATGACAACTACTTGCTACCGCCTAATCACAATGACTTTACTCTTTTTTTGTTTAGGTACTGTTGTGTTGCGCTGTTTTACATTGTTTTTAAAACGTCAAACCGAACATTTATAAAACATTACATAGATGTGTATTCAGAAGTTATTGATCCGCATTTAAATTTATTTTTAATATTTATTTTCTATTCACAGTCTGCTGAGATGAATGTCTACCCGCTTACATGTTCTTTGTCTCGACCTAACTTCGAAATTACCCCTTTCGACACAACCTTTTCTAAATCTCTTGAAGAACAGGATCATTTCAGGTGAGCAACCAACAGAATTACTTTATAAAATAAAACAATACATTAAATTGTATGTTGGTCAATTACAAATTACTTTTTATTTTAATTTGTAAATCAGTATATATTTATTTTGTAAATTATTTTATTTTAAGTAAAATGTTAGTTAATAGCAGTGGTGGACGGTGAAAGTGAATTTTATCCGTTGTATTTCGTGAATAAATGGGGCTGATGTTTTAATTTATACGGTTTACTTTTGTTATTTAAAGAGGAAAATTTGTGCACTACACGTTCTTTTCCGATGTTTTCACAAAGTCACAAAACGTTGCCCATTGCTGTCAATTTTGTGGGGATTTCCTCAAGAAAGTCTTTATTCTTGAAGTTTAGAAAACGTGTTAGTTTCCACTGAATGTACAGGCACATTCAAAACTAATTTCAGTTATTTAAATGATTTATTGAATCTTTTCAGTAATATTAATAATAATAAAATCTAATAAATTACCAGCATCCGACAAAGTCTGATCCGATGAAAGGGCGAAGATTTCTTGAGTACGCTTTACTTTATCAATACATTTATACACTGAAACATTTCCTAATTATTTCTTCAGGAAGTTCTTGTATATATGTCACAGCTTATCGACTAAGATTTGTTGCCTAGAGGTGTCCTAAGCTAGCTCTAGCCTCGCAGGTTATTACGTCACAAACGGCCTTAACATCTGCACTTCTTTACCTCTAAAATTGCCAATGGTTGTAAATGTTCTTATATTAATGTACCTTGCATTAATATTACTCTGTTAGGGCAAAACGTCAAGTACTCAAAGTATATGAAAATCATTTTGTGAAAATGATTAAAAACGTAAATTTGAAAAAAGGTTTTACATTCGTTCATCAATGTTCGACTAAAAACAGGTATCACAAGTCTGTTTTAATCGCCATAAATTGATAAACACTATTGAATAAAAATATAATAACTGTATTATCAACTCATAATTATTGTACAATGCAATTACATACACTCACAACTTAACAACAATTTCAGTGAGAGGAGGTAAGTCTGTCCTTTGAGTGGATGATTTCAGAAATGTTAGGCTCCATACTTGACATTTTTACTCTGACGTCATACTGCATATCAAGCCGATTCCTCTATATTTATTTCTCCTTAAGCACGTAGTTACGGATACGGTCTCAGCGAACGTGTTAAATTTAAATATTTCAAATTCAGTGACATAAATAATGTAGAATCTTCCTCAGAAGTAAATATACTTGCGGAATGCGAATTTTCTAGTGCTGTTTCAAACTTTGTTGAAGCCGTTACTTCATTGGGCAGGGTGTCTACTTCATTGGCGTAGTAAGAAAGAAAAGTTCATAGCTATTTCAAAGTTAAACAGCCCGGATATGACGCATTAGCAATACTAATAAACTACTTGTGGGATTCTCAAACTGTGTCCTATGGAACGTTATATTGTTTTACTTTACAGCAGAAAAGAATCTATTATAATATAGAAGGCATCGGATGTTTAGTAGACCTAAATGTTTCGATTCCGATTCTAAACATTTTCTTTTTTTGATCGATTCTCGATTCTTTTAAGTTATATATGCCTTCATGATATTATTTATTGATAGTTCAGCTTACATCTCGGTCATATGGTGAAAAGATGGCCATTTGAAAACTCTGTTCTAATGCAATAGGCTACACAAAACGTCGTTTGTTATGATTTATGAATAGGAATATCTGAAAGCATGACAAACATATCGGATAAAAGTGACAAGTAAACGGACCATGAGTGCTTGCGATCATCTTTCTTGTTGCGTTACAAATAATAATAATATTTTCGTTATTTCAAATCCCCATTTGCTTTAATCGTTTAATTCATTCAAACAAACTAATACATAAATAAGACATAGTTGATGATTAGTTATTTTCCCAATAAGTTACACCGTTCACGAATTTCAACAGTTGTAAAAAACTAGAACCGGAATCGGCGCTTAATCATTGCAGAATCGAGTATCGACTCTCACTAGATACCATTACAATCAACGATTCCTGAAATCGAGAATCGGAATCGGCGCATCTGTATAACATAGTGTACTTTGGTCTGGACGATGATGTAGCTATAGAAATATCATTGTACGTAAAAATTAATTTGTACTAAAAGTAGGAAACAAAGTTGTGCTCGTAAAATTTATCAGGTGTGATGCATTTTAATTCCATACAATTTAGATTAAATAAAACGAATAAATAATTTAGATAAATTAAACGACACGAAGTTACAATAAATTTTTGTTTATTCTGATTTAGCTTCCACCAGAGTCATCGAAATTCTTCTTGCTTTGCCGCCGGCCTAGGATCGGCACCCTTTCGGCCTTATCATCAAAATTTATGGGATGTAACCAACCCGCGTCCGTGCACCGCACACGTACATCCCGGGGAACGGAACTACGCCGTTTGCAAAATGGGTTAGAGGCAAACAATAACGCAAGATTTTAACAAACTTGAGTATAACAGAACTGACGTTACTGAAGTTTAACAGCATTCAAAGACTAACCTTCCATAAATTCTTACGTGATGTAAGAGATTCCCTTCCAGGATGTGCGGAATAAGACGGACGAAGCAACAGTGAAACAAAATTTTAGTGAATAAAAGTTGAGCCGATCAGTAAAAAAGGGCCGATCAGGCAGAAAAATCCAATAAAACATCAAACCATAACTTCAAAATTACAGGAAAAACTTCAATCAAAGTAAATGAATCAGAGCCCTAAAATGCAAATAGAATCGCCAATAAAACACGTCGACATTTTTGTAACACGAAATATAACTTTCAGACATATTGTATTAGTGTCTGTTGACTTTTTTTTGTCTAATACGTTGTTCTAAGTATATATATACATTTAAAGTTAAAAATATAAAAATTTAAACTTTATAAAAAACAGGATTTAACTACAAACACCATGCCCTATCCAAATACCTAATAACTAGAATGCATTCTAAAGATGGGACAATTTTGTTAATTTAGAATATATCAAGAATATATCGTATGACAGGTCACTCCATATCCTAAGAATTTTGTGATTGGAGGAAGTCTCAGCAGCAGAGGAGGGGTAGCCAGAGATGGAAACCAAAGACAAAGTAGGTTGTTTTAGGGTGGTATGAGTAGTTAACCCGGACCGTCGTTTCGAACTCCGCTTTTTAAATTACAGAATAGAAGGATCATTAGGTCCGAGTTCCTTTGTAGGGGTAGCCTGGTTGTCCAACAAATATGTGAGCTTCCCAACCCTTTCAGGGATTTTACTCTCTAGATGTGGTCTTTTTAATAGAACTTGTGTTTTCTATTGAAGTCGGTAAAGAAAGGGAAGTGAAATTTGTATTTCAGATGTAGAAGCAGAACAGTGACTAATTTTCAAGTTACCAAGATTAAATTTTAATTTTTTAATTGTCGGGTCAAGAAAATTCTAAAGAAATCCAAGTTTTAAAATTTAAGCCTAAAGTCGGAAATGAATTGATATAGATAAATAAAGTATAAAGATAGTGAAACTATAACCTTGTAATAAATAAAGAACTTTCGAATTTTATAAACTAAATTTGTGGTAACACGTAAAACAGTAAAGAAAGAATTGAGGCAGAAGAGCGAAAACCAACTCAAAATAATACAGAGGGAAGGACTCAATCGGATCACATAGTAGATCGGCCAAAACAACCGGGGAAGTCTGTACCAAACTAGTACCTAGATTTACATGGACTCTGGAACCTGCTGGAGTTATAAAAGGTTAGAGCTGTCTTATTTCTTTCTAACAAGTATAAAATTTAATTCTTTGAGGTTAAAATGGAAAATAAAGTATTTTCTTTTGAAGTCAATTCTCATGAAAACATGTTTTGAGTATAGTGGCTTTATCTTGTTAGAACGAATAAACTCTGAAGACAAATGTGACGTCATACTGGTTAACGTCATAAAACCAAGATGGCGGTAAACTAGCCAGATGTAAACAAACGTTTAGAAATGAACGTAAAATTTGAAATAATCACTTCAACCTTAAATAAAGGTAATTTATATTAGTACACAAATCATAACGTGTGAAAATATTTGTAAAATGTTGCAAATTAAGAAGTAAATAAATAATGGGGATTTTACAAAAATGTGAAGAATACAAGAGGAACCTAAAAATATATAATTGTGCTACTTCTAGAGGACTAAACTGATTGAAATTTGTTAATATAAAATAATTATTATGTTTAGAGGGTTTTTGATTTAGAAATAAATGTGGTTATAGAACATTTGTATCTAATTATGTTCTTGTAATTTAAAAATTTAATGGTTAGTTGTTTGATAGGAATTAGGGCAGTTGTTAATCCAATATATACAAAGCCAGTCACAAATAAACCAAATTTAGAGTCATACAGAAATGTCAGGCAACATAAATGAAAAGTTTAAAATAATTTATATGTACTTTAAGAAAGGGTTTTTAATGAATTATATTCATGCCTTACTTAATCTGTTATGAAAAATAAGATAACTGTTAAGATTAAAGAAGAAACTTTAAAAATAGGACAAAAAAAATAATTTTGACTGAACCTTTTGTTTAGTATCCAGGTCCCATAAATATTATTTTAGAAGGAAATATCATTAAGGGTTTATCCTTAGATAGGAAATAGGGTTAATCATCCTTAAAGTAATAACCATAGCAAACGAAATTGAATTTTGGTATAAAATCGTAGAAATAAGTTATTGTTTTGGCAACATGCAAAGAAAGAATAGGAAGATTTTCAGGTTAGTTATTTGATTACAAATGCAAAGATTTCTGATATAATTATGATATATAAATATTTGTAATTTTATTATATAATCTTGATATATTAAATGTGTGTGATTCTCTAATAAAATTTCGATTTTTTTCGAAATTATGTTATGTTTTGTTTTCTGGGTAAAATTATGTGTTTTCCAGTTTTTTTTTATGTGGAATTATGAATGTACTACTACGAATTAACTACGGCAAATTAGATGAAAGACTCATTAAAAGATAAAAATGTCATTAAAAGTTTGTGGTTTTGTAAAAAAGAGAGATAAATTAAATTTACAAAATTACTAGTTTTAAATTTTTTTATTTGTACAATTTTCACAAGATCTAGAACCACTGGACGTGAGTGACCTGGCTCCTGTTGATCACATTGTCAATTCATTTACAAAAACTTTTGATTGCTGCCAGGAAGGCAATTCCGAAAACCTCCTCCAAACCACGACGACCACCTGTTCCGTGGTGGAACTATGAATCGATCGCGTACGAAGAAAAGCTTTGAACAAGTTCAAAATACATCTAATGAGTGAAAAGTTGGAAAAATATAAAATCTTCCGTGCGAAAGCACGGAGAATATTTAGGTTAGGTAAACAAGAATAATGGTCACAGTACGTTGGCAAAATTACAAGAGCTACAGCTCCATCTACATGGAAGATTACGATATTTCCTTTCGTGTCACTTCCTTTCCGATGCCATTAATTTCATTAAGGTATCCGGATCGAGTTTTGACCACGGATTGTGAGGAAATTGCCAATGTGCTGACGTTATCGGCCTCAAAATATTCTTCATATTCTGCATACAAGGACGCTTTCCAGATGTACAATCCTAAACAGGAAGCCCTAACTTTCACTGTTGGATTGTCTGGAGGTTCTTGTTTGAATATGCATTTCTCTATTGACGAACTAGAGTCAGCTCTCTCGTCAACGAAAGATTCAACTCCAGGTCTGGATTATATTGTACACTCCAAGATTAATCATCTTCCCCCGTCGGCAGAAAGAGCTCTCCAAAACAACCGTATATTCAAAGAGCAAGATTTTTCCGATGCACGGTTAGAAGCGACAATAATTCCTCTTTTAAAACAAGGAAAGGACAAAACTAATTCCAGTAGTTACAGACCCATCTCTCTCTGACCAGCTGCTTATGCAAACTAATGGGGAAGATGGTCAACCGACGTCTTGTCTGGTACCTAGAAACAAACAAACTTCTTTCTAACGATCAGTTTGGTTCCAGACAAGGGCCGTCAACAGTGTGTGTGTGTGTGTGTGTGTTTGTGTGTTAGTTTATTTTCCGAAATACTTATTTATAACCTTTCAAGGTGTTTTTAACAAATACTCAGTTGCATAGGTGGATTCTAATAAATCTCCTATTTCAACCTAATAACTTACAATATTATGTATAAAAATATCAAAACTCAATAGTATCAGGCTTATAGTTTATTGTACACACTCTAATTCCCTTAAAGAAACGCCTAAACACACAGAATAAAGTGTAATATTTCCTTATAACCGGACAATAAATTAGAATTTGCTGAGAAATATCAGTATGTTACCAGGTAAAAAGTTAAGATTTTAAAAATTATTAGATTCTATTTTATTAATTATTGTTTGTAGTTTATATTTACATTTTACCACATAGTCCCTAACTGTACATAGGTATTAAATATACGCATTTAGCATATAGTCAATTTCTATATTTTTAGGAATTTACAATGTGAACGATGTAAACATAACCTCTAAGTATAGAGGAAAGCCATTGTTTAGCCTAATTGAAATTATTTGTTTCAGAAGAGGATTCACGGATGAGCTAATAGAGGTTTACACGTGCCGCAAGCTGGATCTAAAGTTTAACTCTGGAAAGGAAAATGGCGCCTGTAGACGTTTGCACTTGGAAAATAGAAGAACTTGAACTCAAGTGAATGGAGTGGGTAAATTTATTACACTATAAAGTAAATGTGTCTAGCTTGATATTTACTCCTAGAGGTTCTTTTGGCTTTAGACTTAGCATTGTGGGTTGTATTTTGTCGAGACAGCCTGAATTTTAACAACGCAATGGCTCCTTGTTCAAAAAGTTTATCGCACTTAATAAAAACTATTTTTTCTTACAATTTATCGCCAGCGGTCTTGATTTTGCCAAAAAATAATCAATAACTGGGTAACGCATTGAAAAAAACTCAAGGCATTTATTTAAAAATTCAGGAAATTATTGCCTAACATTTCTTTCTATCATCTTCTGTCTTGCTTAAAGCGAAATGTTGAGTTGAGCCGATATTCCTTCGTGCAAAGTGGAACATCCCTGTTTGGCCTCACTTACAGCAGAGATAATAAAATGTTCCCACTTAGAGGCTGCAACACAATTTAAAGAGACGACTTCACGGAACTTGAGACTTCACAGTATTGATAGTTGTTTAGTGTGTACAAAACAATTTGTTAGTTTAAAAATGTTTAACAATTCGTAAACGAATAATAAGAGGGTAAAGTATGGGCTTTAAGACAAATCAGTAAACAATAATGGAACTAACGCTGTGTGCCACCCTACTATAGCAACAGTACTTTTATAGCGCAATAGTATTCTCTAATGAGAACTGCGTTACTGTCAAGGGCGTATATATTGTACACTTGTGACGCGTTATTGTGGTAATATATATCTTACCAACATTTATTTCAGTAAATTTTAACAAATCTACATTTTGTAAACTTTTCAGTTTGTATTCAACCACTCATATATAATTGATAATTATAAGGTTAGTGATTCCATGGCTCGGGCGTTTAGCGTCGTCGCTTTTTTTTGTTGTTTTACAATAAGCCTCTTTGTTCGTTGCTATTTTTTGTTATAATGCTGCGGTTTTACAAATCTCAACTAAAAATAGCATTCGTGATTTTTTTTTTTTTTCTAACGACGGGAAATGCTTTATGCACATAGTGTGGGACTCCTCTCGACATTGCACTAGGCTCTACATGAGAGTATACCCACTAAAATCCGACTTTCCCAGGCAAAGATTCCACCCCGGGGCCGCCGAAGCATTACTTCGAGGTAGCATTCGTGATTACTTTTATATTACATTTTCTTATAAATTACTTTTTCTTGTAGGCA
Source organism: Prosapia bicincta (assembly GCA_036971475.1). NCBI lineage: Eukaryota > Metazoa > Arthropoda > Insecta > Hemiptera > Cercopidae > Prosapia > Prosapia bicincta. Next base: position 200,501,452 of record JBAIZL010000005.1, read on the forward strand.
TTACTTACTTGTAGATTACTTTTTCTTGTAGATTTCGTTTTATTGTATGTTACATTTTTGTGTAAATTCCTTTTTTTGTAGATTAATTTTTCTTGTAGGAAACCTAATCTTGTAAACTACCTTCTTTGTCTTTGTGTGAGGTATCAGAACTTTGCTGGTATAACCCTTTATTCCCGTAGATAAAGAGTGTTTAAATGGTAGTTGATTTCAATTTACATGTAGAATTATTACTTCCTAGGCATGCAATGGTGTTCACATGACCTATAAGGCAGCATACAGCTTACAGACAGTGAAGCATGTTTAAATTATTAGCACCGTTTTGCCAATAAACCTATTACAACTTCTCCATTAGCGTCAAGTTCACTGGACAGTTATTTTTCCAACACCGAGTCTTTTTCACTTCTACGTGAAGTGTTTTTATGTTTCTGACTAAAAATATTTCTTGTTCCTAACTTTAACTTAAAACTTCTTTTTGTACGTGATATTTGTTTTAACGTGTTCTTTGTAAAGTGTACCATTCCGCACACACATAGGCCTTCTCTCTGTACAACTTTATTAAATAAGCTCTTAAAGTCAAATAATTGCCATTGCGCTGGATAAACATGCAGCCTCTTCAGCAACTCTTCAGTGGAATGAACAAAAATCAATCTCCTATCACAATGTTTTTTAAAGTAGAAAAAACGTTCTGGTTATGGCCAGCATCACTAAACGTAAGAGACCGTTCTTTTTCTAGTCTTTCCACTTTCAGATAAAGATGTTTCTAAGTAAATATTTTTTGTTCTCAACTTCCACTTAAAACTTCTTTTCGTACGTAGTATTTTTTTAACGGGTAAATAGTGAAGTCCACCATTTCACACATAGCCTACATACTCTCTGTACAGCTCTATTAAATAAGTTCTCAAAGTAAAAAAAATTGCCTCCGCGTTTGATAACAAACACTTGTTATTGGTAGCTACAAGGGGCATGGAGTATTGTACACTACGTGAAGGTAAGTACAAACAGCAATTGCAATGACCCTTTTGTGCATAACAATACTTTTGTACTGTAATGTAACATTTTACAAATTATACAGTATATAATGTACTTATGCAATGCCCGTACCTATGTACATGTACTACTGTATACTGTAATTGTCTGTAGGTATAGTATTTAACACACCTCGTCCTAATTATCTGCGGTTCCACGTTTCCGTGGTAATTTTGGAGCCTATTACCCGCGGATATGGAGGCGCAACTGTAATCATACTTGTCGACATTGTTATGCCTGACTTTTTTTACCTTTTTATTCCTCTCTATTTACAGTTTGAATACCTGTAATAGTTTTTATTTAAAGGATAAAAACATCTTAAATAGATTGTTTAATAAGCTACAAGCAGTGCTCCTTCTATTTGCATATACGCAACCTTTGACACTTTTGTAGTTGCAATTGCATGTTTTACAATTGCAGGGGCATATTCTAAGATGCAGTGTAAAGTTTAAAACCATGTAATATTTTTCTTTTACAAATTACTTTGTTTAAAACGTTGCAACTAATTAGGTTAGACCTGTATTCTTAATGGCAACATCCTAGTAGAACCCTTCCCTTACAATTGCAAGTTATAGGCCTTTGATTCTAATCCCATGTTTGGAATAACGTTTATGTCTTAGCAAGACCAAAAGTTGGTAATTGAGTAGAACTGCTTTTCATAACTTTTTGTTAGGCTGTTTTTTTTTTTTTGATTTAAAAATAACCATAGATTCTTTAAAAATATACGTAGTCTACAAATTTTGTATTCACAGCATCATTTTTGTTTATTAATAACTCAAGCTGAAATTCGTTTTATTCTAAACTTTAAAAGAGAGTTCTCATTTAGTAGCAACTTGAAGCAAGTGTGATGTATTTCTCCATTAAATAAATAAAATCTCTAATATACGAAAGTGCTTTTCTATTTAATTCTACTATTTAGACTTGGACTCCAACGCAATCGGGGCGTCAGTTGTTTATTCGATCAGTGGGTTTAATTCAACTTTTCTTATTCGATTAGAGTTTTGCCTGAAGGCTTTTAAAACAAAAGTTTGTTGTCAAGTGTAATTAGTTTGTAATAATTGGGGCAGTTAGAGGCTTTCCTTTATTGTTTTTTATTAAGGCAAATATTTTACAATAACCACATAGGAAGAAATATATAAATTTCACAAGTACCTTTATCCGGCTAAAACCACACAAAGAAGACAGCTTGTAGTTTTTCCAAAACATGTATGTATAGAGAATTATATCCTGTTGTAGGTTTTGTGCTTATAAAATATTTCTTATAAATAGATTATAACTATGCTATAAGAAACATAATGTATTTGGTAGGCGAGATTTTATTTTTCTACTCTTTAATAAACTCTTGAAGAATTTACCTTATGTAACCTATGTAGTCTGGTGTTGGCATTTGGAAATCATTGATTGTAATTCACAGACACACACATCCCCATAGTTACACATGCATACAGGTACACAGAGACACACAGACATACAGTAATACAGTCACACACAGACTCATAGTTACACATGCACGCAGAGACAGGCATGCGGTAACACAGTCACACACACAGCAAACCAGCTGACCTATTATAGGTAATACAATTTTTTTGGGGATGAAAGAAAATTTAGTTTATAACCTGTTTTATTCCCTGGGTACAGTTTTTTAAGGAAACAAAAGCAAAAAAGCCATATTTTATAGCAAACATTTGTACAACTTAAAATTGTTACATTTGTTGTTAATTTGGTTACTTATATTGGTTACATGTGTGTAAGGGTTAAGTAATAATTGGCTATGTTGCTTTAAGAATGAAGTTGAGGGAAATGAATTTTCGGAAAATCCTTTTAAAAAAGTGTTTAAAAAGTAGAAAAATTAAACACAATCCTAAAACTAAGTGTTTAGATATAAAACAGAAAAGAACACTACAGTGGGTTTTTATTTGAAATGTTTATGTTTGGAGTTTATGCTAGATGTGGGCCTATTTGGGATTATTTAAGAAGCTAATTGAATATTGATGTCTTGCTTTTGTATAATTTACTTTTGTATACTTAGTATCTTTAAACGTACTTCAAGATACTAAACAGCAAGGGGAACTTCCCATAAGTAAGGTAATTTATTCGTTAGGCGAGATTATATACTTACTTTATATTACTACTTTTTAATAAACCCTTGAAGCATTTACCTTATGTATATACCCAAAAGTAATTGTGTAGTCTGGTGTTGTCATTTTTAATTCATTGCTTGTAATTAACAGACACACAGAATAACAGACAAAATATAAATCTTCAACTCACAGTTTTGCAACTCATAAAACTTTCTTTTATAAATAACAATATGATTGAAATTATAAAAACATTTTGCTGGTTACAGATGCAGACGTCGGGAACAGGTTTCTGAAAGGAAAACATGCGACAACTTCTAGAGCAGGAAAATCATATTTTATAAATGACCAAAATTACTTATAAAGGTAAGTCTTGTACTATTTGTAAGATTGTACAACTATCCCTAATAAGTACAGCTGAGATCATAAATCTAAAGTTGTACCTATTTCGGTCCCCAAGGAATGTTATTTGTCATCCCTTGATGTTACAACTTTATTCACTTAACCTCTTGCATGTTTAGCTACTAATAGTCAAATAACTTAGGTAGTTAATAAGAAAACTCACTAAGTTTAATGAAGGCTTTCTGGAATTAGTTACAATTTTACCTAATAATGCATTCTTTAAGTTAACAATGAACTTTACAAACAAATTATAGGCTCTCCTGTGGGATCTAACACCTAGCCTATATACCCCAATAAGGAATGGGGGATATAGAATATTTAAGTCAATATTAACTGCTTGAGAATGATATTTTCACTGCCGTTGCTACGCATAGAATGCGTGGTGTAGTCGGTTTGTTTAATATATGTAGTTATGATATAATTATATATTTTAGGGTTCACCTAAAGAGTGTAATAGCCTACATTTGTAGACTTTACCCGCTACAACCAAACCTATCATTATAAAAAGCTTATGAAAACCTCCAGTGTATAGAGTTTGTTTGTGTAACAAATTTATTTTACAATTGTTGCAAATTTGTGGATCCTTGGAATTAGGTTTCTTGTTTCCGTTGACTTTGTACATCGTCAGGTATAAGGTTTTAGCAATTTTGGTGACGTAACATAGACATAACGTCGCTTCTACTATTTAAAACTAAGTCTATAACGACTCAAAGTAACTCATTGTCAGGAGTTATAAAATTAGTTTAATTTAAGCGTCTCTGAGGATAGCTGGGAAACTACTTTCTGCGCAGCTTTACCAAGTTAGAATAAAATGTTCACGGAGATAGTGACTGCCCTAGCCGTTACATCTTGGTCGAATGTTGTCAAGATACAACTCTGACTGCAACTGTAAATACTACGCAAGCTTTAGAAAATATTAAACAACATGAACAACTCCAAGGTAAAATTGTCAGGCCGCTCTGGGTGAAGCTGAAACAAACCTCCCAGGGCAAGACATGGTAAAACAGAGCTTTTCCTCTTATTCGTGACAGGAAACTGTGAGTAACAAGTTGCACCTGTAAAACGTTGTAACAAAGCAGTTTTGCGTATTACGTAGAATAATAGTTTAAATTTAACGTAGAACGACGAGGTGATAACGGATTTTCAAAATTTAGTACTAAAGTTAGTTGCATTATTTTCGATGAAATTAGTTTCTAGATTTCGATAAAAAATAGGATTTCCTGTTACATACGTAGATTGTAGCAGTATTTAACATAGAATGACGTGGTGCAAATAGTTTTTCAAAATTTTGACCAGTTATTTACATTTTGTCTACGTAATATATTGTTTTTTTTTTATATTTTTCTAAGCTCTGGTTGGAAACCCCTGAGACCACCCAGCCCTCGTGGCAGCCAGCCTCTAGCGAGCTACCTACGTCTCAATGCGGGATTGATTGCCCATGTACCAAGCTTATAAGCTCTTTCCATGGAGAATCAGGAGATAGTGAAATGAAACAGTACGGCGAGTGTCAGGCTAAGAGCGTGATGATTAAACCTGCTGGAAAAATCCTGCGACAGATCATGCAGAAACTCTGGAGGGTTGGATCACTTTATGCTAAGAGATAAGGAGGGGTATTACCTTACAAATACCCTGTTAGTGAGACTATGGCAGGAATAATATGCACCTCTTCTTCTGCTGCCTACTCGAAACTGAAAAGGCATGCAGTCAAATTAGTACTTCCATTGGGACATTATATATATATTTATTTATTTATTCTTTGCATTACGTTTGAAGGTGTAAGCTTAGGTTAGGTTAGGATAGGTTAGGTTAGGTTAGGTTAGGTTAGGTTAAGTCAGGTCAGGTCAGGTTAGGTTAGGTTAGGTTAGGTCAGGTTAGGTTAGGTTTAGGTCAGGATAGGATAGGTTAGGTCAGGTCCGGTCAGGTCAGGCAGACACACACACACACACACACACACACACACACACACATACACACACACACACAACACACACACACACACACACAACACACACACACACAAACACACACACACACACACACAGAGAGAGAAACAAACACACACACACACACACACACACACACACACACACACACACACACACACACACTGGACGAGCCTGCCTGCAAATCTAGCTGAAACTGTAATTCATGGATTGCAATTCACAGACACACATACACACACACACACAGAGTTTATAACCTTTTGAATTCCCTGACAGTTTTTTAAAGTAATAATAAAAAAAAATTTTTAAATAATTTTCCTAGATTTCTCTCCACTTGAAGCTTTTTGAAATAGGTTTTTGGAAAACCTGCGAAGGAATAACATTCTTTGTGTTACAAAATACATTTGGTTTTGAAGGACCATTTTAACTGAAAAGAGCTATTTAACACTAGTGTAGACATTTCCTAAGAAATCCCGGTTTATATAAGTGTATAAAAATTAGGAAAAATAAACACTATCCTAAAGCTATGTGATTAGATATAAAACAGAGAAAAAACTACAGTGGGTTTTTAATGGAAATGTTTATGTTTATAGTTCATGCTAGCATTATGTGTTTGTAATATTTTGAAAGGGAATCGAATATTGATGTCTTGCTTTTGCATATTTCGAGGAATTGTAACGGGGAAATTCGTAATAAAAAAATCTGTATTAAAACATTTACTACCAAAATTTTAGATAAAATCTTATTAAAATTAATAAAACATTTTAGATATATATCTTAATAAACAAGGGGAAACGTTTATCTTTAACGTACTATAAGATACTAAACAGCAAAGTGACCTTCACATAGAGTAATAGAAAGTTATAGATGGAAACAATTAATGTTGGTATTGCATTTGCAGACTAATGGTGAGCCATTGTATAAATGTTGGTGACAATTGAAAATAATAAGATTAAACAAGCTAAGGGAAAATGTACCCTAGCGTGCTGGTACAAAGTCTGGCAAAAATTAAATATATTCGTACCATGTTTATGCTGTTATTAATCATAAACAATTATAAATAATTCAGCTATACGCCTAGATAAGATTACCTCTTTTCTTGCGACATGTCTAGGTTCCTGGAGCAGTGAATGTTTCCATGGAAACAATAATGTAACCTCAGTGCATGCTACTAGCCAACCATACATCAGTAATTGTTAATACTCGTATCTTTACAAGCAAATATTGTTGTTTTTACATCAAAGAATACATATTGTTTAATGAATTTGTTCTGCTTTGTATTTACGTAGAAAACTGAAGCCATTTAAACCGGATATTAAGAATAAATTGACGTAGTAATCATTTAACAAATTGTAAATTTAATTCGATAAATGTTTATCGACAAAGTACCCCAAGACTATATATATTATTAATTTTTTAGTTGTGTTTCATTTGTTTAGTTATTTAGACTACTTGATATCCTAAAATTCTCAAAGAATTACATATAAAGCTGGGTTTTATTTAATGACCTATATAGACAATAGTTGAAGGTAATCGTTGATACGTTTGCAATTATACTTGAAGAAATCGTTCAATACACCAAATAATATACACACAAACAGCAACAGAGCATCAGCCACAAACAAAACTCTCAACGCAAAACAATAACACTTTAACACCCACCACCAGTTTCACCCACGCACAATAAACACTATAAACATCGATTTGATTATAAACGAATTAAGCCTTAAACAAATGACTTAAATACAGCTTACACATCAAGAAATGCAATAAAATACTAAGGTTTTTACACAGGAACAACAATACAAAGCACAGATTCCATTCTCTATGAATACATTGGACAAGGCATTGAATATAAAATGTCCATTATAAAGACATTAAACACTAAATCAAGCACCTGATCCACAAAATTAAATACATCTGTATACCGGAAGTCAGTACCACCATAGCGTCAGTCGACATAAAAACCTTTACTCCAAATTGTAAAAAAAATGAAGTGTAAATGGAAATGGGAACATCGTCTTAACGCCCAACCTTTCCTAACAGAGGGTTGGATCGCCTTATCGGTCTAACTTCCGTCCGCCTCACAAGACTGAGGCAGATGTCGTCGTGTCGGTCCATACAGGTTATGTGTAGGGGAGAAGTTTGTCGCATTGTCGTGTGTTGCCTCTGTAGTCTTATGATATCATCGACGTATCTGTGGCAGTAAATGATTTTGTGTGCGTGTGTATTGTTTGTGAGTATCTTGGTGTTTTCTATTTGTTGTAGGAACAAATTACGCTTAGGACACTGCTGATAGGGCTTCCCATGGGTAGACCATCTGGTTGTGAATAGAAGTTTGAGTTGCAGGTGAAATAGTTTTGTTTGGTGCTGGTTTAGATGATGTTTAGGATTTCGGATGGGGTTTTGGTATGTTGTACTGTATTAATTGAGTCTCTAGGATATTGAGGGTTTCGGATACAGGTATGTTGGTGTACATGTATGTTATGTCGAGTGATAGTAGTGTTGAATTGTGTAGTAAGTATGTCTTTTATTTTATTTATGAGGTGTGTTCTGTTTTTTATCTGTGTTTCTGTGTTCAAGTTATTAGATTTATTTTGTCCATGTATTTTGTTAGTTTATGTGCATTTTGGTGGTCGATGAGGCTCGTATGGGGACATTGGAATTGTGAATTTTTAGGAGAGCGCGGAGGGTAGTTGCTTTAGGATGGATTTGTTGTAGGTGGTATTTTTTTGTTTTTGCTGATAATGTATTAATTAGTTTTTTGGAAATGTGATATTTCTCAGTTGGCTCTGTATGTAACTTTTCTTTTATGTTTGCAGCGATTTTAATTTCATGGTTTTCGTTTTAGTTGTTTATGTTTTTGTTTCTTTGGCGTTTTTGTGTCATGTCGAAGTGAGTCTTGGTCTTTGGTGGCGGCTTTTTGTATTAATTAGGATGTACAAGTTTGGATTTGTAATTAATACCTAGTAAATTTGTTTAGAAAAAATGTTATTACAATATTTTGACACAATAACGTACAATTGTAATGTGTGTTTTTCCTTCGCAATAAACCTGTCTTCTAACTTTTTCTGTCACTTTTGCTTCGTGGGTTCACTCTGCTTATGCCCAGTTCACCAGGGTTAATTCTCATAACACTTTAGAATCTTCAATCTTATATATGAGAACTACATAAACTAAACTAAGAAAACACAAATTTCACTAAAATTAAAACTTTCAAGATTCCCCACATCATTTTGTTGAATTCACTTACTTTAAAATGATTTAGTGTTGTCTATTGGAGTCACATCTGTTTAAATCATTTCTCCAAGTTCACATTTCCCCACTATAGAAAGAAAGGTATTTTCTGCACACATGGCGTCACATGATGAATGACAGCAAGACCTTTAAATACAGCATTATTGTATTGCAGATGGTAATTTAGTAGGATTCTCTGATGACGACATGGTCATCGAAATGTACATAAAGGTTTATTCATAGGTAACTTAGGTAATATTACTTATTTTTGTGCGTTTTTTTGCCAATATTTTTGCTGCTATGTATTTTACCATTGTGCTCTTGATATTGTATAAAATTTAGCATATTTTCATTATGTAGCAAACTTTTAAATGACAATAAATATTTATAGTCTTGGAAATGATTTTTTTTCAATATGAGCTAAAATAATTTTAATTCAAATTATTCTACAAAATATCAATTTTCTTTTGTTTTGATTTTTCAAATAAATTGATAACATGTTATGAATGACAGCAAAAGCTTTAAATAGAACTGTCAGTCATCTTCAATCTCGACATGTTTTCAGTCTCCTCATTGAAGAATAACTGTACAGTTGCTCAGCTGTAGAAAGAGTTGGTTACAGCGTTAAACATTCTTTTGAAACAGGATAGTATGTTCCATGCCCTATGTTTACCTGCAATTGCACTCTATTTTCTTGTACTCTAGATACAACATTTTTAATGCACCGTACTTTGTTTGCAAGTTTACCTTATGATGTTTCAGTTCGTAACAAAGAAGGGTATTGTAATGTTATGGAAGCTAGTTATTTTGTAAAATGCTGTTATTTGTCAAAGTTTGTGGGGACCAACATCGACTATGAGAAATATTATTAATCATGTTTACACTCGCAGAGGTTTTTTTTTAAATAAATGCGGTGGATTTGCAACTCAGGTACAACTATTTATTTACGTAATCACTTTTACATTAGTTTTAAGTATCCGAACTTTAAATTTTCTAAATTTGTAAAAACAAAATTTATTGTCTCAGTAAGTTTTTACAAAATTTAATTCTCAGTAAGCTTTTACAAATTTACAACATTTAAAGTTTGGATAAGCATATACTAATATAAAAGTGATTAATTAAGTATCACTGAACGTAATGGAGTCCAAAATTCTAGTATTTCTTTAAACAGGCAACGTTTTAATATTAGCTTCGAAATACATTATGTATTGCAGCCCTGATGATAATACCGTGGCCTGTTTAAATAAATAGTTTTACCTGACTCGCAAATTAACCGCATTTATTTAAACAATAAGAGAAATACTGCTACCAGTCTTCCATCACTGGTCCAGAAGATGTACTTGTTTCAATCAGTTTACGTAACTTCTCTAGACAATCTATAATTTGGTAAATTTGTAAAAACGTACTGCGACAGAACGTTTTCTAATGATGTTAATTATATTTGCAAAATATATTTACTTAGAAACACTTTTCATAAATATTTTTACACTGGTTTCCAAGGAACGTTCGTATTCATGTAAGAATTTTTCACTTCTATAATGGAATGACTGTCTTAATAACGAATAGACCAACAAACAACTGGAACAGTATATACTAACAGTTTCACAAATATTACGCTGTATAGTTAAAAGAACATTTTTTCAATTCGAATCTTTTTCCTGTTGGTCTGGTCTTAATATATAGTAAACATAGCAACAACTGTAAATAGGGCATTCATGGAAGCATGCTAATAGGATTGTTTAAGGCTTGGCCGCGAGTTACAGCCCCAATGACATTTCTTAAGGCCTAATACACAATTTCTACCTAATACCCAAATGCCAGATTACAAAATATGACCTATAACTGTTCCCATATGTGTTAATGTCTCATCACAGACTGTTCTAAATGACGAGAGTGGCAACAAGATAAGCATTTACTCATTTAGAATTATTTATATTTTATTATTAAAAAATATTTACAGATTTATTTTAATAAATAATACACACAAACTGTAACCATAAATGTATTTATTCCCGTTTTATGTAGACCTACATTTCGGATACAAAGTAACCATCCTCAAACACATGACACAGTATGTATTGTCATGTCTCTGAGAATGGTTACGGTATGACCGAAATGTACATAACACTAGAATAAAAATATTTGTATTTTGAGGTTGTGTGTATTATTTATTAATATTAAATCAAAGTAAATTATTCCAAGTAATTACTTTGGGTGGGTTTTGGGGACCCAGACCCGATTAATAGAAAAAGCAATAATTTACTTTCACAAAATGTAAATAACTCAAGAGCTAGACAAAAGTTTGAAATACTATATACGCTCTATGTATATAACATTAAATCCATAATCCTACTCAACAATCCGGATACTTTCACGTTTTTTGAAATGTTTGTCACTTTTACTCTTCTTAATTTTTTTCCATGTGCAAGATTTACAACGCATTAAATTTAACTGTCTAAATATAAAACAAACCGTTCATGCTGTCACACACATTGCCAACGTATTAACTTATATTAGTAATCATGAAGAAGAATGTCGAGACGGCCACAGCCAACTGGAGTGACGAATTCTTATCGCCGCGATCTAGACTTTGGACAACAATAGAATCAGCTGATTATTCGACTAGTGCGTTTGTTAGATGTAGGTTATATTTTCTTATTAGTTTGAAGCTTTGGCGAATGGGTTGGTATTTTGGCATTTTGTGTGAAGTTTTTCCGATTAAATGTAAGTGTGATTAGTTTCTAATATTAATTATCTTTGAGGTTCCTTTATTGTTTTGTAAAATTGTTTTTGTCTATCCAAAGATTTTACAATAGTTATAAAGAAGAAGATTTAAATTACACAAATAATTTTATCACGTCCTAATCACAATTATGTAGCGAAGTCTATATAAAATTATATGTAAGTTGTAGAAACAATACTGTATTTGGTAAGTATTATTTTATATTATTTTTGTTCTTTACTATGCATGCATAGCAATTACTTTGTGTATAATTTAAGGTCGTCTGAGGTTATCTTTTCCTAATTACAAATAATTGTAAATATCCTAACACGTGTGCAAAGTATGTTTGGAGCAATGTAAGTTACAACTGTTCTGTTCCGTTAAAAATACAGGTTTTAATTTCTGCTTACATTTATCTGTAGATTCTTTAAACCTGAATGTAAATTTCTCGTATTCTCAACGCGGTTTGTAGTTATTATCGACAAAAAATAAAATATTCATGTAACCCAAATTACTTGCTCCAATAAATTTGATTTCTTGTGATGAAAACTCTTAAAATAAATAATTCTGAAAATTATCATTATAAAGTAAACGAATATTAAGTTTAAAGATTTTGTGGTCTTCCCTTTTACATTAATGCTCACACATGGTTAGGTTATTTCTTGATGTTAGTTATAAAGTTTTTTTATTGGTTTTAATAACACAAATATTTTACATTTATATAATAAAACAAAGAATAATTAAATAAGATTATGCTTAAATAAAAATTTGACTAATTTTATCCAAAAAAAATTGTTTAAAAATGTATAAAAAAGTAAAATTTGAAACGTTTTGTTGAAAATAGAACACTTTTGCTTTTGTTAGAAATTTTTGTTGCGTGTTTATTTAATTCTAAATGCACAGTTACACCTCTTATAAAACATTTTGGGCATGTCCAAGTTGCTGACACGGGTCTGAAGTACATTAAATAGCGCTATAAGATTTTCGTCATTAACTTTTAAATTTTACATTTGTAGAAAAACCATAAGATTGTTTAAACAAAACAATGCTTTTTGTTTATGAGACAGACGTAATTTGGTGCAAAGTACAATATATTTATATAGCATATCTTGTTTTTAAAACTCCAGATACATATATAGGTTTTTATAAATTTTTAGCCTAGCATATATTATTTTAAATATGTTTTTATATCTATTATGTTGTTAATTTTATGTTTCGCTTTTTATGTATATTTTGTTTATAATTTACTTATGTCGTTTATTTGTCAAGTATTTAATATGTGAGTAGTGGGCTCTATGTTTGGTGTGATATCGTGCTGAAACCCTATCTGTTAGTGATTCAATAAACTACAAATAACAAAACCCAAATTTAAAATTGTTGCTCAGAAACGGACTTTTTTCAGAGTAAGTATTTGTTATATGAGTATGTTTAAATACGTAATTTGGTGTTACATTGTGCTGAAACGCTATCTGTTAGTGATTCAATAAACTACAAATAACAAAACCCAAATTTAAAATTGTTGCTCAGAAACGGACTTTTTGCAGAACTTATTATTAGGTTTTTAGTTAACAACCCTTGTCCCCCTGTAATGGGCGGATATGTACGGAAGAGGAGCGATATGTATGTCTCTAAGCGTGGCGACTATGTAAGGATGACTTCGTTAGGTTGAAAACGTTCAAACTTTTTCCGTGCTACAAACCTCAATCTTTGAGACTGGTTAATGCGTTTATATTTACAACGAAACTGTACTTTTTGCAGTTATCACCGATGTTAACCACTAAATTATAGCCTTGCTGTTTCGATTCCAGAGAAGTCCAAATTTTTTTCAGGCTACTACCTAATGTTTTATTTTTTCGATTTTGGAACAAATAACTTGGATAGTGTCCCAAAACACATGGCCCTAGGCATTATGATTATTTTAAAACTTGTTTTGGAATAATTTCAACGATTGAGTCAGTTTTTTTGCGTCTCTTATAATCATATAATCTCACATTTTTCATCTCTTTTGTATTTAAAAAAAAAACAAAATTCTTAGCTCCTTATTTTTAAACGAAGTAAAGATTTTTAAATGATTTGGAATTTCAGGGAGTGTAAAGTGTAAATTTGTAATGGCCATATGAAAAACTCAGTAAAGAAAACGTGGGTCGCATTTACTGACCAATTCCTTATACTATTATCTATAGGATAAGAACCACGTTTCCCCATTGAATGTTCATCTGGACAATAAAAACTTACTCTTCACACCCCCTCACATTCCAAATTATTTTATACATTTTAGTTCGTTTGAAAATGTCATACTAAGAGATTGTTTTCTTCAAATTATCATTCTGTGCATTTTAGTATCGTGTATATTGAAGTTTGCAATCGATATCCTGGAATGCAATGCAACCTTTGCTCGTCAAGGAGTTTGTTATCCCTATGAATATTATTGATTGGGATCCACTGCCTACCCACTTAAGGATATGCATGTGTTTGGACGCTTTAAAATCGTAAATGATTGTAATCCACATTGAAACGTCCTATAAACCCTCAATGGTTGGTGTAAGGGTCCTGCACGCTAATTTCCAAATATTTTCTGAATATCCTATTCTTCTTCTTTTACATTTAACTAACCATAGTTGCGAAATTTTAAAAATATATGGCTAATTTTGAGTGGAAATATAAAAACTATTTTAACGATTGATAGTTTGAACAAGATATATACAAGGAGTGTGCAAAATAATAGAAGGAATTGGAGAAAACAAAAGCAAAATAACCTTACATTTTAACAAACCTTTTCTTAAGCCTGACAATAAAAATTACTAAATAATTCTAAACATCCCATATAACAAGGTACACACTATCATGAAGGTCTAAGTCATGCTACTAACTATATAACTTCCCTCATGCCAGAGATGGTGACATGATGATGTATATTATAAGGTAACTTGTACATTTTACAGAACCAGCCCAAGAACCCGGCAGATAGTGGGGATAGACACTGCAACTTGGGTAACACACCAGCTTCCCTCGGGACTTCTTGGGAGGCGTTAAGGTAAGTTGCTATTTGCCTCTTTACTTTTATACAACTTTACACTGCTTCCGTCCTCTATTTATAAACATCTTCAGCGGAAGTGATTTTTAGAATAAATTTTCTTGAGGTTTGAACCAACGCGTTTAACTGTTATTCAATACAAACTATTGCTGCATTTAAACATTCTAGATAAACCAAAATACTGCGAATAACTTCAAAACACTACAATAATTAAGAATTGTGACACTCCTGAACCCTCCAAATATACGTGTAAAGAGAAGATTGGCTTCGCTAAGGGCTGTATCTTTGAATGTGCAAGTTCACTGATTGTATTTGTATTATGCACAACTGTGACAAACTACTTAGCCCGTAGTTATTGGCGTTATTGTTTTTATAAATCTTGTCTTCAATAGAATTTGGTAATTGCACATGGCAGCAGAGAGCTTCTGCAAAACGATTTCTTGTTTTGTAATTTATTCATCAAACGATTTTCTTTAAAGGACTTCATATTGTTTGTAAGTAGGGAAATGGATTTCAGAATTATTATTCCATTTATTACAGTGCTGTAGCTGCCACCAAACTAACTAAAACTACAGCGATGTATTTAATTCGTAAATTAAAGCAATTCCCTACTTCCATAGCCAGTGCAGTATCTTTCAGTTTTTATATAAATCGAAGTCACTTTATATTATTTATACTATTCTTCTTTATACTATTCTAGAAGTTAATCTGGTCAACAATGGATCAGCTGTTTTAGTAGCCACAGTTGTGGTAGTTTAAAGTTATCTTTTCGACTCACAAATAATTGTGAAATCCAGTTCCCTATATTCAAGGCCAGTTTAATACCCTACTATATTAATAAACTCTATTTTTCACCTAAATTAACGTCATCCGGCCTCAGATAATCAAATTTCTCATCAATTGTTTAATCAACAGACCAACAATGAACTATCCTGGTCAGCTGTTTCAGTCGTCAGAGATATACTAGTTTAAGGTTATCTTTTCTGACTCACAAATAGATGTAAATAACTCAACCTAAATGCGATGTATGTTTGTTGTAATATAACTGGGAATTATTGGGAACTGTCGATATTTACGTGAGTAAATTTAATTTACATTGAATGTCAAGTAATAATTTATTAACTTTCATTTGTAATGGCACCATCATCATTGAGTTATAACTATTGCAAACTGATGCCATCGAAGGGATGATAACGTCATTGGCTTCGAAACGAGCTTCAGTCATTATATTTTATATATGAGTGATGCATTATTAATGAATTATTACCATCACTTCATAAAATGCACTAAAACAATGTAAATACATTGGCAAATGTGGGGGAAGGGGATTCACGTCTATAACATTATCCTTCTTGGGGGCCTGGATAAGGTCCAGAGTGTAGAATAAGCATCGAGCTGAAGGCCACACTTGGAACATAAGTTTTTATATTTGGGCAATAGTTCTATATTTTCATTTCTTCATATGTGTCCTGAAACCCACAATGGTCAATGTAAGGATCCTACATGCTAACTTTTTAATATTACTTGATTTTCTTCTTCTCCTGTTACACCTATTTATTTTGTTCTACATTTAACTAACCATAGTTGCGAAAGTTTAAGAGTATATGGCTAAACTTTAGTGTACGAATAAAAATCATTTTAATAACGATAGAAAATTTGATATATATATATATATATATATATATATATATATATATATATATATACAAGGAGAGTGCTAACTAATAGAAGGAATTGAAGAAAACAAAAGCAAAATAACCTTACATTGTAACAAACCTTTTCTTAAGTCTGACAAAGAAAATTACTAAATACTTCTAAGCTTCCCATATAAGAAGGTACACACTATCATGAAGGTCTAAGTCATGTTACTAACTATATAACTTCCCTCATGCCAGAGACGGTGACATGATGATGAATATTATAAGGTAACTTGTACATTTTACAGAACCAGCCCAAGAGCCCGGCAGATAGTGGGGATAGACACTGCAACTCTAGTCCACACCATCTTCCCTCGGGACTTCTTGGGAGGCGTTAAGGTAAGTTGCTATTTGCCTCTTTACTTTTATACAACTTTACACTGCTTCATTCCTCTATTTATAAACATCTTCAGCGGAAGTGATTTTTAGAATAAATTTTCTTGAGGTTTGAACCAACGCGTTTAACTGTTATTCAATACAAACTATTGCGGCATTTAGACATTTTAGTTAAACCAAAATACTGCGAATAACTTCAAAACACTACAATAATTAAGATTTGTGACACCCCTGAACCCTCCAAATATACGTGTAAAGAGAAGATTGGCTTCGCTAAGGGCTGTATCTTTGAATGAGCAAGTTCACTGATTTTATTTGTATTATGCACAACTGTGACAAACTACTTAGCCCGTAGTTATTGGCGTTATTGTTTTTATAAATCTTGTCTTCAATAGAATTTGGTAATTGTACATAGCAGCAGAAATTTTCTACAAAACGATTTGTTGTTTTGTAATTTATTATAACAAACGATTTTTTAAAAGGACTTCATATTGTTTGTAAGTTGGAAATAATTGTTTATGTTAAAAGCATTTTTAGTGGAAACCATTATTCTCTCTCTCTCTCTCTCTCTCTCATATATATATATATATATATATATATATATATATACACATATATGTACACGAAGGTAATAGGTCATGTGGAATGTAAAGAATGGTTTGCTGAAACTGAATACATACAAAAGATATAACTAGAAAACCTTACTCTCAGCATTACAGTACCTTAAAATATTTTTCTATAAAGTAAACGTAGGCGTATAGGGCAGTGGTTACAAACAAATTGTTTTCAAGGACCCAATGAGGGCATCGGTCGCTACATTGACAAGGACCCCTCAAATTCTCAAACTTAAATTGTAGAATACACGCATAGTAATTTCAGTTATACTATATATTAGTTATTGTTAAGTATTTATGGTTTGCCTACCCACTTACTTTAAGGCGTAAACTGTTCTTACATTTGAAAAGTAAATTTGATGCTACTACAAGTTTATTAATAGTACATTCAAGAAGTTTACTGAACATGTTAATGTTACGGTCCGAGTTGACAATGGGACAATCTCCCGAAACGGCCGTCCTCAACAAATAAAATTAAGTGTCACTATAGGCAAGTTTGTAAATATTTACAAGTGTTTAACATTAATATTTTCTATAGATCTTACCATCAGCTCCTATCTACTGCCATCTTGAGAAAGGTTACAACCAGCTCTATCGTGCTTGTCTGCACGTTCATTACAGTCAAGGCCTGACTGTCCAGAGACTCATTATCCAGGGAACACTTTATTTTTTGTTAAATTTGAAGTATGGGTTCTTTGTACCTGACAAAACATCAGTCTTTTGTGGTAGTGTAGAGGAAATATAATGCAATGCTGAGGTTAAAAGAAAGACCACCTTCGCTGTAGCGGTGCAGCTCGAAAGCATCTCAGTGGCATGAAAAATGGTTGCCTCTTTGTATTCAATGTGATTTCCGTGTAAACAACTGGAACGACTTTCGAACTGGACTCTCCCAAGGTAAATCCGTCCGTGTAAACGTGGGACCATCCAGTGGCAGGGTAGTTGTTATTCAGCACTTATAATGTAGATGACCATCAGTCATTGCGGTTTTATGTCGGATGACATTGGCAATGCGCTACATTTTTAAAAATTGTCGACCCTTTAAAAATTCAATAATAACTACATATGTAAATATAAAAGGTAAAAAATATTTATATTACAATAGTTAATTAAATCGTACAACAATAAAACAAACGCTGAATTGACTTTACCATAGTTTACTAAGGACATTTTGAATCATATTTTCTTATTTTGAAAGCAAAAATATGAAGCTTCAAAACTTTTGGAATCTGTGTAAGTTGTAATTAAATATTTAACCTAATTGTCTTTCACTATATACCACTATATATTCTTGGTCTCTAGACGGTATATCTAGTCAATTACGAATAAACCATTGTTAGAGTCGAATTAGACTTCAGATATACATAGATGTATGACGTCGACAAATAGCCTGGCGTAGGATAGTCTAACTGGAACCTTTTGTACTTAAATAGTAACGCAGTTATATTTTATGTGGGTAAATATAGTGAAAAGCTATTCTCTCTGTTAAATGCTGAATTTCGAGGTTTTCAACTTAATACTAAAAATGTACATATTGTTCTTAAATAGAAAAGATATCACTAGAAAACCTTATTTTCAGCATTACAGTACCTTAAAATACTATTATATAAAGTAAACTTAGGTGTGTGAGCCAGTGGTTACCAACAAACGTTTTTCAAGGACTCCCTCGTTATAATGACAAAGGCCCCACAAATTCTTTTACTTAAATGGTCAACTACACACATAATAATTTGACTTATATTAGTTATTTATGGATAGCCTGCCCACTTTATGGATAGCCTACCCACTTTATGGTTAGCCTACCCACTTTATGGTTAGCCTACCCACTCTATGGATAGCCTACCAACTTTATGGATAGCCTACCCACTTTATTGTTAGCCTACCCACTTAATGGATAGCCTACCCACTTTATTGTTAGCCTACCCACTTAATGGATAGCCTACCCACTTTATGGATAGCCTACCCACTTTATTGTTAGCCTACCCACTTTATGGATAGTCTACCCACTTTATGGATAGCCTACCCAATTTATGGATAGCCTACTCACTTTATGGTTAGCCTACCCACTTTATGGTTAGCCTACCCACTTTATGGTTAGCTTACCCACTTTATGGATAGCCTACCCACTTTATGGATAGCCTACCCACTTTATGGTTAGCCTACCCACTTTATGGTTAGCCTACCCACTTTATGGATAGCCTACCCACTTTATGGATAGCCTACCCACTTTATTGTTAGCCTACCCACTTTATGGATAGTCTACCCACTTTATTGTTAGCCTACCCACTTTATGGATAGTCTACCCAATTTATGGATAGCCTACCCACTTACTTTAAGGTGGAAACTGTAGTTATTTGTGATTATTAAATTTCATTCTACTGCAAGTTTGTTACAAGTACATTCAAGAAGTTTTATTTTTATTTAAGATACAAAATATAAAACTATCACATGTTAAAGTTAGTAGGTCCAGGAAATATTTTATAAACTTATTTATATTAATATTTTATTTGGAATAAGAAGTTAATGAAGTAAACATAAAAATCAAAAGTCTGTTATAATTGCGACGAGCATAGAAAAACTATTGAATAAAAATATAATAAGAATATTATTATATTATTAGTTCAAACTTATTTTAATGTAATTATTATTATTATTATGTATTTGCAACAAATCATAACTTGACAATAATATCAGTGATATGAGTCGAATCTGTACTTTAAGTTCATGATTTCAGAAATGTTAGGTTCCATACTTGACACTTTTACTCTGACGTCATACTGCATATCAAGCCGATTTCTATATTTATTTTACAAGAAGCACGTAGTTTAGGATGGATGTTCACATCTCTAGGTAGTTGGAAAATGTAGTATTACCTTCATTGCCTTATTGCTAAGTGTTTTGTAGTCTTTTTGTACTGGCAACCAAAATTCTACAATGTTCTTGCCATTAAAAACCCTTTTTATTGTGCCACTGCCGGTCAGTTCAAGTCGATCTTGTTCTTCTTCTGAAGGACTCTGAATCTCTTATATTCCAAAGAGACAGAACAGAGTTCTAATCCAACTCTCTTTAGGATCTGGTCCAGAAAGTTGTTGCCCACAACGGACATTTTTAAACCATGGAACAAACTTTGTCTTCAACTCTCAACATATTTATATTGTAACTTTGTAAGCTTAGATTCAAAGCCTTTAAATGTTCAATCACAGCTAAGTAAGCGGCCGTGCAAAGCCAAGAAATGTCTAAGTAAATCTCAATACTTGGTATCAAGAAGAAAGATTCTGACTTCTTCCTTAACATCAACAAACCTAAGATATTCCCGCGGACTCATGGACTCCTTAGCTGGCAACGAACGAATCCACGTATCTGGTTTCTTCATATTTATCTAAAAAGGTTTTCCACACTTTTTGGCAAAGAGTGTGGCCGAAGATAAAAATCATGGATCAAACCCGTTCATCTCAAAAACTGTTGCTATCACTTTTTAAAAGTACAGAAGTGATTTTCTATCTTGTATTTTGCATTACAGTTATAGTGATGCAAGTCTATAGATTGGTTTTATGCTTCTGTCTTTTTTTGTTCGTTTTCCTTTACAATATGGTCGAGAAATGTATCTCCATAAGGGGGAGGTTTGTTGTTGGTACCCCCACTCTTAAGCAACACCACACCGTAAAGGAAGTAGGCTTATACTGAGGTAAGAGTTGTGACGCAGAAAATATATATATATATATATATATATATATATATATATATATATATATATATATATAGAGAGAGAGAGAGAGAGAGAGAGAGAGAGAGAGAAATAGATAGATAGATAGATAGAGGAAGTAAATCATCTATTCGAATAGAAAATAATATCTTTTCAAAACTTAAAGAATTTATAAAAATAAATAAATCTTAGTAAACATGTAAATATTATTAATAATATTAGTATCATTTATGTCGGCTAAAACCGTGCAACAATCAAGGATAAACCACATTTATATAGCCATGGTTACGTAAGGCCATTTTTCAATATATTTTGTTGGAAAAAGAATAAGAAATATGAAACTTAAAAAGGTTTGGAAACTTTGTGAGTATTTGTTAACTTAATTAAGGAAATGTTAACTTACAACAAAATACATTCCTATCCTACCGCCTTTGTGTATCTAGTACGAATACCCATGGTAGAAGTAAGGTTAGGCTATCTGTGATTGTCGACACTTACAATTGCTAAAGACAGCCTAACTAGAGCCTTATGTAGGCCTATGTTTCGGGTAAATCTTTGTATGTTCCCACCTTATTACCGGAAATGTACATAGTGTTTTAGCCAATAAAACTAAATAACGCATTTTGTTTCAATTTTTAAAGTAAGGTTGAAAACTATTTTGCTCTAGTTTTAGTTTAGTAATTGGACGAATGTAAACTATTTATCATCCATTAGTAAAAGCCTTTGTATCGAAGCACTTGGGCTATTCCACCTTGTGTCCCTTCCCATGTAGAACCGTGTTTCATTCCCTCACAGTTGCCTCTTACCTCCCAGAAATTGAAGGAATGTAAGCTATTTATCATCCATTAGCAAAAGCCATTCTATCGATGCACTTGGGCTATTTCCCTTCCCATGTAGAACCGTGTTTCATTCCCTCACAATTCCCTCTTACCTCCCAACAATTGAAGGAATGTAAACTATTTATCATTCATTAGCAAAAGCCTTTGTATCGATGCACTTGGGCTATGTCCCTTACCATGTAGAACCGTGTTTCATTCCCTCACAATTGCCTCTTACCTCCCAACAATTGAAGGTATGTAAGCTATTTATCATCCATTAGCAAAAGCCTTTGTATCGATGCACTTGGGCTATTTCACCTTGTGTCCCTTCCCATGTAGAACCGTGTTTCCCTCCCTCAAAATTCCCTCTTACCTCCCAATAATTGAAGGCATGGAAGCTATTTATCATCCATTTGTTAAAGCCATTATATCGAAGCAGTTGGGCTATTTCACCTTGTGCCCCTTCCCATGTAGAACCGTGTTTCCCTCCCTCAAAATTCCCTCTTACCTCCCAATAATTGAAGGCATGGAAGCTATTTATCATCCATTTGTTAAAGCCTCTGTATCGAAGCACTTGGGCTATGTCCCTTCCCATGTAGAACCGTGTTTCCCTCCCTCAAAATTCCCTCTTACCTCCCAATAATTGAAGGCATGTAAGCTATTTATCATCCATTTGTTAAAGCCATTATATCGAAGCAGTTGGGCTATTTCACCTTGTGCCCCTTCCCATGTAGAACCGTGTTTCCCTCCCTCAAAATTCCCTCTTACCTCCCAATAATTGAAGGCATGGAAGCTATTTATCATCCATTTGTTAAAGCCTCTGTATCGAAGCACTTGGGCTATGTCCCTTCCCATGTAGAACCGTGTTTCCCTCCCTCAAAATTCCCTCTTACCTCCCAATAATTGAAGGCATGGAAGCTATTTATCATCCATTTGTTAAAGCCTCTGTATCGAAGCACTTGGGCTATGTCCCTTCCCATGTAGAACCGTGTTTCCCTCCCTTACAATTGCCTCTGACCTAACAACATTTCCTTCCCCCCTTACTATTCTTATATTCCAGGTAATGCAAGTCCAGCCTAGAAGTATATAAAAGTTAAATGTAAGGAAATATGACAAACATTTAGTTTATATTTTATTCCTAAAGTAAAAGGTTTCACAGATAATGTCCATGCAAACATAGATCCTAATTTGGCTTGGTACTTTTCTTAGAATATTTAAAAGTATTTTATATTTCCCTTTAAATTTTTTTGTAGTATAAATTTAATAATAATATATTAAATTTAAAACGCCGTAATTTATGTGACTCTTAGTGTGGTAGTCATGTTTTCGGGGATAAAAACTGTCTGTTTCCTATTTAGAAGACTCTTCTCCTATTCCTCGGTTGTCTGCAGTTACCTCATGATTACTATCCCATTATGTACAATCTTTGTCTCTTAGTTATAATTGACGTTTCATTGTCTCTTACCACTAAAAATGTCTTCTACCGGTAGTTTTATATAGAATATAGGTTTTGTTTCAGAATTAATCCAGTTTTAATTATTTTCAAGCATTTATCATTTCCCTTTCACCAAGTATTTTTCTCACTATATACTCTTGACAAATATTTCTTTCTTGTAGGTCTCTTTATACACGTTTCTACAAATACTTATTTTGTCTCACATTCTGGAAAGAGTGTCTCTGGAAAACAAAAACACATTTCATTACAATGAAACAGTCTTTGTCTGTGTTCTCCGTTTCTTCCTTTTCTTCTTTCCTTTTTTTCCACCCCTTACTGATTCTTTCTCTCTCCTCAATCCCTCGCCTTCTCTCCTCTTTTTACTCTGTATTTCCGTCTCTGTCTTTCCCTTCAATGCTTCTTTCTGCTACCCTGTCTTTCTCTCTCCCCCCCTCTCTCTCTCTCTCACACACACACACACAAATTAATATCGGTGTTAAATTTTATCTTCATCAATAGGACGAAGATGGCTCTCTTAAAAGCGAAATATTTGTGCCATATTGTCTGATGTGCGATGTTTGTAGTATAAGAGCAAAATATAATTTAACAAGACTTCCAAATTAATAAAAATAAAATAAACGAAGTAGAAACTTTGTTGTAAATAAAGAAATGTACAAAGGAAGACAAATTTTTAGTTTGATTTGTTGGAATACGTGAAGAGCATGTAGAGCTCTGCGTCAGGGAAGTGAAACAGGGACATTGTTGTGAGGGGTATATCATTGTATTGAAGTAACACAAGGGCTGGATATGGCCAGATGATTAACCGTAACTTTATCGTATAGATAGAGAGTACAAGTGGAGGAATCTGTGAAGTCCAGTCGATGTATGGATCGTTTTATAAGGCTTAATGAAGCTGGATAACGTAAAGGGAGACTTTCTTGAAACCGTTTATAACCAGGTTAAGCGTGATTGTCTGCTTAATCCATTATAAAACAATCTCTTTTCTGCGTAAAAGTTGGAATATGATTTCCTTGCACCTTGCGACGGCATCGTCTTTTTTGAGGTAATAGAAAAAGCCTGCAACTCTGAAGTAGAAAGAAAGACCAATTTACTTGTATCGATGCTAGTTGAAAGCCTCTCTGAGGCATAACAAATGGCTGAAACGTCGCCTTTAAAGTGGTAAACCTTCTGGAAACAAGGCTTCGACGGAGGTTGTATAGAATCCAGCTCCTCTGGTCTCTACCGTGGTAGATCCGTCCTTGTAAATTTGGGTCCATTCGACGTCAGGGTAGTTGTTGCCAGTATTTCTAATGTAGTTGACTTCAAGAGATAGTGCAGTGTTCTGCTTGGCAGAACCAGGTTTACAGAAATATCTGGCATCTCCCGTGGGATAAATACTTATAGGAAACTAATTATCAGTATTTTAGTTATAACAAAATACATCCGAGACTCCTAGACGGTATATGACGGCAACCACAAATAAACCATTGGGAAAGTCAGGTTAGGCCTAAAAAGAAATAGGTCTACTTGATGTCGACATTTACTCACGAGAAAGTCCGAATAGCTAGATACCTTATGTAGGCCTAAGCTTTGGTAAACGGTACGTTTCCAAGGTTTCTACCTTCTTGATGGAAATGTACATATTGTACATATTATTATACATAAAACAACATCGCAATATAAAATTTTTACAACTAAATAAGTGCCACAGCCAATTACTTTAGAATTAGTTGATGGGTATTTTTTTACCATTGGCCAAAGTATTTCAATCGGTTCACTTTATCTAGTTCACTTTATTATATTTAAAAATGGCAATTGGGAGGGGGGGTTGATATGCGCTTAGTAGTTAGTATTATCCTTCGTAATGGCAGCTTCTTAAAGCTTCTTGTTTCTGACAGTTCTGATGCTTCTTTAGGTGTGAGAATAGAGGAACCTAATTACAGATAGAAATCGTAATCTCCCTAATACCCACCATCTTGAATCTTAATCACTTTGGTTCGCAGATTCTCTTGTCACTCACTTGAAGGGCGAATATAAAAGAGTAAATTCAAAAGTAAATGCTTAAATAGGTTTGTTATTCTCTATATGAGGCAAGTTTAAAACTGGTAATTTTATTTTTTTTAGTCCTAAAATACATGATTTTAGAAATAATACTGTGTCCTCCATTCTATGGTTCTTCCATTGCTTTATGTTTTATATTCAAACACTCTACTTTTCGATTTAAGACTATCCGAAATTCGGAGGATGTACAATGAATGGATTTTCTGTATGATAGGATTTATTCTTTTAAAAATACCTCATATTGGTTATATTTAATATATACATTTTAGTTGGAGCTCCCGAGGGATTTGAGAGAACCTAAAGCCTATGCATCCATGCAAACGTGGGACCATCCAGGGGCAGAGCGGTTGTTAGCATTTATAATGCAGATGACCATCAGTCATTGCGGTTATATATTGGATGATGGCGGGAATTTGGAAGAGAAGTAGAATACAAACAGTGAAAGGAAGTGAAAATGCAGCTAGGAAGACCATTGGCATTGGAAAATACCAGTAAGAATATATAAATTTTTATGTACTTTAAATAAGGATTTGACATTAATAATATTCATGCTTAACTTAATCTGCTTTGAAAAATAAATTAACTGTTAAGATTAAAAATAATTTTGTTGAACCTTTTGTTTAGTATCCAAAGCTCATAACTATTTTTTTAGAAGGAAATATCATTAAGGGTTTATCCTTAGATAGGAAATACTGTTAATCATCCTTAAAGTAATAACCATAGCAAACGAAATTGAATTTTGGTATAAAATTCAAAGAAAGTCAGAGAAATAAGTTATTGTTTTGGCAACATACAAAGAAAGAATAAGAAGATTTTCAGGTAAGTTATTTGATTACAAATGCAAAACTTTCTGATATAATTATGATATATAAATATTTGTAATTTTGTTATATAATCTTGATATATTAAATATGTGTGATTCTCTAATAAAATTTCGATTTTTTTCAAAATTATATTATGTTTGGTTTTCTGGGTAAAATTATGTGATTTCCAGTTGTTTTTTATGTGGAATTATGAATGTACTACTACGAATTAACTACGGAAAATTAGATAAAAGACTCGTTAAAAGATAAAAATTTCATTAAAATTTGTTGTTTTTTAGAAAAGAGAAACAAATTAAATTTACAAAATTACTAAAGGGTTTAAAAAAAATTTTTTGTACAATTTTCACAAGATCTAGAACCACTGGACGTGGATGACCTGGCTCCCATTGATGACATTATCAATTCATTTACAAAAACTGTTTTAATTGCTGCCGAAAACCTCATCCCAACCACGACGCCCACCTGTTCCTTGGTGGAATGATGAATCCTTCGTGTACGAAGAAAAGCTTTGAACAAGTGCAAAAGACATCCAACGAGTAAAAATCTGGTAAAATATAAAATCTCCCGTGCGAAAACACAGAGATTATTCATGCAATGTAAACGAGAATAATGGTCACAGTACGTTGGCTCCATCTACATGAAGGAATTACGGTTTCTCTGTGGCACTTCCATTCCAATGCAATTATCTCATTAAGGTATACGGATGGAGTTTTGGCCACGAACTGTGAGGGAATTGCCAATGCGCAACTTATCGTTCTCATATTATTCTTCATCTTCTGCATACAAGGGCGCTTTCCAGGTGTACATGCGTAACACAGGAAGCCTCACCCTTTCACTGTTGGATTGTCTGGAGATTCTTGTTTGAATATCCTTCTCTTTTGTCGAACTAGAGTCAGCTCTCTCGTCAACGAAGGATTCAGCTCCAGGTCTGGATTATACTGTACACTCCAAGATCAACCTTCTTCCCCCGTCGACAAAACTAGTTCTCCATCGATAATACAACCGCATATTCGAGGAGCACGATTTTCCCGATACACGGTTAGAAGCGACAATAATTCCTCATTTAAAACAAGGAGAGGACAAAACTAATCCCAGCAGTTACAGACCCATCTCTCTCTGGCCAGCTAGCGGCTTATGCAAACTACTGGTGAAGATGGTCAACCGACGTATTGTCTGGTACCTAGAAACAACAACCTTATTTCTAGTGTGGTTCCAGACAAGGACGTTCAACAGTGTGTGTGTGTGTATGTGTGTGTATGTGTTTGTATGTGTGTGTGTGTGTGTGTGTGTGTGTGTGTGTGTGTGTGTGTGTCTGTGCGTGTGTGTGTAAGTATGTGTGTTGTGTGTGTGTGTGTTGTGTATGTGTGTTGTGTGTGTGTGTGTGTGTGTGTGTGTGTGTGTTTTGTTCTGTGTGTGAGAGAGAGAGAGAGAGAGAGAGAGAGAGAGTTTGTGTGTTAGTCTACTTTCAGAAATACTTGTATATAAACTTTCCAGGTTTTTTACAAATACCGCTCAGTTGCATACGTTGATTCTGACAAATCTCATCTTCAAACCTAGTAACTTACAATATTTATATAAAAATATCAAGATTCAATAGTAACAGGCTTACAGATTATTGTACTCGCTCTAATTCCCTTAAGGAAATGCATTAAAACACAAAATAGAGTGCAATATTTCCTTATAACCAGACAATAAATTATAATTTGCTGAGAAATATCAGTAAGTTAGGATTTTAGTCCAGTTAAAGAATTAAGATTTTTTTAAAATATTACTTTTTGTTTTATTTATTATTGTTTGTAGTTTATATTGGCATTTTTTCACATAGTCCCCAGTAACTGTACTAAGGTCTGCATTTAAAATATAGTCAGTTTCTATACTTATTGGAATTTACATTGAAAACGATGTAAACATAACCTCTAAATTTAGAGGAAAGCCGTTGTTTAGCCTAAATGAAATTATTTGTTTCAGATGAGGATTCACGCATGAACTAATATAGGTTTACACGTGCCGCAAGCTGGGTCTATAGTTTTACTCTGAGAAGGAAAATGACGGAGCGCCTGTAGACGTTTACACTTGGAAAATAGAAGAGCTTGGAATGGAGAATTAAAGTGAATGGGAAAGGTAAATTTATTATACTATAAAGTAAAAGTTTCTAGCTTGATATTTACTCCGAGAGGTTCTTTTGGCTTTAGACTTAGCATTGTGGGTTGTATTTTGTCGAGACAGCCTGAATTTTAACAACGCAATGGTTCCTTGTTCAAAAAATTTAGCGCACTTTATAAAAACTATTTTTTCTTACAATTTATCGCCAGCGGTCTTGATTTTGCCAAAAAGTAATCAATAAGTTTTTGCCTAACATTTCTTTCTATCATCTTCTATCTTGCTTAAAACGAAGTGCTGAGTTGAGCCGATATCCCTTCGTGCAAAGTGGAACATCCCTGCTTGGCCTCTCTTACAACAGAGATAATAAAATGTTCACAGTTAGAGGTAGCAATACAATTTAAAGAGACGACTTCACGGACCTTGATTTTCACAGTATTGATAGTTGTTTAGTGTGTGCAAAACCATTTGTTAGTTTAAAAATGTTTAACAATTTGTAAACGTATGATAAGACGGTAAAGTATGAGCTTTAAGACAAATCAATAAAGAATAATGGAACTAACGCTGTGTGCTGTTCCTCAACCTACTATAGCAACAGTACTTTTATAGCACAATAGTATTCTCTAATGAGAACTGCCTTACTGCATAGAACTGCCTTACTGCCAAGGGTGTATGTATTGTACACTGGTGACGCGTTATTGTGGTAATATATATCTTACCAACATTTATTTCAGTAAATTTTAACAAATCAACATTTTGTAAACTTTTCAGTTTGTATTCAACCACTCATATATAATTGATAATTATAAGGTTAGTGATTCCATGGCTCGGGCGTTTAGCGTCGTCGCTTTTTTTGTTGTTTTACAATAAGCCTCTTTTGTACCCATGATGGAATGGGGTATCTAGAATATCTGGGAAAAGTAAAACACATTTAAGTCAATATTAAATACTTGAGGATATTTACACTGCCATTTCTACGCATAGAATGCGTGGTGTAGTCGATTTGTTTATTATATCTAGTTATGATATAAATATATATTTTAGGGTTCGCTTAAAGAGCGTAATAGCCTACCTTCGTAGACTTTACCTGGTTTTTGCTACAACTAGATCTATCCTCCAGTGTATAGAGTTTGTGGGTTACAATTTTTGCAAATTCGTTGAACCTTGGATCTAGGTTTCGTGTTTCCGTTGACTTTGTACATCATCAGGTATAAGGTTTTAGCAATTTAGGTGACGTAACTTAGATATAACGTTACCTCTACTATATAAAACTAGTTTTATAACGACTCAAATTAAATCATTGTCAGGAGTTGTAAAATTAGTTTAATTTAAGCATCTCTAAGGATTGCTTGGAATCTACTTTCTGCGCAGCTGTACCAAGTTAGAATAAAATGTTCACGTAGATAGTGACTGCCCTAGCCGTTACATCTTGGTCGAATGTTGTCAAGATACAACTCTGATTGCAACTGTAAATACTACGTAAGTTTTAGACAATATTAAACATCAGGAACAATTTTCCACGGTAAAAGTGTCAGCCCGTTTTGGGTGTAGCTGAAACAAAGCTCTCAGGGCAATACATGGTAAAACAGCTTTTCCTCTTATTCGTGACAGGAAACTGTGAGTATGTAGCACCTGTAAAACGTTCAAACAAAGCATTTTTGCGCAACATGTATATTAATAGTTTACATTTAACGTAGAAAGAGGTGGTGCCAATAGTCTTACAAAATTTAATCTAGTTATTTACATTTTTTTCACGTAATTTATTGTTTTTTTAAATATTTTTGTAAATCTTGGTTGGGAACCCCAGAGACCGCCCAGCCCTCGTGGCAACCAACCTCTAGCGAGGTGCCTAGGTATCACTTGCGGATGCTGTTAGTATCTCAAACGCGAGTGAAGGAAACGAGATTGATTGCCCATGTACCAAGCTCAATGGCTTTTTCCATGGGGAATCAGGAGATAGTGAATGAAAGAGTACGGTGAGTGTCGCGCTAAGAGCGTGATGAAAAAACCCTGCCAGGTTACACTTACAAATACCTTGTAAGTTAGCCTATTGCAGAAGTGACATACACCTCTTCTTCTGCTGCCTACTCGAAACTGTAAAAGTATGCAGTCAAAATTAGTACTTCCGTTGGGGCTAAGCTACAATCCTGGGGATGTGCCCCTATGTCAGCTGGAAAATAACTGTGAAGCAGAATCTGTTTTTTTATGGTTAGAGGTAAGCGGGAAATATGGAAAGCGGCCGTCTGTATGTGTCGTGTTCGGGGTAGGTGTGTTTCTACCCAGTGAGGAAATGAGTGTGGATGTTGGATGTACATGAGCCTGTTTGTAGAGCCTTGTTGCTAAGTTTTGGAGGTATTATTTGATGATAGGCACTTTCAAGTCAGTCTGAAGCAGTGTTAATCTTGTACATCTAGGGGCCTTCGTGATTGTTTTGGAGTAACTGGAGTCTGCGTGTGCATGAGTTGCCTGCATTGCCCCAGACGGGTGAAGCGTACGTGAGTATGCATATAGTAGTGGCCGCCCGTAGTGAAAGTGGGCTTGTTCTGTTAAGCATAGGATATAGTTGTGTTATTTTAATTGTTGCTCTCTTTAACGTGTTGGTAATGTGAGGGTCCCAAGTCAGGCCTCTGTCGAGTATGAGTCCCAGAGATTTGACCTGGTTCCCCCAGTGAAAGTCCTCGCATAATACTTTTATTGGTGTGTTGAGTTTGTGTGTTTTACGTTTGATGAGAAGCATAGCCTGGCACTTGGCCACATTCACCCTAACTATCTAGTAGCTCAGCCATGATTCTAGTACTGCAAGGTGGTCCTGTAAATTTGAGTGTATTAGATGTGGTTCCCATGACTGAGCGGATAACGTGGTGTCATCTGCATATATGGCAACTTGTGTGTTGAGTGTTGGAGAAAAAAGAAATATTTATTTTTCCCAAATTTGAAAACCTTTGCGTTTTTGGTATTACAGATTATGAAGGATGGTATCACAGAGTCATGTTGTGCTAAATAGAGGTTTTTAACATATTTTAAATATAAATTTATACGTAACATTTTTGAAACAAAAATATTAAATGGTACTTGTGTAAAGGTATAAAGGTTAGAATGGCAAATAAGTCATAAGTTAGTCTGAGTTCATAAATAAAACGTTATAACGGGAAAAACTAAGATGGCCGATGTCCCCCGAACTTCCCTGAACATAATATTTTGACAATATAATATATACAGGAGTCCCGGAGACGCTTTGACGAGTCCTCATTAGCAGCCGTTTGCACTAACTTACTTGTTGTGCTTCAATAAATTGGATACGGCGGGCATATTCGGTGTAACTCTTACTGCGGCTACAATTTTGTCACCCTTGCCCCGGTTCCACGACAATGCATGGCTACTACCTGCAAGTGGTTTGGAGGATGCTGGGTAGCATGAAGAGAGGACACAGGAACATTGGGCTCCATTGCCAATTTGCTGAGAATGAGAGATTTTTGACAGATAATTAAAACGCAACTACATTCTTAAGTTACTTCTGCGGCTTCTATTAACAAATGGTTTCAGGTAAGGCGCCTTTACAAAGGTTTTGATTCAACACAATGACTTTTTTAGATTCTATATCCAACACGCCTCACCAATGGTGCAACAAAGGCTTGTATCTCTTGATAATGTATTCAGGGAAACTTTGAAACGAATACAACTTCTTGAGCATATCTATGTTCGAAAAACACAATGGTTAATCGCCACAGCGCGCTAACACCACTCGCCACTAATCCTGAGGCAAGTGCATTATGTTTACGTCATCAAACATGGGGTTTCCATGGCGTAGCCTAGAGTCTAGAGCTATTGTGTTTTAGGGGGAAAAGCGTGCGTAACAAAAAAAAAATTATTTTAAAATAAAACTTCTGCCTTGGATTAAATCTTACTGACCTAGAAGACAACTTGTAGTTTTCCCGAAACATGAATCTATAGAGAATTATATCCTGTTGTTTATATATTATTACTTATAAATAGATTATAGCCTATAGTGGTGCTATAAGAAAGATAATGACTTTGTGGAGTTATTTTATATTAACTTATTATATTATTCGGTTTATTTACCACCTATGTATTTACAGTATTTACCTTCACTTTACAGTATTTACCTTACGTAGTCTATGTAAGCAAAAGTAATTTTATAGACTGGGGTTGCCATTTGTAATTCATGGATTTAGAACTTGGCAAAGTTTAAATTGTGCATTTTATAATAGAAAATATCGTTCATCCATTTCTATAATCTAAGCAATAAATTCGAACAGTCTCTGAGCGGTTTTACTCAGTTGTGATTAATTACCCTACATTTAGTGCTGAAGGAGTTTAGCGAATTTAATGACATTTTATAAAAATATTTGGTTAAACTAAAATAGCTGGTAAAAGTGTGGGTCGTTCTGAAATCAGCGTGAGTAATTGTGGATTGGACTGCCTTGTGATATAGGTTTATTTGTGTTTGTATTAGTGGGTGGATATATAGCACTGATTTCAATTCTCTACCTCAATTTCTATTTCTCTCACACACACACCCAAACACTCCCACACAAAAATACACATACACACACCACACAGAAACACACACACACCACACAGAAACACACACACACCACACAGAAACACACACACACACACCACACATACACACACCACACAGAAACACACACACACACACACATACACACACACACAAACACACACACACACACACCACACAGAAACACACACACACACACACACACACAATGGACGTCCCTGCCTGCAAATCCAGCTGAATTTGTATTTCATTGATTTTGATTCACAGACACACACAGAGACACAGTAATACAGTCACACACAGGTTATAACTTGTTTAATTAACTGACTTCAGTTTTGTAAAGAAACTGAAAAAAAAACTATATATATATATATATATATATATATATATATATATATATAATTATATATCGCAATATGTATTCTTGTGTATTAATAAAAAACCAAGTCAAAATACAAATGGTACAAATGGTAAAATACAAAAATGGTACTGTTAGCCAACGAAAAGCTTTGGACAGTGGATTCATTTATAATTCTTGTATTTGTATTTTGACTTGGTTTATATATATATATATATATATATATATATATATATATATATATATATATATATATATAACTGTTTTTCACAATGTAAAATTGTTACATTTGTTGTTAAATTGGTTACTTTTATAGGTAACATGTGTGTAAGGGTTAAGTTATAATTGACTATGATTGCTTTAAGCTTTAGGAAATAGATTTTTGGAAAACCTGCATAGGAATAACATTGTTTGTGCTAATAGATACATTTGGTTTGAAGGACCATTTTGTGTGAAAAGAACATTATAACACCAGTGTAGGACATCTCCCAAGAATCCTCTTTAAATAAGTGTATAAACGTTGGGTAAAATAATACAAACCATAAACTATGGGATTAGATATAAAACAGAGAAGAACACTACAGTGGGTTTTTATTTGAAATGTTTAAGTTTGGAGTTTATGATATATTTATGTGCGTGTAATATTTAGGAAGCCAGTTGAATATTGATGACTTGCTTTTGCATATTTCGAAGCATTTTAAAGAGAAAATCTGTTGTTAAAAAATCTAAAGGAAAACATTTAAAACCAAAATGTTCCATAAAATCCTATTAAAAAAAGTAAAACGTTTATGTGCAAGATAAAATTACCTTATTTGTAGCGACAAGCCTAGATTCCAGGAACAATCTGTCTTTCCATGAAAACAATAAAGTAACAATGAATCTTTCCATGGAAACAATAATATAACCTCAACGCAAGTTACCAGGCAATCATACATCAGACATTTCTAATATCTTTACAAGAAAATATTGTTATATTTTTACAATAAATAATTTTATATTATTTGCCGAATTTCCCGACTGTATTTTTTGATAGATTCTACAGATGTGTTTTATTAGTTTAGTTTTTTAAAATATTTCATAACCCAAAATGCATAGGTTTTTACAAAGAATTCTGTATTATTTACCGAATAAAATATTAAAATAGGCCTATTTATCTAAAATTATACATAAAGGGTAATGAATTTAATCTGCTTTGTATTTACGTAGAAAACTGTAGCCATTTAAACCTGATATTAGGAATAAAACGAAGTATTAATCTTTCAACAAATCGTATATTAAATTCGATTACTTTTTTTTAGATAAAGCATCTTCTACAATTTATTTCGATACATTTCCGAAGGCTATATTTTTCATTATTTTTCTAGTTGTGTGTTATTTACTTAGTTGTTGATATCCTAAAATTCTCAAAGAATTACATATAAAGCTGGATAAATGGGTTTTACTTAATGACCTATATACGCAATAGTTGAGCATAATCGTTGATACTTTGCTATTAGTACTCGAAGAAATCGTTCAATACACCAAAGCACATACACATAGACAGCAACAGAGCATCAGACACAGACAAAACTCTCAACTCAAAACAATAACACATTTACACGCACCACCAGTTTTACCCACGCACAATAAACACCATAAATATAGAATTTAATATAAACTAATTAGGACGTAAACAAATTACTTAAAAACAGCTTATACTCCAAGAAATGCAACCAAAAATTAACGTTTGGACAAGACATTGAATATAAAATCTCCATTATAAACACATTATACACTAAACCAAGCACAAATTATAAACACACGGCCCTTAAATCTATCATAGTAACGGAACCAACTAACCTCAATGTTTATAAATACAGATAATGGTAATTCTGTAGTACAATGTACTAACAAGGCGTTGACAATAAACTTTATGACAGAAACAAACATGACCAAACTCCATGTAGACCCTACACCAAAATATCACACATAAATTATAAATGCAACGAGATCATGAAACCAGAACAAAAGGAATACTACAAACAAATAAAACTCCAAGAACCCATTACCTAATATCCACAAACAAAACACACAGAGACGCCTACTAATTAACTCCACACCGGCACCTTCACACAAGCCAGCCAGATACAAAGGTTTTAAAGGCTTTTAAAGTTTTTCGATTGTATCAAAGAGTATGTGGGATTTGAATTGGGTTTGTTCGTTTAATATTTTTGTACTATGTGTTTTTGTATGTCTTTAAATTTCATATTGTTCTAGTGTGATGAGATGTGGCCCTTTTTTGTTGATGTGTGAACATTCTATTTACCGATTTTATGGTAAATGTCTGTGTATTTGTGTCCTGTTTCTTTTAGGTGATTGTTAGGTAAAATGTTACGTTGGTGTTCTGTTTATGTTCTTCGACTCCTTGTTTAAAACTGCGACTTGTTTGCTCATTGTAGAATGTGTTGCATTCGTCGCAGTTCTGTTTGTATATGCCTGGGGCTTATAGTTTATCTTTGTTGTAGGTGTCATGCAGTATTTTGTATTGTAAATTGTTATTAGTTTTGTATGCTATTTTGTATAGTTTTTTTTGAAATTTCTAAACTATTTTATTTGATGTTTTGTTTATGTATGGTGTTGTGATGTATTTGTTTTCCCTCTCTGTAGTGTTAATTTTAGTGCTTTTTGTACATTGTGCAGTTTGTCTATAATTGTGGTGTTGTATCCATTTGTTTATGTTAAATATTTAATATTGCTTAGTTCTATGTTTAGGTTTTCTGAGGTCATTGGAACTTCTTTAAGTCTGAATACAGCGTGTTTGTGCTGGCTAGGGTGGTTTGGGGTGTTGTGGATAAGGGTGTCTATTGTTATGGGTTTCCTGTAAATGTAGAAGCGGTTTTTGTGTGTGGCTTTTTGTTATGGTGAAATCGAGGTAGTTTAAAGATAGGTTGGTTTTAATTTCTGAGTTGGACTTGATTTTTGGGTGTATTTTATTAGTGTAGGTGTGGAGTTTTACGCATTGTCAGGCGTAGCCTCTGTATAGTGTTATGATATCAGCGACTTATCTGTGCCTTTAAATTAATTTGCGTGTGTATTGCTTGTGATTATCTTGATGTTTTATATGTGTTATAGGAGAAAATATCGCATAGGACACTACTGATAGGACTTCCCATGGGTAGGCCATCTAGCTGTGAATAGAAGTTTGGTGTGTGGGTGAAATAGTTTTGTTTAGAGATAGTTTGGAGAATGTTTAGGATTTCGGTAACGTGGGTTTTCGGTGTGTTGTTCTGTACTAATTGGGTTTCTATGATATTGAGCGTTTCGGGTATGGTTATGTTGGTGTACATATTTGTTATGTCGAGTGATAGTAGTGTTGAATTGTGTGGTATGTTTATGTCTTTTATTTTATTTATGAAGTTTGTTCTGTTTTATATTGGTGTTCCTGTGTTTAAGTTTATAGATTGTCTGATTATTTTGTTATGTTTTTGTTACTTTATGTTAAGGGGAATTTGTCTAGTTGATGATGGCTCGGATGGGGACATTGGGTTTGTGAGTATTTGAGAGAGCACGGAGTGTAGGTACTTTAGGGTGGATTTGTTTTAGGTGGTGTTTTTTTTTTGTTTTTGCTGATAATATATACGGGTGTATCAATTAGTTTTTTGATGGTTTTGTAATATTTCTCAGTTGGATCTGTATTTAGTTGTATTATATTAATATTTATTATGTATTCATTGAGGGTCTTTTGCGTTATACGACCTCATTTCTTTAAATGTTTTCTACGTTTATTTAGAGTGTTTCACTGGCGGACCCAAAGTGTCCAGTCAGGTTAGGTTTGGTTTTAATTTTATACATTACCTAGATGGTTACATTTATACAATTAGAACCGCCAGTGAAACACTGTAAATAAACGTAGAACGCGTTTAAAGAAATGAGGTCGTATAACGCAAAAGACCCTTCATTGATTTCGTCATTTAGGCTGTTTGTAATAACAATTACTGTGTTGTTGCATTTTTCTGCTGTGGTTAGTGTGATGTTTAGTGTAGCTTTTTGTTTTATGTTTGCTGCGATTTTAATTTAATTGTTCACGTTTTTGTTGGTTATGTTTTTGTGCTTGTTTAGGTTTTTTGTGTCATGTCGAAGTGAGTTTTGGTCTTTGTTGACGGTTTTGTGTGTTGCTGTTTCAGTTTGTAGTATAATGTTTCTATTTGTAATATTATTTGGTCTTCAATGTAGGTTCTATTTCAGGCCTTTGTTTATTAAATTCATTTCGTGTTGTGTGAATTTGTTATTAGTGAAGTTAAATGTACGGAGGTAGAGTTTTTGTGTGGGTTGAGAGTATATTGTGTTTTTGTTTTATATAATAGTTTATTAAACTTTTTATTGTGTTTGTTGTTAATTTATTAGTTTATTTGTTGCCCAATTATTAGTGTCTCATTAAATTGGTTGTGAGTTCGCGTCCGATCGTGTTGGGGAGATTTAGGTGAAGTTGATATAACCTTTGGTTCAGTGAGTCTTTATTTTTGTATACAGTTTTAAGGGTTTGTTTTATGTAAATTAAACATTTACACAATATGAAATTTACAGACACACAAAGTACAAACATATTAAACGAACAAACCCAATACAAATCAGACATACTCTTTAATATTATCGTAAACCTGCCTTTAAAACAGTCACCGCTTGACCCAACATCTCCAAGCAGAAGACACTGATGAACATCGCCACATGCGATTGAAAACGTTCTGTCTCAGTAAGTTTTTACAAATTTACAAAATTTAAAGTTCGGATAGTCATAAACTGTTGTTAAAGTGAATAATTAAAAGCAACAATATTGAGTGGCAAAATGAAAGGAGAATTTCCTTCGAAGTTTTGAGATGGACTATTTTGTTTGTTTGTTATTATTTATTCGCTTTTTTACGTTTCTAATTATGGTGGTCTATAATTTCTCATTATATAAGGCGTTTAGGGTCGCTCCTAGGTTGGTATTGCTGAAATATTGTAATCTAAAGTTTTTGTTTTTAACCAAAATATTGTTTTTAATTAAGTTAAAATCCTGGTAGTTTCTCGTAGAATAGAAACGGATCTTTATTATATTTGCAATGTTTGATAATATTTGCAATGATTGAAAATATAAACACACATTCCTGGTTACAGATGCAGACGTGGGGAATAGGCTTCTGAAAGGAAACTTACGACAATTTCTGGATCTGGAAAATAATTTTTTAAAAAGGACTAAAAGTTGTTTATTAACGGTAAGTTTTATACTATTTGCAGATTTGTCTGTTATTATATTATGAAAACAAGAGGTTTTAACCATTATATAGTTACGATTTGTTAACATTGATAATTTTCTATTTTTGTCATTATTCTCCTCTCTATTTGCATTCTAACTAATTCTAATAGTTTTTTACCTAAAGCATAAAGGCACCTAAAAATGATTGTTTAATATCACACTTCAAGCTTTGCCCCTACTATTGCTGCATAGACTATTTGTTTAGGAGATTTGTGTACTTGGTTAACTACTTCTGTGTTGAAGGGGCTTAATCTACCATGACATGTGTACAACTATCTAATATTAGATTTATTTATTATAAATGAGATTTCACATAAACAAATTTCAGTTACCAGATTTGTAATACAAGACTTTACAAGGAACTAATTATTAATCCTTTTTTTATTATTGGTCAAAATATAAATCTTCAACTCACAGTTTTGCAGCTCATAAAACTTTCTTTTATAACTAACAATATGATGGAAATTATAAACACATTTTGCTGGTTACAGATGCAGACGTCGGGAACAGGCTTCTGAAAGGAAACATGCGACAACTTCTAGAGCCGGAAAATCATATTTTATACATGACCAAAATTACTTATAAAGGTAAGTCTTGTACCATTTGTAAGATTGTAAAACTATCCCTAATAAGTACAGCTGAGATCATAAATCTAAAGTTGTGGACATTTCGGCCCTAAAGGAATGTTATTTGTCATCCCTTGATGTTACAACTTTATTCACTAAACCTCCTGCATGCTTAGCTACTAATAGTTTAAAAACTTAGGTATTTAATAAGAGAACTCACTAGGTTTAATGAAGCAGGCTTTCTGGAATTAGTTACAATTTTACCTAATAATGCTTACTTTCAGTTAACAATGGACTTTACAAACAAATTGTAGGCTCTCCTGCGGGATCTAACACATAGCCTATATAATCCAATAGGGAATGGGGGATTTGGAATATCTGGGAAAAGAAAAACTCATTTAAGTCTATATTAACAGCTTGCCTGCGATATTTTTACTGCTGTTATTACAAAAAGAGTGATACAGTCGGTTTATTTAATAATTATGAATAAATATAAAATTTAGGGTTGGAATAGAACTTAATACTTGTTAAAGGTGTTTTTAAATATATGTTATAAGGGTAAAGGGGATTTTACATTTCCAGGACAGTTGAATGCATGATTTTCAGTTTTTAAACCATCATATATCTGGAAATATTCAACCCAACAAGATGTTTCTTATATGGAACTAAAGAAGAAAGCTTGTGTTTTCATCCGCTGCTTTCATTTTATAATCTTCTACAGTTTAACAATCATTGGGACATTGAGGATTGTTAGACTTTGGTTAATGTGTAGGGGGAGAATTTTCACAGTCAGTTTTACCAACATTTCGATGAAATATCAGATTTTTTATATATACGTAGCAAAATGTAATGTAAAATGACGTGGTGCTAATAGTTACCTAATAGTATTACCTTACAAATACCTTGTTAGTGAGACTCAAGCAGGAACGATATGCACCTCTTCTTCTGTTGCCTAATCGAAACTGAAAAGGCATGCAATCAAATTAGTACTTCCGCTTGGGGCTGAGCTGCAACACATGGAGATGTGCCCCTGCGTCACCTGGAACAAACCTGTGAAGCAGAATCTATTAGTATGTATATTTATATTGTTGTCTTATGGTTAGAGCTAAGGGACAGCTGCAGTCTGTGTGTGTCGTGGGTGGGGTCTGATCTACCCAGTGTGGATGTTGTTTGTGCATGAGCCTGTTTGTAGAACCTTGGTTTAAAAGGTAGGTTTTCGATAGTATCAAAGAGTGTGTGTGATTTGTATTGTGTTTGTTCGTTTAATATGTTTGTACTTTGTGTTTTTGTATGTCTGTTCGGTTAGTCCGGATAGTCATAAAATATTGTTTAAGTGATTAATAAGATTCACCAAAC
The DNA here is from genome assembly GCA_036971475.1 of Prosapia bicincta. Lineage (NCBI taxonomy): Eukaryota > Metazoa > Arthropoda > Insecta > Hemiptera > Cercopidae > Prosapia > Prosapia bicincta. The sequence goes on from JBAIZL010000005.1 coordinate 200,541,574, forward strand.
GTAATAGACTACAAAATTAAATTTTAATTTTTAACATTAAATTTATTTTAAGAGCCAAATACCAGCTTATAAAAGTCGACCTGTGTTCTTGTTTGTATATGATTCTACGCTCTACGAACATGACTTTAAGAAACTATGAAAAATAAAAACATTAGCTATGATGTAGAGAAAAATTATTTATTTAAAATTCATCAACATAGTACCTAATAATTATATATATCACAATATGCATGTCAGCAGGCTTTAATTTTATCTGACAGTTTATTATCGTATTTATATTGTTTATAAATATCGTATTATGTGACAAGATTTATTCAAATTCCTATCTTTACATATCTTTACAGTAGTTTTCGATGAAGAAATGCTTAGCTATTTGTCAAGCGCACACCCGGGAATAAAGTTTGTTCCTATTCTTGAGGTTATTCCTGAGAATGATGAAGAAGAGAAAGCGGAAATAGTTTATAAAAAAGCTGCAATATTTTCTACAAGTGATTCTGCACTATTTCCGCTAAAGATTGAAGTCCCTGCGTTCTACAGGACTCAGTCGTTTTGTAAGTGACTTTTATTTGTTCCTTACATTAGGAAAAATGTTTGTAAAATATTTGAACTGTGAGATATTGTAGCAAACTGTCACTGTCTATCAAAGGGCTGTCAGTTGTAGAACTTTCAGCAAAAAAGCGTTACTGCACGTACCTGGTATACCATAAATAATAATATACTTCGAAAGACTACTTAGTAAGGAAAGTGGACTCTGTCGCTGGAGAGGAGAGTTACGTTCGTCATCGTGAGACCTTGCGCTTTATGGAGAAAACTCTCTACAAATGCATAAAAAGCACGTCCAACTAACACCTGCAGCTTGAGAAATTTTCAGAATTTCCCATCGAAGCCAAAGATAAAGCGAAGCAGGATTCGTTCTGATAAGACAGATGAAAAATTAACGGCATAAGGTAGCCAATACAATTTGAAGAGGATGAAACCCGTGTGGAAACTATCCAAAGGAAACACGAGTTAATAAAAGTAGTAAGTAAGGTGGATAATCAAGTAGTCAAGGGTGTTAGTGAAGGGAAATAAGGTTTACGTACTGTATAGAAGCATTTCGAAAATAGGAGTGTGAAGTAAAATAAGAGAAATATTAGTAAGTGACTGGGCGATCAAGTGAAGTGAGACAAGAAACCATGCTAGAGATAATTCCTTAACAACTAAAACTATTAATTTATCTTAAATTCAAAGCCAAATCTTTAATGTAAAAATTATTAGGTTTTATAAACTTTTCATTAATTTCTTTAAAAAATAATGAATTTCAAATATAAACTTTATCAAACCAAGTGCAGTAACCTATACACGCCTTAAGATAATTATGTACAATTTTATAAGATTTTATTAGTAGAAAGAATAATTATAGCAGTTTTGATGCATATCGACAAATTAGAGCTGGACAACTTAATTTTTGTATAACTACCTGTAAATGTTACAACTTTAAACTCAAATTTGAAGTAAATCTGTCGTATTAAAAAACAATCAGCTGTGTATTAATTTGATTCCCTAAGAGTCAAATATCCTGTAGTAGCCTACACCTTAAGTAAACTTCAATACTCATGTAAGCATTTCTATACAACTTATAATTTACAAATAATTTTATTTTAATTTATAGACCTAAATATTCATTTATCTATTTAATTAATAGACTAGCCTTGAGTCTTATTGCCTTTAGTAGCTCACAGGTGTTTAGAATGTACTCTTTGGACTTATCTGTGACGCATTTACAACCTGTGGGGTATTGCCGCATGCCACCGAAATATATATAATCTTAGCACGGTAGTAATCTCAATATTAAACACAAAGTCATTCCTACTGAGGTTAACAAAGAAAGATTTTAATTTAGTGATTTTTTACTTTATAATTACAATTATTATATATATATATATATATATATATATATATATATATATATATATATAGATATCAGAATCACAATATTAAGTGGCAAAATTGAAATCGATTATCCTTGTAATTTTTCATTTCCTTCTCTGTATATGATGATGGACTATAATTTTTGTTTGGTTACTGTTTATATGATTTCTTTTATTTAGTTTCTATTTTATGAAGCTAATGGTGGTCTAAAACTTATCATTCTATCCATCTCTTGCAATGCTTCATTATTTCAAGGGACCTTTCATTTATAATTGCATTACATCCTATGTATTGAATTTCTAGCTATGGGATTGTTACCTCAATGCCTAAGTGCTGAATTTCAAACACGTAGTAATTCAGTTTAAACGCGTCCAAGACATCAACGTTTACAAATTTAATTAATAAGTAAATATTTGAAAAAACTGTATTAAATCAATTGCCATCCACTAAGGGTTGAGTATTTCATTGGTTGAGTAAAAAAGTACTTTTAATAAAAAGACAGTCTTCATCATGGGCGAGTATCTCTGATGAATTCATCTATACTCATTAGTTCAGTGAATAGTCTAAGCTATAACTAATCTGTCTAAACTGGTGTAAATATAGTGTTAGTAAATTGTTATAATTTTAACCTTATTCTTGAAGTGTACATGTTATATTAGCTATACTCACTGACGATGGCTTTGTCATCTTAACTTACTGAAGAATTAACTATTGACTGTGTGTTGGTGTTCGTTAGTACAGCCTCGTCTTATCCGAACTTCCCTTAACCGAAACCCGGGTTAAATAGGCCAAATAGGGCTGTTACGTGATTTCTACGCCAACACGGTTTTGTTAGAAATTACAACCACTGTGATATTTTACAGTAGAAAAGGTTTTTTGTTGTTTTACTTGAAGAAGTATACTTTAAGATACTTACCATCGATCACCCGAAATGGTTCTACCATCATTATGTCGGATAAGCGGGAGTTTTATTGTATTTCGTTATTACGTTCTCTCCCTGTAGCGCTACGCAATGATGGCAACAGCTGATCAGAGCTCAACGTACTTTAGCGCGAGACAATTTGCACCCAGTGTAAGAACTTGAGTGGCTTTTGGCATTAACATGAACACATGATGATAGTGTTATATTTTATATTGTACGCAAGAATAGTGTTGTAAAGTGTAACGGAGTGAAGATCATGTTTCTTGGATCATTTCAAGATGACAATCAGGAGCGTGGCCAAGGCGTGGTTTTGGAGGGGCACATAACCCGAAGGGTCAGGTGGCGGAACTCCGCTGAAGAAATTTTGAATATCTTTATATCTAGAAATTAGTGATATTTTGGCACCTAAAATTACAGAATTGTTGGGTCATCGGGAGCTGTTTTGCAAAAAAACTTGCGCTGTTTTATAGGTTAATGTGGTTTGCTAATATTATTAGGTTTGGAGTGCACTTGGCCCCTGGCTACGCTCCTGATGACAATTACTTGTTACAGGTTAATCACAATGACTAAAAAAGGTTTAGCTTTTTGCATACACTTTAAAAAAAAACTTCTATACGAGCATTTAAAAGCACTACATAGATGAGCATTAAAAAGCTGTTGATCCGCATTTAAATTTATTTTAATATTTCTTTTCTATTCACAGACTGCTGAGATGTCTACCCGCTTACATGTTCTTTGTCTCGACCAATCTTCGAAATTACCCCTTTCGACACAACCTTTTCTAAATCTCTTGAAGAACAGGGTCATTTCAGGTGAGCAAAGTACAAAATTATTTAATAAAATAAAACAATACATTAAATTGTATGTTAGTCATTTAAAAATTACTTTTTGTTTTGATTTCTAAATCAGTATAAATTATTTTATGCTAAGTAAAATGTTAGTTGAAAGCAGAGGTGGGTGGCGAAAGTGAATTTTATCCCTTGTATTTCGTGAATAAATTTGACTGATGTTTAAATTTACACGGTTTACTTTTCTTATTTAAAGTAGTAAGTTTCCTTTCTTACTTGAGGTAAATCTATCGTCCTTCATAAAGTAAAATTTGTGCACTACACGTTCTAAGTCCGATATTTCCATTAAGTCACAAAACACTGCCCATTACTGACAATTTAAGGGGATTTTGTCAAGAAGTGTTTATTCTTGAAGTTTAGAGAACGTGTTAGTTTCCACTGAGGGTACAGTCACAGGAAAAAATTAATTTCAGTAATGTCAATGATTTATTGAATGTTTTCAGTAATTTTAATAATAACAATAAAATCTAATAAATTACCAGCAACCGACAAAGTCTGGAGTCTTGCGCCGAATAAAGAGAAAGGTTTTCTTGAGAAAGCTTTACTTTATCAATACATTTGTACACTGAAAACGTTTCCTAATTACTTCTTCAGGAAATTCTTGCGAGTACATTAGAACATATCGGTTAGGGTTTATTGCCTAAAGGTGTACTAAGGGAGTAAAGCTAGCTCTAGCTTTGTACATTATTACGTCACATACGCCCTTAGCCTCTGGTAATCCTGCACTTCTTATTCACAAAAATTGTCAATGTTTAATTTGCCTTGCATTTATATTACTCTATTTAGACAAAAAGTCTAATACTCAAGTATATGAAATTCATTTAATGGAAATGGTTAAAAGCGGAAATTTGGAATATATAACATCTAGGTGCATGTAGGGGCAAATGTTAATATTCATATTTAAACAAATTTAACACTTTTGTATAATTTTATTTTTATACAAATTAAATGTAATATAATTCGAGTTTTTCATAACAAATTTTCCTTATAAAAAATATTTTTTGTAAATGAGTTTTGTAAAATGTTTGTTTACAAATCATACTCAGCTGGTTTTCATTGGAATGTATATCGTAAGGAGAATTTTGATAACTTCAACTTCTTCAAAACTTTATAAATGTTGTAAATTGTGAAAATCCTATACTTTTTCTGTTTCTTGCGTTTAAATAAGCATTTAATATAAGCGTTTAAATAGGAAATAAAAAAATATATATACTTGTAGCAGATATCAAAACCTAAGCGCAAATTGTTGTCTGATTTTTGGCTCAACAAGAATACCTAAAAGATAATCGTTTATGGCAGTGCTTCGCCCCAAAATATTTTCAAGGACTCCTACATAGATCGCTACATTGACAAGGCCCCTCAAATTCTTAGACTTAAATTGTAGATTACACGCAAAATTTGACGCTGCCACAAGTTTATTACAAGTACATTCAAGAAGTGCTTTATTTTTATTTTTAGATACATAATATAAAACTATCACGCGTTACAATTCGTAGATCCGGGCGTAATTTTGTTAATCCTCTTTATATTATTTTTTTAGAACAAGGAGTTAATGAATTAAAAAAGAGTAGCACAAGTTTGTTTTTTTCGCGATAAACAGAGAAAAAATATAATAAGTATAATAATGATATTAATTATTCAAAATTGTTATAAAATGCATCATGTAAAACATTAAACCATAACTTCAAAATTACAGCAAGCATTTCAATCAAAGTAAATAAAGCAGAGCCTTAAAATGCAATGTATTTTTTTCATCTAATACATTATTCTAAGTAAATATACATAAATTTAATTTAAAAAATAAGAATTTTAACTTTATAAAAAATATAATTTAACTAGAGATATCATGGCATTATTTACATACCTAATAACTAGAATGTGTAAAGACCATTCTAAAGATGGGACAATTTTGTTCATTTGGAAGAGAAGTAGAATACAAACAGTGAAAGGAAGTGAAAATGGAGCTAGGAAGACCATTGGCATTAGAAAATAACATCAAGATTATATCGTATGATAGGTCACCCCGTATCTTAGGAATTTTGTGATTGGAGGAAGTCCCAGCACCAGAGAGGGAAGCCGAAGACAATGAAGGCAGGTTTTAGGGTGGTATGAGTAGTTAACCCGGACAGTCGTTTCGAACTCTCTCCGCTTCTTAAGTTAAAGTGTAGAAGAATCATAAGGCCTAAGTTCGTATGTAGGGGTAGCCTGGTAGCCTAATATGTGAGTTTCCAAACCCTTTTAGGGATTTTACTCTCTAAATGTGGTCTTTTTAACATGGAATTGTGTTGCGTTTTCTAAGTATTGAAGTCAGTAAACAAAAAAAAACAGTGAAATTTGTATTTCAGATGTAGAAGCAGAACAGTAACTAATTTTCAAGTTACCAAGATTAAATTTTAATTTTTTAAATTGTCGGGTCAAGAAAATTCTAAAGAAATCCAGGTTTTAAAATTTAAGCCTAAAGTCGAAAATGTATTGACATACATAAAAAAAGCATAAAGATTGTGAAATTAAAACCTTGTAAAAAATAAAAAACTTTGGAATTTTATAAACTAAATTTGCGGTAACACTTAAAAGAGTAAAGAAAGAATTGAGGCAGAAGAGCGATAACTAACTCAAAATGATACAGAGGGAAGGACTCAATCGGATCACAAAGTAGATCGGCCAAAACAACCTGAGAGGTCTGTACCAAACTAGTACCAAGATTTACAAGGACCCTGGAACCTGCTCGAGTTATAAAAGTTTAGAGCTTTCTTCTTTCTTTCCAATAAGTATAAGGAGGGCGGTAATTAACTAGTCAGATGTAAACACACGTTTAGAAATAGGCAAAATTTGAAATAATCACTTCAACCTTAAATAAAGATAATTTATTTTAAATGAGTAAACAAATTAAAACAAGTAAAAATGTTTGTAAAATGTTGCAAATTAAGAAGTAAATAAAAAATTGTAAAGGGGGTTTTACAAAATTGTCAGGAATACAAGAGCAACCTTAACATATATAATTGTGTTACTTCTAGGGAACTAAACTGATGGAAGTTCGTTCATATAAACTAATTATTATGTCTAGAGGGTTTTTGATTTAGAAATAAATGTGATTATAGAAAATTTGTATCTAATTATGTTCTTGTAATGTAAAAATTAAATGGTTAGTTGTTTGCTAGGAATTAGGGCAATTGTTAAATCAGTTGTAAATCCAATATATACAAAGCCAGTTAGAAATAAACAAAATTTAGGGTCATGCAGAAGTGTCAGGCAACACAAATGAAATGTTTAAATAATTTTAAGATTAAACTGTTAAGATTAAAAATAATTTTGCCTGAACCATTTGTTTAGTATCCAGTGCCCATAAATATTTGTTTAGAAGGAAATATCATTAAGGGTTTATAATTAGATAGGAAATAGGGTTAATCATCCTTAAAGTAATAACCATAGCAAACGAAATTGAATTTTGGTATAAAATTCAGAGAAAGTCAGAGAAATAAGTTATTGTTTTGGCAACATACAAAGAAAGAATAAGAAGATTTTCAGGTTAGTTATTTGATTACAAATGTAAATATTTCTGATATAATTATGATATATAAATATTTGTAATTTTGTTATATAATCTTGATATATTAAATATGTGTGATTCTCTAATAACATTTCGATTTTTTTCGAAATTATGTTATGTTTGGTTTTTGGGTAAAATTATGTGTTTTCCAGTTGTTATTTTATGTGGAATTATGAATGTACTACTGCGAATTAACTACGGTAAATTTGATAAAAGCCTCATTAAAAGAAAAAATATTCATTAAAAGTTTGTTGTTTTGTAGAAAAGAGAAACAAATTAAATTTACAAAATTACTAAAGAGTTTTAAATTTTTTTATTTTTACAATTTTCACAAGATTTAGAACAACTGGACGTGGATGGCCTGGCTCCCTTTGATGACATTATCAATTCATTTACAAAAACTGTTTTAATTGCTGCTGAAAACCTCATCCAAACCATGACGCCTACGTGTTCCCTGGTGGAATGATGAGTCCTTCGTGTACGAGTAAAAACCTGGTAAAATATAAAATCTTCCCTGCGAAAACACGGAGATTATTCAGGCAATGTAAACGAGAATAATGGTCACAGTACGTTGGCTCCATCTACATGGAAGAAATTACGGTACGTCTGTGGCACTTCCATTCTAATACAATTATTTCATTAAGGTATACGGATGGAGTTTTGACCACGAACTGTGAGGAAATTGTCAATGTGCAACTTATCGTTCTCAAATTATTCTTCATATTCTGCATACAAGGGCGCTTTCCAGGTGTACAAGCATAACACAGGAAGCCCCACATTTCACTGTTGGATTGTCTGGAGATTCTTGTTTGAATATCCTTCTCTCTTGTCGAACTAGAGTCAGCACTCTCGTCAACGAAGGATTCAGCTCCAGGTCTGGATTATACTGTACACTCCAAGATCAACCATCTTCCCCCGTCGACAAAACTAGTTCTCCTTCGATAACACAATCGCATATTCGAGGAGCACGATTTTCCCGATACACGGTTAGAAGCGACAATAATTCCTCATTTAAAACAAGGAGAGGACAAAACTAATCTAAGCAGTTACAGACCCATCTCTCTCTGCCTAGCTGCTTATGCAAACTACTGGTGAAGATGGTCAACCGACGTATTGTCTGGTACCTAGAAACAACAACATTATTTCTAACGTGGTTCCAGACAAGGATGTTCAACAGTGTGTGTTGTGTGTGTTTGTGTGTGTGTGTGTGTGTGTGTGTGTGTGTGTGTGTGTGTTGTGTATGTGTGTTGTGTGTGTGTGTGTGTGTGTGTTTTGTTGTGTGTGTGTGTATGTGTGTGTGTGTGAGAGAGAGAGAGAGAGAGAGAGAGAGTTTTTGTGTTAGTCTACTTTCAGAAATACTTGTATATAAACTTTCCAGGTTTATTTACAAATACCGCTCAGTTGCATACGTTGATTCTGACAAATCTCATCTTCAAACCTAATAACTTACAATATTTACTATAAAAAAATCAATATTCAATAGTATCAGGCTTGTAGATTATTGTACACACTCTAATTCCCTTAAGGAAATGCATTAAGACACAAAATAGAGTGCAATGTTTCCTTATAACCGGACAATAAATTATAATTTGCTGAGAAATATCAGTAAGTTGGGATTTTAGTCTAGTTAAAGAAGATTTTTAAAAAATATTAGATTTTATTATATTTATTATTGTTTGTAGTTTATATTTAAATTTTACCACATAGTTCCCAATAACTATACGTAGGTATTAAATATATGCATATAGCATCTAGATAATTTCTATATTTTTAGGAATTTACAATGTAAACGATGTAAACATAACCTCTAAGTTTAGAGGAAAGGTTTAGCCTAATTGAAATTATTTGTTTCAGAAAAGGATTCACGGATGAGCATATAATATAGGGTTACTCGTGCCGCAAGCTGGATCTAAAGTTTAACTCTGGAAAGGAAAATAGAAGAACTTGAACTCAAGTGAATGAAGAAGGTAAATTTATTATACTATAAAGTAAATGTGTCTAGCTTGATATTTACTCCGAGAGGTTCTTTTGGCTTTAGACTTAGCATTGTGGGATGTACTTTGTCGAGACAACCAGAATTTTAACAACGCAATGGCTCCTTGTTCAGAAAATTTTGACGCTCTTAATAAACATTATTTTTTCTTACAATTTATCGCCAGCGGTCTTGATTTTGCCAAAAAGTAATCAATAACTGAGTAACGCATTGAAAAAACTCAAAGCATTTATTTAAAAATTCAGGAAATTATTGCCTAATATTTCTTTCTATCGTCTTCTGTCTTGCTTAAAGCGAAGTGTTGAGTTGAGCCGATATTCCTTCGTGCAAAGTGGAACATCACTGCTTGGCCTCACTTACAACAGAGATAATAAAATGTTCCCACTTAGAGGCTGCAACACAATTTGAAGAGGCGACTTCACGGACCTTGAGATTTCGCAGTATTGATAGTTGTTTGGTGTACAAAACCATTTGTTAGTTTAAAAATGCTTAACAATTCGTAAACGAATAATAAGACGGTAAAGTATGAGCTTTAAGACAAATCAGTAAAGAATAATGGAACTAACGCTGTGTGCTGTTCTTCATCCTACTATAGCAACAATACTTTTATAGCACAATAGTATTCTCTAATGAGAACTGCCTTACTGTCAAGGGCGTATATATTGTACACTTGTGACGCGTTATTGTGGTAATATATATTTTACCAACATGTATTTCAGTAAATTTTATCAATCTACAACTTGTGAGATTTTGTACACTTTTCAGTCGTCGCTTTCTTATCTTTTGTTTTACAATAAGCCTTTTCTGTTCGCTATTTTTTTATAATGCTGCGGCTTTACACATCTCGACTAAAAATAGCATTCGTGATTACTTTTGTATTACACGTTCTTGTAGATTACCTTTTCTTGTAGACAACACTTACTTGTAGATTACTTTTTCTTGTAGATTAAGTTTTATTGTATATTACATTTTTGTGTAAATTCCCTTTTTTTAGATTAATTTTTCTTGTAGAAAACCTAATCTTGTAAACTACCTTCTTTGTCTTTGTGTGAGGTATCAGAACTTTGCTGGTGTAACCCTTTATTCCCGTAGATAAAGAGTGTTTAAATGGTAGTTGATTTAACTTTACCATTAAATGTAGAATTATTACTTCCTAGGCATGTAATGGTGTTTACATGACCTCTAATGCAGCATACAGCTTACAGACAGTGAAGCATGTTTAAATTATTAGCACCGTTTTCCCAATAAACCCATTATAAACCTATTACAACTTTTCCATTAGCGTCACGTTCACTGGACAGTTATTTTTCCATCACCGAGTCTTTTTCACTTCCACATGAAGTGTTTTTATGTTTCTGACTAAAAATATTTCTTGTTCTTAACTTTAACTTAAAACTTTTTTTTGTACGTGATAATTGTTTAACGTGTTCCTTGTAAAGAGTAACATTCCACACATACATAGCCCTTCTCTCTGTACAGCTCTATTAAATGATTTCTTATCAAATAATTGCCATTGCGTTTGATAAACATGCAGCCTCTTCAGCAACTCTTCAGCGAAATGAAAAAAATCAATCTCCTATCACAATGTTTTTTCAAGTGCAAGTAAAAAAGTCCCAGTTATCGTCAGCATCACTAAACGTAAGAGACCGTTCTTTTTCGAGTAAATCTTTTTTCTTCTCAACTTCAACTTTAAAGGACAAATACATATTATATAATTTGTTTAATAAGCTACAAGCAGTGCCCCTTCTAATTGCCCGTACGCACTATTGACACACATGTTGATGCAGTTGCGTTTTTGCAGGGGCAAATTCTAAGGTGCAGTGTAAAGTTTAAAACCATGTAGTATTGGATTTCTTTTACAAATTACATTGTCCAAAACGTGCCAACTAATAGTTTAAAACGTAGGTATTTAATAGGAGAACTCACTAAGTTTAATGAAGCAGGCTGACTGGAATTAGTTACAATTTTACCTGATAATGCTTACTTTCAGTTAACAATGGACTTTACAAACAATTTGTAGGCTCTCCTAAATAGCCATGTAGCCTATATAACCTATCATGGAATGGGGTATCTAGAATATCTGGGAAAAGTAAAACACATTCAAGTCAATATTAAATACTTGAGGATATTTACACTGCCATTTCTACGCATAGAATGCGTGGTGTAGTCGATTTGTTTATTATATCTAGTTATGATATAAATATATATTTTAGGGTTCGCTTAAAGAGCGTAATAGCCTACCTTCGTAGACTTTACCTGGTTTTTGCTACAACTAGACCTATCCTCCAGTGTATAGAGTTTGTGGGTTACAATTTTTGCAAATTCGTTGAACCTTGGATCTAGGTTTCGTGTTTCCGTTGACTTTGTACATCATCAGGTATAAGGTTTTAGCAATTTTGGTGAAGTAAATTAGAGTTGCCTCTACTATATAAAAGTAATTTTATAACGACTCAAATTAACTCATTGTCAGGAGTTGTAAAATTAGTTTAATTTAAGCATCTCTGAGGATTGCTTGGAAGCTACTTTCTGCGCAGCTGTACCAAGTTAGAATAAAATGTTCAAGTAGATAGTGACTGCCCTAGCCGTTACATCTTGGTTGAATGTTGTCAAGATACAACTCTGACTGCAACTGTAAATACTACGTAAGCTTTAGAAAATATTAAACATCAGGAACAACTCCAAGGTAAAAGTGTCAGCCCGCTCTGGGTGTAGCTGAAACAAACCTCCCAGGGTAAGACATGGTAAAACAGCTTTTCCTCTTATTCGTGACAGGAAACTGTGAGTATGTAGCACCTGTAAAACGTTCAAACAAAGCATTTTTGCGCATCACGTAGATTAATAGTTTAAATTTAACGTGGAACGAGGTGGTGCCAATAGTCTTACAAAATTTAATCTAGTTATTTACATTTTTTGCACGTAATTTATTGTTTTTTTTAATATTTTTGTAAGTCTTGGTTGGGAACACCTGAGACCGCCCAGCCCTCGTGGCAACCAACCTCTAGCGAGGTGCCTAGGTATCACGTGCGGATGCTGTTAGTATCTGTAACGCGAGTGAAGGAAACGAGATTGATTGCCCATGTACCAAGCTCAATGGCTTTTTCCATTGGGAACCAGGAGATAGTGAAATGAAACAGTACGGTGAGTGTCGCGCTAAGAGCGTGATGAAAAAAACTTGCCAGGTTACACCTACAAATACCTAGTAAGTTAGTCTATTGCAGAAGGGACATGCACCTCTTCTTCTGCTGCCTACTCGAAACTGTTAAGGTATGCAGTCAAAATTAGTACTTCCGTTGGGGCTAAGCTACAATCCTGGGGATGTGCCCCTATAACAGCTAGAAAATAACTGTGAAGCATAATCTGTTTTTTTTTTATGGTTAGAGATAAGCGGGAAATATGGAAAGCGGCCGTCTGTGTGTGTCGTGGGTGGGGTAGGTGTGTATTTACCCAGTGAGGAAATGAGTGTGGATGTTGGATGTATATGAGCCTGTTTGTAGAGCCTTGTTGCTAAGTTTCGGAGGTATTATTTGATGATAGGCACTTTCAAGTCAGTCTGAAGCAGTGTTAATTTTGTTCATCTAGGGGCCTTCGTGATTGTTTTGGAGTAACTGGACTCTGCGTGTGCATAAGTTGCCTGCATAGCCCCAGACGGGTGAAGCGTACGTGAGTATGCTGCGCAACATAGATACGCATATAGTAGTGGCCGCCCGTAGTGAAAGTGGGCTTGATCTGTTAAGCATAAGATACATCTGTGTTATTCTAATTTTTGCTCTCTTTAACGTATTGGTAATGTGAGGGTCCCAAGTCAGGCCTCTGTCGAGTATGAGTCCCAGAGGTTTGACCTAGTTCCCCCAGGTGAAAGTCCTTGCATAATACTTTTATTGGTGTATTGAGTTTGTGTGTTTTACGTTTGGTAAGAAGCAGAGCCTGGCACTTGGCCACATTCACCCTAACTATCTAGTAGCTCATCCATGGTTCTAGTACTGTAAGGTGGTCCTGTAAATTTGAGTGTATTAGATGTGGTTCCCATGACTGAGCGGATAACGTGGTGTCATCTGCATATATGGCAACTTGTGTGTTGAGTGTTGGAGAAAAAAGAAATATTTATTTTTCCCAAATTTGAAAATCTTTGGATTTTTGGTATTACAGATTATGGAGGATAGTATCACATAGTCATGTTGGGCTAAATGGAGGTTTTTAACATATTTTAAATATAAATTTATACGTAACATTTTTGAAACAAAAATATTAAATGGTATTTCGGTAAAGGTATAAAGGTTAGAATGGCAAATAAGTCATAAGTTACTCTAAGTTCATAAATAAAACGTTATATGGGAAAAACCAACATGGCTGCTGTCACCCGACCTTCCCGGAACATAATAATTTTGACAATATAATATATAGGCCTACAGGAGTCCCGGAGACGCTTTGACGAATCCCCATTAGCTGCCCTTTGCACTTACGTACTTGTGCTTCAATAAATATTGGATATGGCGGGCATGTTCGGTGTAACTCTTACTGCGGCTACAATTTTGTCACCCTTGCCCCGGTTCCACGACAATGCATGACTACTACTTGTACTTGGTTTGGAGGATGCTGTGTAGCATGAAGAGAGGACACAGGCCCATTGGGCTCCATTGCCAATTTGCTGAAAATTAGAGATTTTTGACAGATAAATAAAACGCAACTACATTCTTAAGTTACTTCTACGGCTTCTATTAACAAACTGTTTCAGGTTAGGCGCCTTCACAAAGGTTTTGATTCAACACAATGACTTTTTTAGATTATATATCCAACACGCCTCACCTTTATTGCAACAAAGGCTTGTATCTCTTGACAATGTATTCAGGAAAACTTTGAAAAGAATACAACTTCTTGAGCATATCTATGTTCGAAAAACACAATGGTTAATCGCCACAGCGCTCTAACACCACTCGCCACTAATCCTGAAGCAAGTGCATTATGTTTACCTCAGCAAACATGGGGTTTCCATGGCGTAGCCTAGAGTCTAGAGCTATTGTGTTTTAGGGGGAATAGCGTACGTAACAAAAGCAAAATATTTTAAAATAAAACACCTGCCTTGGATTAAATCTTACTGGCCTAGAAGACAACTTGTAGTTTTCCCGAAACATGAATCTATAGAGAATTATATCCTGTTGTTTATATATTATTACTTATAAATAGATTATAACCTATAGTGGTGTTATAAGAAAGATAATGACTTTGTGGAGTGCTATATTATATTAACCTATTATATTATTCTGTTTATTTACCACCTATGTATTTACAGTATTTACCTTCACTTTACAGTATTTACCTTATGTAGTCTATGTAAGCAAAAATAATTTTATAGACTGGGGTTGCCATTTGTAATTCATGGATTTAGAACTTGGCAAAGCTTAAATTGTGTATTTTACAATAGAAAATATCGTCCATCCATTTCTATAATCTAAGCAATAAATTCCAACAGTCTCGGAGCAGTTTTACTCAGTGTGTGATTAATTACCCTACATTTAGTATTGAAGGAGTTTAGTGAATTTAATGACATTTTATAAAAATATTTGGTTAAACTAAAATAGCTGGTAAAAGTGTGGGTCGTTCTTAAATCAGCTTGAGTAAAATGTGGATTTCACTGCCTTGTGATATAGGTTTATTTGTGTTTGTATTAGTGGGTGGATATATAGCACTGATTTCAATTCTCTACCTCAATTTCTCTTTCTCTCTCTCTCACACACACACACACACAAACACTCCCACACACAAATACATACACACACACACACACACACCAACACTCCCACACACAAATACACACACACACACACACACACACACACACACCACACATACACACACCACACAGAAACATACACACATACACACACACACACACACACACACACACACACACACACCACACACATACACACACCACACAGAAACACACACACACACACACACACACAATGGACGTCCCTGCCTGCAAATCCAGCTGAATTTGTATTTCATTGATTTTGATTCACAGACACACACAGAGACACAGTAATACAGTAACACACAGGTTATAACTCGTTTAATTAACTGACTTCAGTTTTGTAAAGAAACTGAAAAAAAACTATATATATATATATATATATATATATATATATATATATATATATATATATATATATATATATATATATAGTTTTATATATATATATATATATATATATATATATATATATATATATATATATATCGCAATATGTATTCTTGTGTATTAATAAAAAAACAAGTCAAAATACAAATGGTACAAATGGTAAAATACAAAAATGGTACTGTTAGCCAACGAAAAGCTTTGGATTGTGGATTCATTTATAATTCTTGTATTTGTATTTTGACTTGGTTTATATATATATATATATATATATATATATATATATATATATATATATATATATATATATAACTGTTTTGCACTATGTAAAATTGTTACATTTATTGTTAAATTGGTTACTTTTATAGGTTACAGATGTGTGTAAGGGTTAAGTTATAATTGACTATGATTGCTTTAAGCTTTAGGAAATAGATTTTTGGAAAACCTGCATAGGAATAACATTGTTTGTGCTAATAGATACATTTGGTTTGAAGGACCATTTTGTGTGAAAAGAACATTATAACACCAGTGTAGAACATTTTCCAGAAATCCTCTTTAAATGAGTGTATAACAATTGGGTAAAATAATACAAACCATAAACTATGGGATTAGATATAAAACAGAGAAGAACACTACAGTGGGTTTTTATTTGAAATGTTTAAGTTTGGAGTTTATGCTATGTTTATGTGCGTGTAATATTTAGGAAGCCAGTTGAATATTGATGACTTGCTTTTGCATATTTCGAAGCATTTTAAAGGGAAAATCTGTCCTTATAAAATCTAAAGTAAAACATTTAAAACCAAAATGATCCATAAAATCCTATTAAAAAAAGTAAAACGTTTATGTGCCCAGATAAAATTACCTTATTTGTAGCGACAAGCCTAGATTCCAGGAACAATGAATCTTTCCATGGAAACAATAATGTAACAATGAATCTTTCCATGGAAACAATAATGTAACAATGAATCTTTCCATGGAAACAATAATGTAACCACAACGCGTGTTACCAGGCAATCAAACATCAGTCATTGCTAATATCTTTACAAGAAAATATTCTTATATTTTTACAATAAATAATTTTATATTATTTACCGAACTTCCCGACTGTATTTTTTGATAGATTCTGTAGATGTGTTTTATTAGTTTAGTTTTTTAAAATATTTCATAACCCAAAATGCATAGGTTTTTACAAAGAATTCTGTATTATTTACCGAATAAAATATTAAAATAGCCCTATTTATCTAAAATTATACATAAAGGGTAATGAATTTAATCTGCTTTGTATGTACGTAGAAAACTGAAGCCATTCAAACCTGATATTAGGAATAAAACGACGTATTAATCTTTCAACAAATCGTATAATAAATTTGATTACTTTTTTTTAGATAAAGCATCTTCTACAATTTTTTTCGATACATTCCCGAAGGCTATATGTTTTATAAATTTTTTAGTTGTGTGTTATTTACTTAGTTGTTGATATCCTAAAATTCTCAAAGAATTACATATAAAGCTGGATAAATGGGTTTTACTTAATGACCTATATACGCAATAGTTGAACATAAGCGTTGATACTTTGCTATTAGTACTCGAAGAAATCGTTCAATACACCAAAGTATATACACACAAACAGCAACAGAGCATCAGACACAGACAAAACTCTCAACTCAAAACAATAACACTTTTACACCCACCACCAGTTTTACCCACGCACAGTAAACACCATAAATATATAATTTAATATAAACTAATTAGGACGTAAACAAATGACTTAAAAACAGCTTACACCCCAAGAAATGCAACCAAAAATTAACGTTGGGACAAGACATTGAATATAAAATCTCCATTATAAACACATTATACACTAAACCAAGAACAAGTAATAAACACGCGGCCCTTAAATCTATCATACTAACGGAAGCAACTAACCTCAATGTTTATAAATACAGATAATGGTAATTCTGTAGTATAATGTACTAACAAGGCGTTGACAATAAACTTTATGACAGAAACAAACATGACCAAACTCCATGTAGACCCTACACCTAAATAACAAACATAAATTATAAATGCATCGAAATCACGAAACCAGAACAAAAGGAATACTACAAACAAATAAAACTCCAAGAACCCATTACCTAATATCCACAAACAAAACACACACAGTCGCCCATTAATCAACTCCACACCGGCACCTTTACACAAGCCAGCCAGATACAAAGGTTTTAAAGGCTTTTAAAGTTTTTCGATTGTATCAAAGAGTATGTGGGAATTGTATTGGATTTGTTCGTTAGATATTTTTGTTCTATGTGTTTTTGTGTGTCTTTAAATTTCATATTGTTCTAGTGTGATGAAATGTGGCCCTTTTTTGTTGATGTGTGAACATTCTATTTTACCTATTTTATGGTAAATGTCTGTGTATTTGTGTCTTGTTTCTTTTAGGTGATTGTTAGCTAAAATGTTAGGTTGGTGTTCAGTTTGTGTTCTTCGACTCCTTGTTTAAAACTGCGACTTGTTTGCTCATTGTAGAATGTGTTGCATTCGTCGCAGTTCTGTTTGTATATGCCTGGGGCTTGTAGTTTATCTTTGTTGTTGGTGTTGTGCTGTATTTTGTATTGTAAATTGTTATTAGTTTTGTATGCTATTTTGTATAGTTTTTTTGAAATTTCTAAACTATTTTATTTGATGTTTTGTTTATGTATGGTAATGTGATGTATTAGTTTTCCCTCTCTGTAGTGTTAATTTTAGTGTTTTTTGTACATTGTGCAGTTTGTCTATAATTGTGGTGTTGTATCCATATGTTTATGTTAAATATTAAATATTGTTTAGTACCATGTTTAGGTTTTCTGAGGTCATTGAAACTTCTGTAAGTCTGAATGCAGCGTGTTTGTGCTGGCTAGGGTGGTTTTGGGTGTTGTGGATAAGTGTGTCTATTGTTATGGGTTTCCTGTAAATGTAGAAGCTGTTTTTGTGTGTGGCTTTTTGTTATGGTGAAATCGAGGTAGTTTAAAGATAGGTTGGTTTTAATTTCTGAGTTGGACTTGATTTTTGGGTGTATTTTATTAGTGTAGGTGAGGAGTTTTTCGCATTGTCAGGTATAGCCTCTGTATAGTGTTATGATATCAGCTACTTATCTGTGCCTTTAAATTAATTTGCGTGTGTATTGCTTGTGATTATCTTGATGTTTTCTATGTGTTATAGGAGAAAATATCGCTTAGGACACTACTGATAGGACTTCCCATGGGTAGGCCATCTAGCTGTGAACAGAAGTTTGGTGTGTGGGTGAAATAGTTTTGTTTAGAGATAGTTTGGAGAATGTTTAGGATTTCGGTAACGTGGGTTTTCGGTGTGTTGTTCTGTACTAATTGGGTTTCTATGATATTGAGCGTTTCGGGTATGGTTATGTTGGTGTACATATTTGTTATGTCGAGTGATAGTAGTGTTGAATTGTGTGGTATGTTTATGTCTTTTATTTTATTTATGAAGTTTGTTCTGTTTTATATGGGTGTTCCTGTGTTTAAGTTTATAGATTGCCTGATTATTTTGTTATGTTTTTGTTACTTTATGTTAAGGGGAATTTGTCTAGTTGATGATGGCTCGGATGGGAACATTGGGTTTGTGAGTATTTGAGAGAGCACGGAGTGTAGGTACTTTAGGGTGGATTTGTTTTAGGTGGTGTTTTTTTTTTTTTTTGTTTTTGCTGATAATATATTCGGGTGTATCAATTAGTTTTTTGATGGTTTT
Source organism: Prosapia bicincta (assembly GCA_036971475.1). NCBI lineage: Eukaryota > Metazoa > Arthropoda > Insecta > Hemiptera > Cercopidae > Prosapia > Prosapia bicincta. The sequence goes on from JBAIZL010000005.1 coordinate 200,560,672, forward strand.
GTAATATTTCTCAGTTGGATCTGTATTTAGTTGTATTATATTGTTATTTATTATGTATTCATTGAGGGTCTTTTGCGTTATACGACCTCATTTCTTTAAATGTTTTCTACGTTTATTTAGAGTGTTTCACTGGCGGACCCAAAGTGTCCAGTCAGGTTAGGTTTGGTTTTAATTTTATACATTACCTAGATGGTTACATTTATACAATTAGAACCGCCAGTGAAACACTGTAAATAAACGTAGAACGCGTTTAAAGAAATGAGGTCGTATAACGCAAAAGACCCTTCATTGATTTCGTCATTTAGGCTGTTTGTAATAACAATTACTGTGTTGTTGCATTTTTCTGCTGTGGTTAGTGTGATGTTTAGTGTAGCTTTTTGTTTTATGTTTGCTGCGATTTTAATTTAATTGTTCACGTTTTTGTTGGTTATGTTTTTGTGCTTGTTTAGGTTTTTTGTTTCATGTCGAAGTGAGTGTTGGTCTTTGTTGACGGTTTTGTGTGTTGCTGTTTCAGTTTGTAGTATATTGCTTCTATTTGTAATATTATTTGATTTTTAATGTAGGTTCTATTTCAGGCCTTTGTTTTTAAATTCATTTCGTGTTGTGTGAATTTGTTTTTAGTGAAGTTAAATGTATGGAGGTAGATTTGTGTGGGTTGAGAGTATATTGTGTGTTTTTTTTACATAATAGTTGATTAAACTTTTTATTGTGTTTATTGTTAATGTTTGTTAGTTTATTTGTTGCCCAATTATTAGTGTCTCATTAAGTTGGTTGTGAGTTCGCGTCCGATCGTGTTGGGGAGATTTAGGTGAAGTTGGTATAACTTTTGGTTCAGTGAGTCTTTATTTTTGTTTTAAGGGTTTGTTTTATGTAAATTAAACATTTACACAATATGAAATTTACATACACACAAAAACACAAAGTACAAACATATTAAACGAACAAACCCAATACAAATCAGACATACTCTTTGATACTATCGAAAACCTGCCTTTAAAACAGTCACCGCTTGACCCAACTTCTCCAAGCAGAAGACACTTATGAACATGGCCACATAGCGATTGAAAACGTTCTGTCTCAGTAAGTTTTTACAAATTTACAAAATTTAAAGTTCGGATAGTCATAAACTATTGTTAAAGTGAATAATTATAAACAACAATATTAAGTGGCAAAATAAAAAGAGAATTCCCTTGGAATTTTTGAGGTGAACTATTTTGTTTGATTGTTATTATTTATTCGCTTTTTTCGTTCCTAATTATGGTGGTCTATAATTTCTCATTATATAAGGTGTTTAGGGTCGCTCCTAGGTTGGTATTGCTGAAATACTGTAAACTAAAGTTTTTGTTTTTAATCAAAATATTGTTTTTAATTAAGTTAAAATCCTGGTAGTTTATAGTACATTATATAGTTACGCATTCTTAACATTGATAATTTTCAATTGTTATTATTCTCCTCTCCATTTGCATTCTAACTAATTCAAATAGTTTTTTACCTAAAGCACAAAGGCACCTAAAAATGTTTTTTTAATATCACACTTCAAGCTTTGCCCCTGCTATTCCTGAGTAGACTATTTGTTAAGGAGACTTGTGTACTTGGTTATCTACTTTTTCGTTGAAGGGGCTGGATCTACCATTACATATTAAGTGTAAAACCATCTAATATTAGATTTATTTATTATAAGTGAGGTTTCACATAAACAAATTTCAGTTACCAGATTTGTAATACAAAACTTTACAAGGGACTAATTATTAATCCTTTTTTTATTATTGGTCAAAATATAAATCTTCAACTCACAGTTTTGCATGTCATAAAACTTTCTTTTATAACTAACAATATGATGAAAATTATAAACACATTTTGCTGGTTACAGATGCAGACGTCGGGAACAGGCTTCTGAAAGGAAAACATGCGACAATTTCTAGAGCCGGAAAATCATATTTTATAAATGACCTAAATTACTTATAAAGGTAAGTCTTGTACTATTTGTAAGATTGTACAACTATCCCTAATAAGTACAGCTGAGATCATAAATCTAAAGTTGTGGGTATTTCGGTCCCCAAGGAATGTTATTTGTCATCCCTTGATGTTACAACTTCATTCACTAAACCTCCTGCATGTTTAGCTAGTAATAGTTTAAAAACTTAGGTATTTAATTAGAGAACTCACTAAGTTTAATGAAGGCTGGCTAAGTTTATGTAGCTGGCTTTCTGGAATTAGTTACAATTTTACCTAATAATGCTTACTTTCAGTTAACAATGGACTTTACAAACTAATTTTAGGCTCTCCTGTGGGATCTAACACATAGCCTATATAATCCAATAGGGAATGGGGGATCTAGAGTATTTAGGAAAAGTAATACACATTTAAGAGTATATTAAAAGCTTGCCTGCGATATTTTTACTGCTGTTCCTACGAAAAGAACGCGTAATACAGCCGGTTTATTTAATAATTATGAATAAATATAAAATTTAAGGTTGGAATAGAACTTAATACTTGTTAAAGGTGTTTTTAAATATATGTTATAAGGGTAAAGGAGATTTTACATTTCCAGGACAACTGAATGCATGATTTTCAGCTTTTAAACCGTCATATATCTGGAGATATTCAACCCAACAAGAAGTTTCTTATACGGAACTAAATAAGAAAGCTTGTATTTTCATCCGCTGCTTTCATTTTAAAATCTTCTACAGTTTTTTGTCCGCCGCTTTAATCTTCTACAGTTTAACAATCATTGAGACATTGAGTATTGTTAGACTTTGGTGAATGTGAATGGGGAGAATTTTCACAGTAAGTTTTACCAACATTTCGATGAAATATCAGATTTTTTATTTATACGTAGCAAAATGTAATGTAAAATGACGTGGTGCTAATAGTTACCTAATAGTATTACCTTACAAATACCTTGTTAGTGAGTCTCAAGGAGGAACGATAGCACCTCTTCTTCTGCTGCCTACTCGAAACTGAATAGGCATGCAATCAAATTAGTACTTCCGTTGGGGATAAGCTGCAACACTGGAGATGTGCCCCTGCGTCACCTGGAACAAACCTGTGAAGCAGAATCTATTAGTATGTATATTTATATTGTTGTCTTATGGTTAGAGCTAAGGGACAGCTGCAGTCTGTGTGTGTCGTGGGTGGGGTCTGATCTACCCAGTGTGGATGTTGTTTGTGCATGAGCCTGTTTGTAGAACCTTGTTGCTTAGTGTCGGTGGTGTTGTTTGATGAAATCGCTTTCTCCGTGAGGTTTATCTGGGTTGTGTGGTGATGGTGTCTGGTCTAGGAGCTTTCCTGGAGTTTGTTTGTCAAATCCTTACGGTTAGACAGGTATGAGCTAACTAGGTGTATAAGCCCGTTTGGAAATCCATAGTCCCTTAGTTTTACTAAGATCGTAGTTTCCCGTTGTGCCAGACCTGGTCAAACCCCTTTTCAATGTCCAGAAAGACTACCCCTGTGGAGCAGAAATTGTTGAAACCCTTGGTTGGATGCTCCGCCCCTCTCATCAGCTGATGCGTGGCCGAGTTGCTCAGACCTCAGTATGTTGTGTGTGTGGATATGCCTGTTAATACGTTTGTGTAGGTTTTTTTTCAAGTACCTTGCCCATTGTATTAAACAAGCTTATCGGTCTATATGAGTCAGGTTTGCTGTGGTTAGCCGGGACACCCATCTGCCCATTCGGGCCCATGAGTGGGGAATAGCGCAGCGGTTCTCGCATGAAGTGTTTAACCATCGGCCATGTTGTGTTTAAGGTCGCCAATTCCGCTTGGAAGCCATCGACTTTGTACTGAATTAGTGTCCGCCTAATTTGCCTCTCAAGGCGATCAACAGTTGTGATAATTCTTGTTAAAAGATATCGTTAGGTGCTGCATACAAGCGGACTTACGGTGAACTATTGCAAACAAGAAGGCTTTATGCAGCACGAAGTCGAATACTAATAGATTTTTTAACAAATTACTCATAAACCACTTTGACTTTTCTCCTTCACATGGTATAACACTCATATAGTTTTCATCTTTTTCTCTCAACACTCAATAACCATCTTAATAATAAAGTGACTTTCACCACTAATTTATTTCGGGGGCTCATATGGTATAAGAATAATCTTGTTGTGTTAAATATCTGTAGAAACATTTCCGTAGTGACACGTCCCTATAGATACAAATCGATTCCACCGCCGGTTTATAAATTTTATAGGTTAAAAGCGTCTGATTTTGCATTTCCTTATTCCATGATACAAGGAATTCTTAAAAATGTCATATCTCTGCCCATACTTATCCAACAAGATGTTATGTATATTTAAAAAAAGAAGAAAGTCTGTATTTTCATTCCATATTTTTTTCCTTCATTTTTCCTTGAAATGTTTTAAATAGCCCAACGTCTTCTGTGGCAGACAAAGCCAAACCGGTTCCCGCTGTTTTACAGGGAAAGCCACTGAATCTGTACAATACCCGGCATCTTGGCTGTCCTCCTCTGTTATAAAAGATTCAAGATATAATAACTTAGATTTTAGTAACGAAATAAGAAGGGTCGGGCTAAGTAAGCGATGCGTCGACATGCAACCAGACAGTTTCTCCAACTTACCTCCTCACGCTGTCTTAGGTTGGAACTAATCTCGCTCTATACCAAAGTAAGTAAAAGTATGAAACGGCGGCTTGTTTTGTATCTTGATAAAAGACAAATGACTTGATTTGTCCTTAAAGACTTAGAAGTTAGAGCAATGGTGTTATAAAATAATACGGTACTTGTAGTAACAAATTATTAATTAACTTTTTGTAAAACTAACAATCCCAAACACTCACGAAACAATTAAGAATCTAGGTCTCAGATTACGTCCACACTGTTGTGTTACGTGGGGAAATACATCACCGAGCGGTCAGTGTTGTGAACTCATTAACATAGAATTAGAAGCCACTGCGCCAACTTACCCCTGTGACAATTAGCCCTGGTCTCCTACTTATAGGTTCTGCAACAATAACAAAGCCTTTATGGTTACAAAATAAGATAAGGGTAAGTTCCCATCGTTATTTATAAAGTCAGGTATATTGCGGACATGGAGGGGGTTTATGTGATACATCGCACTTTGCCTTGTTCTATAAAATACTTTTTATAATGAAAACATTATATAGAGAGGTTAATTGTAAAAACATCGAGGTTTATTTTTACGTCCAAGCATTGTTTATACGGGGGCTGTAAAACATGCATGTGGACGATTTACTTTTAAGGATTATACTATCTAATATAAATATACCTACGTACTTCATAGAAAGTTATGTAAGGTTTGTCTAATACCGTAAACTTATATTAGGGATTGTTGAGGGCTTAGATCTAAAGCTGATGGCATTTTGGACCCCAGTGATTATTATTTCTCATCCCTTCGGTGACATCTTCATTCAGTAACAAAGGAACGCTCCAAGTTTTTCCATTTATACTCATTATCACTAAGTTTTTAAACTTCCCTAATTTGTAAAGAAAAATAATAAATTAAACAAATGTTTTTTTCATTATAGCACATTTTTAAAGCTGACTAAAATGTATAAAATAATTTTTCATGGCCCTCCTACAATTTTGAGGGAGAATTGTTAGTGACTATGGGATATATTTGTAATATTTGGAGAGGAAAACGTGGGGCGCTGCCAGTAAATAATGCAAGTAGAGGATCCATGATGTAGGGCAACTGAGAATGAAATAAATTACAGCCAATGCCATTTTCAATTCACCGAAATCGTATGTGAATATTTTTGGATTCTCTACTAGTATTATTTACTGATATCCATAGCCACTAACAATTCTCCCTCAACATGTAGAAGGGCCATGAACAATTATTTTGTACATTTTAGTCAGTTTTAAAATCGTGGTATATCGAAAAGACATTTATTTAATTTATTATTTTTTATTACAAATTAGAAAAAATTTAAAACTTAGTGATATTGAGAATAGATGGAAAAACTGAGAGAGTTCCATTGTTATTTTAGTGACTTTTTAGTCAGTTTTAAAAGCGTGACATATTTAATTCTCTTAAAATGTTATTTACTATTTTCTGCTGTTTAGCCTTATGTCCGGGTGACAAATATCAATTGATATTATATATATAAATGCGACTCTGTCAGGGACATATATAAGAGTAGTAGGGGCTGGCAAAGTGAGCAGTGTGTACCTGGGAGTATTGTTTGCTCTTGCTTGAGCAAGTCAAGGCATGCAATCGGCAAGGCGAGAAGAATCTGCGTCCCTTGTCTCACGTGACCTCGCTTGATCCTTTCTTTTGTTATTATCTCCAAGGTCGATCTTACCCTGTTCTTCGGGATGTTTTATATCTCGCTTACGGCGTTTAAATGCAAGTTTGACGGGGAAAAACCAGGTCACTATGCAATATCACCTATAATGTGATTATGATACAAAATTTAAGGTTGCAATAAAACTTAATAGTTGTTTAAGGTTTTTATAGATATATGTTATAAGAGATAAGAGTGGTTATATTATTAAAAATTAATTGGTGTAGGTAGACCACTTTTATAGGATGATATATTAAATAACGGTTTAGAAATTGTACGCGCTGTTAGTTATAAAAACCGCCTGATTTTACATTTCCAGGATTGACGAATGCAAGGTTTTTATTTACAAACGGTCACATCTCTGGAAATATTCAACCCAAGATGTTTCTTATACGAAACTAAAGAAGAAAATTCTAAAAATATCTTGTACAGTCTTTGCGTAAACATGAAATTAAGTGAATAAATAGACAATTCCGTAGTAAAATCTTAATGAATACTTTTCGTTTTGTTACCTTCATAGGGTAATTCAAGTGATAGGATAATTTAGCCTATAAGTTACTTTCTTGACAGACAGCATAGTAAAGATAAACCTAAAGTAAAAAAGGGCTAAAGAGGCGAACATAGATTTTTTTAAACCTGGATCTGGGTCCCCAAATCCCGCCCAGCCCTCCTCTAGCGAGCTACCTCTGTCTCACAAGCACATGCGGTTAGTATCCCTACCGCAAGTGGTGGTGAGGCAAGCAGAGGACGACTTTGGAAATCTCCCCCCGCATCGTGCCCTGCGCTAAGGCGACTTGGTGGGCTGCTTATATTTGCTGTAATGTACGAATAGATGGGTGTTTGGTTGCATTGTGTTCTGCTATGTAAAGGCTTCCAATGAAAAGACAGAAAGTCACTAAGTTTCTTCTCTTACAGTAGCCGTGACTAACCTTTGTAACGATTGTCCCAACATTCACTCACACGCTTAGGTCACTATTATACGCTACTATGCGTTAAGCTAGGGGCGGGACACCCGACACGTGCACACAGGTAACATACATGTACATAAGTACTATACTACACACGTGCACACTATAAAACCTAACGTGTTTCAGACTTAATGCGAGAGAATGTTGCATTGTCTTCCGTTCCTGAATGTAAGTAAAATTTCAAGTATGTACCTTCAAGTCTGTAGCTCCTCAACCAAACTTAATTTGTTTAAAGATTCTTGCGGATCAGGAGCAGAAGAAACACCAGGATATTATTCAGTTCTCACATATATTTGGAAAATTCCAAGTCTCTAGCTCATCTCCCAAGTTCGATTTGTTTAAATAACTATGGTTTAAAAAATGAAGACAAGAAACCTAGTGAATGTGGCATTTTCATCTAATTGTGACATATATTTAAAATTTCAGGTCTCTAGCTCATTGGGAAGTTAGTTTAAACTTGATTGCAATATTCCACCCTGACAGACAGACAAATAAGACGGAAACCGAACTAATAAAAACATAGTAAAATCAGATTTTTTGTTATATACATCGATAGCTTTAGTATGTAACGTAGAAGAGGGTGGTGTTAGTTGTTTTTCAGAATTTTGTCTAGTTTTCGAGTTATTTACATTTTTGTGTAAGTAAATTATTGTTACAACGAACCATTAGATACTGCTATCTAGCGGATATTTTCTAAACTATTAGATCCAAGTGTAATTCGTGCAGTACAAATCCGTTCGAAAATTACTAGTTTTCTATAACCAATTACTCAAACACTAATAATTATACATATTTAAAAATCGAAGAAAATAAATAAAAATTGATTTTCTTTTTTCATAATGAAAATCTTGTGTTAAATATTTGCAGAGATATAACTGTTTTAAAACGCCTTGCAAGTGCAACCTAAAAATGTATTCTGGCGGTTTTTATCACTTTAAACACGTACAACTCTTATTTGCACTTAATTATCACAACTTGTTTCTTTATTGATTTTCATCTTTTTAGTTGTATAAAAGTAAAACAATTAATATTACTTTTTCTTGGACTTATTATTTGTTAAAACAAGTTTATATGTACATCGGAAGATGAGAAATGAATAAAGAAACGATTTGAGTAAAGAAAGATGAAACCATAAAATGCATGAGAAGAGGAGATAAAAACAGTAACTCCAGCTAATAAACGTAAGCGATCAGACCAGCGCAACTGTGCAGTGGACTCGTTCCATCGCCGTGTAATTTTAGACGTAATACAGGACTTTTACCTTGACAAAAACACAGTTCCGCCTATTGGAAATATTTTAACAGTTTTAAGGGAGATAATAAATTTTGAATGGAGTGACAGATCCTTAAGAGTCCTGAATAAGATGGGGCTTAAGTGGAAAAAGTGCAGCAATAAACGGAAAATATTATTACACTTGTTTGTATTATCTTGGCATAAAACACTACTTACTGATGTATTCAGCAGACGTGTTTCGCACTAGATCAGCGCATTTTTCAATGCTGCAACTTTTCAATTACTAACAAGACTGTTGCTCAGGTGTGTTGTGTTGGTGCGAGTCTGTTGTGTATTTATACAATTTGTGGTTTTCTGACCTGACTTATCCACAGGAGATTACCACGGAAACGTAAACTTCTCAAATTTTTCAAAGTGGATTGAAGAAAAGGTAATTCCCAACTTCCCATTGGACCCCAACCGTGGTAGTGGTAAATGCCCCTTACCATAACAAGGAAGTGGATAAACCTCCATCAAACTCAAGCCTCAAGAGAGACATGCATGAGTGGCTACAAAACCCGGGCATTAAGTGATACGTTTACCTCCTACATGTGTGACTTGAACGCTATAGAATCTGCTTGGAGTAAGCTAAAATACTTTGTGCGACAGAACAATACCAAATGAGAAATATGCATTGAAATACTGAAGGAATCACTTCCGATGCCTGGGGAGGTTTTGTTCATCCCACTAAAGCCATGGAAGAGTTCTACTGGGGGAGAGACGGCGTTGTTGTGTGATCGTGAACCTCAGAGCCGACGACACCGACACCACCGATACGTCCAGTGAGGAGAACGTTACTGATGAAGACATCGCCACGCCTTTACTTTATCTATAAAGCCTTGAATGATTATATTGACCAACAGTTTGCAATATATAAATATTTTTATTTTCTCAAGTACCAGAATAACTACTTAATAAGGATATAAATATTTTATATTAAACATATTTCAAAACAAGATTTTACTCAGTTTAGTTTCCTTCTATTTTTGCCTCGTGATTTATCTACTTTATGGCTGGATTAGTTCCTAACTAATGCATTGCAACTATAATTTGTAGATGGTATAAAAATGTTTACAAATCATAGGTTTTTAAATGTAGCTTAATGTTTAAAATATTACGTTCCAAAGATACAGGATTTCACTTTTATTGCTTTGGTGATGCCTTCGTTGTTGGAAACAGTTGCGTTAGCGAAGTGTGAAAACTATCAAATCATTTTATGTCTTTATGCAAATAATAGGTTTATATTTTATTAAGCTTTAATATACAAATTTATATAAATTGTGTACGTTTATATAAGCCTAATGTTAATTATACACAATATAAAAGATATGAGTAATATAATAAGTAACCCAAAATCATATATGAAACCTTTCCTGCAAATCTGACGTTTTGGGTTAGACCATGATTTTAGAAATGACCTTAGCGTTTTGACGTTCTGCCTCTTCTCGTGCGCAGGAGACTATGTGTCAGTGGCGCGACGAAGGACCTCCCTTTGCCATCCTTATAGAGAAAAAGAAATTACGCCCGTCTTCCTCCATTGGGAAACGTACAGTGCGCATGCGCCGTATATAAATTTAGTTACCAAGATTGACCAATAAATAAGCGTTATTAATACATATTTTAGTTTTATTTGTGCCTGAAGAATTACGATCATTGGTTAAATAACATATTAAAATGTTAATAATATTTAAATGCACAATACTATAAGGCTTCAGGAATATCCTTTAATAATACAGAGTTGATGAGTTTGCGTCCTAAAGTAAAACAAAGCACGCATTGAAGTAACTTGACTGATTTGTGGGAATATTAAAACCGAGTTGATGCTCCCATGCTGTTGATGTCCTTGGCTCCATTAACGAAATTCTGAGGGGGCCGCTGAGTAATGTATTGGGCTTCTTATTCCTTGTCGTCTCAAAAATATAACTAGGTTGTAAATAAAATAGATTTTGAATCTTTTTATTGGAGAGTCTAGATTTACCGCAAAATAAACAGTACTGAAACAGAATCAGGTGTAGTTGCCTTCTAGATCAGCGTTTGATTGTCACCACGTACTCGTTTGGATTCCATTTCAGGTTATTTTTTGCTGGCATGGTGCTAACTACTGCAGAGAAATCTTTTATCCTAGAGCAATATTTTCGCTCATTTGGAATGGGACTGCATTAGACAACATTGCTTTCCTTCAAGAAACTTTAGTAGGTAACCGCCTCATCTTCCTCAGAACAAACTTTCCTTACCCAGCCCACGTCCTAGATCTTGCAACACCTGACGCCTACAATTGGGGAATTTGTTTAGGATCATTTATGTTTTGTCAACGTTTAATTATTATCAAATACTACTTTTATGTTTTGATGACTGGTTCACCGTCATTGGCGTCCCTACCGACGGTTTGAAACACTTACATCGTACTCAAAAGATTGCCCGTAGTGGATGGACCATTCCCGAATACGACCAGGTGCCACTTGCATGTTGATATTGTACATTTTTTTAAATTTCTCCTATTGAGGTTATTCGTTGTAGGAAAAACTAAAAATTGCATTGGATAACATTTGAAATAATGTAGGAGAAACTACCATTTCTCCTGAGGTCCTGGGAATCCTTCTTTAGGTCGTGTTAAGCGTTTCTGCTGCAGGTTGTCTCCAGTACTTCGGTCGTCCTCTGCCCGTAATAATGAAAGTGATTTTTCAAGTTTAAATTACAAAGACTAATAAAATTTTATCAATAATAATAATGATGGTAGGACAATCTAAAAGGTTTAAAGTTAATCATAATTCTAGGGAAAGAAACGTTTTTCGTTGAGTATATTTTAAAGTGCAATATGTGCGACTGCATTTGAGAAAATGTAGTGAATAGTTATTTTGTTCGAAATCGATTTCATCCAGACTTTGTTAAAATGCCAATAAAAATGATGTCTTTACAACATGTTCTTAAATGTAAGTGATTCCGAATCAACTTTTTGTTGGCTTTGGTAGAATAATTATTGATTACTATACTACAGTTTCTCGAATGTGAAAGGAGTCAATAGATTAAACTTTTTTTACAGATTGGATTTCCCAGTTACGAACACAAGACAATTAATTGAACTGCTAACTTATAATACAACCAAACTGTGTTGCTAAGTTCACATGATTTGTACCTCTTCTTCTGCTGCCTACTTATATTGCTTGTAATATGGTTAGAGGAAGGCGATCAGTAAGGACAGCGGCCGTCTGTGTGTATCGTGGGTGGGGTAATATCTACCCAGTGAGGAAATGAGTGTGGATGTTGTATGTGCATGAGCCTGTTTGTAGAAACTTGTTGCTAAGTGTTGCAGGGGTGGTTTGATGAAAGGCACTTTCAAGTCAGTGTGAAACAGTGTTAATCTTGTACATCTAGGTGCCTTCGTGATTTGGAATAACCTTGTTTTGGAATAACTGTAGTCTGCGGGTGCGTGTGTTGCCTGCATGGCTCCAGTCGGGTGAAGTATGGCTGCATGAGTATGCTGCGCAACATAGATACTTATATAGTAGTGGCGGCCCGAAGGACGTTATTAACTTAATATTTCTCTAAAGATCTAACATTATTTCATTTTTGCAAATTTTATAGTTTTACAATTGAATTTAAGGACTTTCATATAAAAATGCTAGGTTTCCCTAGCATAGGCTATATATAACTGTATATATAGTGCTAGATTTCCCAAAATTGTAGTTTACAAAGTCTATTTATGATTAGACATCCCCAGTAGGAGGGTGGTGAAATTTTAAACGATAAAATCATCATTTAACTTGGATTGTTTGACATTGTAGGTGCTGCCATCTGCGTGTATATTCCCAAACTATTTATCAATGGACGTTGCTAAAGCAGTAGCTAGCAACTGTAAATGTTATGGTATAAGCCAAGACCTGTAAGATTTTGTTTATATCTGTGGTTACAAACTGTTAGGATTGGAAAGACGTTATTAATTTATTATTTCTTTAAAGTTGTAACCTTAATTTCTATTCGCAACTTTTGTACTTTTACAGATGAATTTACGGACTTTTATATTTACGAAATCCCGTATATATATATATTTATATATATATATATATATATATATATATATATATATATATATATATATATATATAGTTCTAGGTTCACCAGAGGGTCTAAAATGTCAATTTATGATTAGACATCCCCAGCAGGAGGTTGGTGGAATTTTAAACCATAGAATCATCATTTAACTTGGTATTTTTTTACCCGTGTCTGAGCCCAAAAAACCAGCTTAGCCCTCGTGACAGCCAACGTCTAGCGAACTACCGTCTCACATGCGCATAAACTTAGTATCCCTACCGCGAGTGAAGGAAACGGGATTGATTGCTCATGTACCAAGCTCATAAGCTATTTCCATGGAGAATCAAGAGATAGTGAAATGAAACAGTACGGTAAGTGTCGCGCTAAGAGTGGGATGAAAAAACCTGGCAAGAAAGAAAAACTGCCAGGTAAAATCCCGCGACAGATCATGCAGGGACCCTGGGGGCTTGGATCACCTTATGCTAAGAAATAAGGAGAAGTATTACCTTGCAAATACCTTGTTAGTGAGTCTATGGCAGGAATGACATGCACCTATCCTTCTTCTGCCGCCTACTCGAAACTGAAAAGTCATGCAATCAAATTAGTACTTCCGTTGGGGCTAAGCTGCGGCCCTGGAGATGTACCCCTGCGTCACCTGGAACATAACTGTGAAGCAAAATTATTAGTATGTATATTTTATTTTGGTGGTATGGTGTGAGCTAGGCGATCAGTAAGGACAGCGGTCGTCTGTGTGTGTCGTGGGTGGGGTAATATCTACCCAGTGAGGAAATGAGTGTGGATGTTGTATGTGCGTGAGCCTGTTTGTAGAACTTTGTTGCTAATTGTCAGGGGTGTTGTTTGATGAAAGGCACTTTCAAGTCAGTGTGAATCAGTGTTAATCTTGTACATCTAAGTGCCTTCGTGATTATTCGCAAAACCTTGTTTTGGAATAACTGTAGTCTGCGTGTGCGTGTGTTGCCTGCATGGCCCCAGACGGGTGATGCGTGAGTATGCTGCGCAACATAAATAAGTATATAGTAGTGGCCGCCCGTAGTGAAAGGTGCTTGTTCTGTTAAGCATAGGATATAGTTGTGTTAAAGTAATTGTTGCTTTCTTTAACGTGGTGGTAATGTGAGGGTCCCAAATCAGGCCGCTGTCGAGTATGACTCCCAGATATTTAACGTGGTGCCCCCAGTGAATGTCCTCGCCTAATAGTTTTAGTGGTGTGTTGAATTTGTGTGTTTAACGTTTGGGGAGAAGCATAACCTGGCACTTGTCCACGTTCACCCTAACTCTCCAGTAGCTCAGCCATGATTCTAGTACTGTAAGGTGGTCCTGTAAATATAAGTTTATTAGATGTGGTTTCCATGACTGAGCGGATAACGCGATTTCATCTGTAAATATGGCCACTTGTGTGTTGAGTGTTGTCAGTATGTCGTTGATGTAGATGTTGAACAATACGGGCCCAATAATTGAGCCCTGAGGGACTCCGGCCCGTATAGTCCGTAGTGTAGATTGAGCTTGGTCTACATCAACCCTAAACTTACGGTTGGACAGGTATGAGCTAACTAGGTGTATGAGCCCGTCTGGAAAGCCATAGTGACGAAGTTTCGCTAAGAGCCCGTTGTGCCAGACCCGGTCAAAGGCCTTTTCAATGTCCAGGAAGACTACCCCAGTCGAGCAGTAATTGTTGAAACCCTTGGTTGCATGCTCCACCACTCTCATCAGCTGATGCGTAGCCGAGTGTTTTGTCCTGAAGCCAAATTGCTCTGGCCTCAGTATGTTGTGTGTGTGGATATGTTTGTTGATACGTTTGAGCAAAATTTTTCCAAATACCTTGCCCATCGTATTCAACAAGCTTATCGGTCTGTATGAATCAGGTTTGTTGTGGTCTTTTCCCGGTTTGGGGAAGACCAAGATCTTGGCCTCCTTCCAAGCGTCCGGGAAGTGTTGTGTCCGGAGTATAGCATTATAGATGTTTGACAGATAAATGATCGCTTTCTCCGTGAGGTTTTTTAGCGTTGTGTTGGTGATGGATTGTTTGACATTGTAGGTGCTGCCATCTGCGTTACTATTTCCAAACAATTTACCAATGCGTTACTAAATGCAGTAGCTAGAAACTGTAAATGTTATGGTATAAACCATGATCTGTAAGATTTTGTTTATATCTGTGGTTACAAACTGTTAGGATTGGAAAGACGTTATTAATTTATTATTTCTCTACAGTTGTAACGTTAATTTCTATTCGCTACTTTAATAGTTTTACAGATGAATTTAAGGACATTTATATAAAAAACACCGTATATACAGTGCTAAGTTCCCCAACATTGTAGTTTACAATGTCTGTTTATGATTGGACATCCCCATTAGGAGGTTGGTGGAATTTTAAACCATCGAATCATCATTTGACTTGGATTATTTGACCTTGTAGGTGCTGGCATCTGTGTTACTATTTCCAAACTATTTATCAATGGACGTTGCTGAGTGCAGTAGCTATCAACTGTAAATGTTATGGTACAAGCCATGATCTGTAAAATTTTGTTTATATCTGTGGTTACAAACTGTTAGGATTGGAAAGACGTTATTAATTTATTATTTCTCAAAAGTTGTAACTTTAATTTCTATTCGCTGCTTTAATAGTTTTACAGATGAATTTAAGGAGTTTTATATAAAAAACACCGTATATACAGTGCTAGGTTCCCCAACATTGTAGTTTACAATGTCTGTTTATGATTGGACATCCCCAGTAGGAGGTTGGTGGAATTTTAAACCATCGAATCATCATTTGACTTGGACTATTTGACCTTGTCGGTGCTGGCATCTGCGTTACTATTTCCAAACTATTTATCAATGGACGTTGCTGCGTGCACTAGCTATCAACTGTAAATGTTATGGTACAAGCCATGATCTGTAAAATTGTGTTTATATCTGTGGTTACAAACTGTTAGGATTGGAAAGACGTTATTAATTTATTATTTCTCTAAAGTTGTAACGTTAATTTCTATTCGCTGCTTTAATAGTTTAGCTAGCAACTGTAAATGTTATGGTACAAGCCATGATCTGTAAGATTTTGTTTATATCTGTGGTTACAAACTGTTAGGATTGGAAAGACGTTATTAATTTATTATTTCTCTAAAGTTGTAACTTTAATTTCTATTCGCTGCTTTAATAGTTTTACAGATGAATTTAAGGAGTTTTATATAAAAATAAAAAACACCGTATATATAGTGCTAAGTTCCCCAACATTGTAGTTTACAATGTCTGTTTATGATTGGACATCCCCATTAGGAGGTTGGTGGAATTTTAAACCATCGAATCATCATTTGACTTGGATTATTTGACCTTGTAGGTGCTGGCATCTGTGTTACTATTTCCAAACTATTTATCAATGGACGTTGCTGAGTGCAGTAGCTATCAACTGTAAATGTTATGGTACAAGCCATGATCTGTAAAATTTTGTTTATATCTGTGGTTACAAACTGTTAGGATTGGAAAGACGTTATTAATTTATTATTTCACAAAAGTTGTAACTTTAATTTCTATTCGCTGCTTTAATAGTTTTACAGATGAATTTAAGGAGTTTTATATAAAAAACACCGTATATACAGTGCTAGGTTCCCCAACATTGTAGTTTACAATGTCTGTTTATGATTGGACATCCCCAGTAGGAGGTTGGTGGAATTTTAAACCATCGAATCATCATTTGACTTGGACTATTTGACCTTGTCGGTGCTGGCATCTGCGTTACTATTTCCAAACTATTTATCAATGGACGTTGCTGCGTGCAGTAGCTATCAACTGTAAATGTTATGGTACAAGCCATGATCTGTAAAATTTTGTTTATATCTGTGGTTACAAACTGTTAGGATTAGAAAGACGTTATTAATTTATTATTTCTCTAAAGTTGTAACTTTAATTTCTATTCGCTGCTTTAATAGTTTTACAGATGAATTTAGGGACTTTTATATAAAAAACACCGTATATATAGTGCTAGGTTCTCAAACATTGTAGTTTACAAAGTCTGTTTATGATTGGACATCCCCAGTAGGAGGTTGGTGGAATTTTAAACCATCGAATCACCATTTGACTTGGATTATTTGACCTTGTAGGTGCTGCCATCTGCGTTACTATTTAGAAACTATTTATCAATGGACGTTGCTGCGTGCACTAGCTATCAACTGTAAATGTTATGGTACAAGCCATGATCTGTAAAATTTTGTTTATATCTGTGGTTACAAACTGTTAGGATTGGAAAGACGTTATTAATTTATTATTTTTCTAAAGTTGTAACGTTAATTTCTATTCGCTGCTTTAATAGTTTAGCTAGCAACTGTAAATGTTATGGTACAAGCCATGATCTGTAAGATTTTGTTTATATCTGTGGATACAAACTGTTAGGATTGGAAAGACGTTATTAATTTATTATTTCTCTAAAGTTGTAACTTTAATTTCTATTCGCTACTTTAATAGTTTTACAGATGAATTTAAGGAGTTTTATATAAACAACACCGTATATACAGTGCTAGGTTCCCCAACATTGTAGTTTACAATGTCTGTTTATGATTGGACATCCCCAGTAGGAGGTTGGTGGAATTTTAAACCATCGAATCATCATTTGACTTGGACTATTTGACCTTGTCGGTGCTGGCATCTGCGTTACTATTTCCAAACTATTTATCAATGGACGTTGCTGCGTGCAGTAGCTATCAACTGTAAATGTTATGGTACAAGCCATGATCTGTAAAATTTTGTTTATATCTGTGGTTACAAACTGTTAGGATTGGAAAGACGTTATTAATTTATTATTTCTCTAAAGTTGTAACGTTAATTTCTATTCGCTGCTTTATTAGTTTTACAGATGAATTTAGGGACTTTTATATAAAAAACACCGTATATATAGTTCTAGGTTCCCCAACATTGTAGTTTACAAAGTCTGTTTATGATTGGACATCCCCAGTAGGAGGTTGGTGGAATTTTACACCATCGAATCACCATTTGACTTGGATTATTTGACCTTGTAGGTGCTGCCATCTGCGTTACTATTTCCAAACTATTTATCAATGGACGTTGCTGCGTGCAGTAGCTATCAACTGTAAATGTTATGGTACAAGCCATGATCTGTAAAATTTTGTTTATATCTGTGATTACAAACTGTTAGGATTGGAAAGACGTTATTAATTTATTATTTCTCTAAAGTTGTATCTTTAATTTCTATTCGCTGCTTTAATAGTTTAGCTAGCAACTGTAAATGTTATGGTACAAGCCATGATCTGTAAGATTTTGTTTATATCTGTGGTTACAAACTGTTAGGATTGGAAAGACGTTATTAATTTATTATTTCTCTAAAGTTGTAACTTTAATTTCTATTCGCAACTTTAATAGTTTTACAGATGAATTTAGGGACTTTTATATAAAAAACACCGTATATACAGTGCTAGGTTCTCAAACATTGTAGTTTACAAAGTCTGTTTATGATTGGACATCCCCAGTAGGAGGTTGGTGGAATTTTAAACCATCGAATCACCATTTGACTTGGATTATTTGACCTTGTAGGTGCTGGCATCTGTGTTACTATTTCCAAACTATTTATCAATGGACGTTGCTGAGTGCAGTAGCTATCAACTGTAAATGTTATGGTACAAGCCATGATCTGTAAAATTTTGTTTATATCTGTGGTTACAAACTGTTAGGATTGGAAAGACGTTATTAATTTATTATTTCTCAAAAGTTGTAACTTTAATTTCTATTCGCTGCTTTAATAGTTTTACAGATGAATTTAAGGAGTTTTATATAAAAAACACCGTATATACAGTGCTAGGTTCCCCAACATTGTAGTTTACAATGTCTGTTTATGATTGGACATCCCCAGTAGGAGGTTGGTGGAATTTTAAACCATCGAATCATCATTTGACTTGGACTATTTGACCTTGTCGGTGCTGGCATCTGCGTTACTATTTCCAAACTATTTATCAATGGACGTTGCTGCGTGCACTAGCTATCAACTGTAAATGTTATGGTACAAGCCATGATCTGTAAAATTGTGTTTATATCTGTGGTTACAAACTGTTAGGATTGGAAAGACGTTATTAATTTATTATTTCTCTAAAGTTGTAACGTTAATTTCTATTCGCTGCTTTAATAGTTTAGCTAGCAACTGTAAATGTTATGGTACAAGCCATGATCTGTAAGATTTTGTTTATATCTGTGGTTACAAACTGTTAGGATTGGAAAGACGTTATTAATTTATTATTTCTCTAAAGTTGTAACTTTAATTTCTATTCGCTGCTTTAATAGTTTTACAGATGAATTTAAGGAGTTTTATATAAAAATAAAAAACACCGTATATATAGTGCTAAGTTCCCCAACATTGTAGTTTACAATGTCTGTTTATGATTGGACATCCCCATTAGGAGGTTGGTGGAATTTTAAACCATCGAATCATCATTTGACTTGGATTATTTGACCTTGTAGGTGCTGGCATCTGTGTTACTATTTCCAAACTATTTATCAATGGACGTTGCTGAGTGCAGTAGCTATCAACTGTAAATGTTATGGTACAAGCCATGATCTGTAAAATTTTGTTTATATCTGTGGTTACAAACTGTTAGGATTGGAAAGACGTTATTAATTTATTATTTCACAAAAGTTGTAACTTTAATTTCTATTCGCTGCTTTAATAGTTTTACAGATGAATTTAAGGAGTTTTATATAAAAAACACCGTATATACAGTGCTAGGTTCCCCAACATTGTAGTTTACAATGTCTGTTTATGATTGGACATCCCCAGTAGGAGGTTGGTGGAATTTTAAACCATCGAATCATCATTTGACTTGGACTATTTGACCTTGTCGGTGCTGGCATCTGCGTTACTATTTCCAAACTATTTATCAATGGACGTTGCTGCGTGCAGTAGCTATCAACTGTAAATGTTATGGTACAAGCCATGATCTGTAAAATTTTGTTTATATCTGTGGTTACAAACTGTTAGGATTAGAAAGACGTTATTAATTTATTATTTCTCTAAAGTTGTAACTTTAATTTCTATTCGCTGCTTTAATAGTTTTACAGATGAATTTAGGGACTTTTATATAAAAAACACCGTATATATAGTGCTAGGTTCTCAAACATTGTAGTTTACAAAGTCTGTTTATGATTGGACATCCCCAGTAGGAGGTTGGTGGAATTTTAAACCATCGAATCACCATTTGACTTGGATTATTTGACCTTGTAGGTGCTGCCATCTGCGTTACTATTTAGAAACTATTTATCAATGGACGTTGCTGCGTGCACTAGCTATCAACTGTAAATGTTATGGTACAAGCCATGATCTGTAAAATTTTGTTTATATCTGTGGTTACAAACTGTTAGGATTGGAAAGACGTTATTAATTTATTATTTTTCTAAAGTTGTAACGTTAATTTCTATTCGCTGCTTTAATAGTTTAGCTAGCAACTGTAAATGTTATGGTACAAGCCATGATCTGTAAGATTTTGTTTATATCTGTGGATACAAACTGTTAGGATTGGAAAGACGTTATTAATTTATTATTTCTCTAAAGTTGTAACTTTAATTTCTATTCGCTACTTTAATAGTTTTACAGATGAATTTAAGGAGTTTTATATAAATAACACCGTATATACAGTGCTAGGTTCCCCAACATTGTAGTTTACAATGTCTGTTTATGATTGGACATCCCCAGTAGGAGGTTGGTGGAATTTTAAACCATCGAATCATCATTTGACTTGGACTATTTGACCTTGTCGGTGCTGGCATCTGCGTTACTATTTCCAAACTATTTATCAATGGACGTTGCTGCGTGCAGTAGCTATCAACTGTAAATGTTATGGTACAAGCCATGATCTGTAAAATTTTGTTTATATCTGTGGTTACAAACTGTTAGGATTGGAAAGACGTTATTAATTTATTATTTCTCTAAAGTTGTAACGTTAATTTCTATTCGCTGCTTTATTAGTTTTACAGATGAATTTAGGGACTTTTATATAAAAAACACCGTATATATAGTTCTAGGTTCCCCAACATTGTAGTTTACAAAGTCTGTTTATGATTGGACATCCCCAGTAGGAGGTTGGTGGAATTTTACACCATCGAATCACCATTTGACTTGGATTATTTGACCTTGTAGGTGCTGCCATCTGCGTTACTATTTCCAAACTATTTATCAATGGACGTTGCTGCGTGCAGTAGCTATCAACTGTAAATGTTATGGTACAAGCCATGATCTGTAAAATTTTGTTTATATCTGTGATTACAAACTGTTAGGATTGGAAAGACGTTATTAATTTATTATTTCTCTAAAGTTGTATCTTTAATTTCTATTCGCTGCTTTAATAGTTTAGCTAGCAACTGTAAATGTTATGGTACAAGCCATGATCTGTAAGATTTTGTTTATATCTGTGGTTACAAACTGTTAGGATTGGAAAGACGTTATTAATTTATTATTTCTCTAAAGTTGTAACTTTAATTTCTATTCGCAACTTTAATAGTTTTACAGATGAATTTAGGGACTTTTATATAAAAAACACCGTATATACAGTGCTAGGTTCTCAAACATTGTAGTTTACAAAGTCTGTTTATGATTGGACATCCCCAGTAGGAGGTTGGTGGAATTTTAAACCATCGAATCACCATTTGACTTGGATTATTTGACCTTGTAGGTGCTGCCATCTGCGTTACTATTTCCAAACTATTTATCAATGGACGTTGCTGCGTGCAGTAGCTATTAACTGTAAATGTTATGGTACAAGCCATGATCTGTAAAGTTTTGTTTATATCTGTGATTACAAACTGTTAGGATTGGAAAGACGTTATTAATTTATTATTTCTCTAAAGTTGTAATTTTAATTTCTATTCGCAACTCTTATAGTTTTACAGATGAATTTAAGAACTTTTATATAAAAAACTCCTTATATACATTGCTAGGTTCCCCAACATTGTAGTTTACAATGTCTGTTTATGATTGGACATCCCCAGTAGGAGGTTGGTGGAATTTTAAACCATCGAATCATCATTTGACTTGGACTATTTGACCTTGTCGGTGCTGGCATCTGCGTTACTATTTCCAAACTATTTATCAATGGACGTTGCTGCGTGCACTAGCTATCAACTGTAAATGTTATGGTACAAGCCATGATCTGTAAAATTGTGTTTATATCTGTGGTTACAAACTGTTAGGATTGGAAAGACGTTATTAATTTATTATTTCTCTAAAGTTGTAACGTTAATTTCTATTCGCTGCTTTAATAGTTTAGCTAGCAACTGTAAATGTTATGGTACAAGCCATGATCTGTAAGATTTTGTTTATATCTGTGGTTACAAACTGTTAGGATTGGAAAGACGTTATTAATTTATTATTTCTCTAAAGTTGTAACTTTAATTTCTATTCGCTGCTTTAATAGTTTTACAGATGAATTTAAGGAGTTTTATATAAAAATAAAAAACACCGTATATATAGTGCTAAGTTCCCCAACATTGTAGTTTACAATGTCTGTTTATGATTGGACATCCCCATTAGGAGGTTGGTGGAATTTTAAACCATCGAATCATCATTTGACTTGGATTATTTGACCTTGTAGGTGCTGGCATCTGTGTTACTATTTCCAAACTATTTATCAATGGACGTTGCTGAGTGCAGTAGCTATCAACTGTAAATGTTATGGTACAAGCCATGATCTGTAAAATTTTGTTTATATCTGTGGTTACAAACTGTTAGGATTGGAAAGACGTTATTAATTTATTATTTCACAAAAGTTGTAACTTTAATTTCTATTCGCTGCTTTAATAGTTTTACAGATGAATTTAAGGAGTTTTATATAAAAAACACCGTATATACAGTGCTAGGTTCCCCAACATTGTAGTTTACAATGTCTGTTTATGATTGGACATCCCCAGTAGGAGGTTGGTGGAATTTTAAACCATCGAATCATCATTTGACTTGGACTATTTGACCTTGTCGGTGCTGGCATCTGCGTTACTATTTCCAAACTATTTATCAATGGACGTTGCTGCGTGCAGTAGCTATCAACTGTAAATGTTATGGTACAAGCCATGATCTGTAAAATTTTGTTTATATCTGTGGTTACAAACTGTTAGGATTAGAAAGACGTTATTAATTTATTATTTCTCTAAAGTTGTAACTTTAATTTCTATTCGCTGCTTTAATAGTTTTACAGATGAATTTAGGGACTTTTATATAAAAAACACCGTATATATAGTGCTAGGTTCTCAAACATTGTAGTTTACAAAGTCTGTTTATGATTGGACATCCCCAGTAGGAGGTTGGTGGAATTTTAAACCATCGAATCACCATTTGACTTGGATTATTTGACCTTGTAGGTGCTGCCATCTGCGTTACTATTTAGAAACTATTTATCAATGGACGTTGCTGCGTGCACTAGCTATCAACTGTAAATGTTATGGTACAAGCCATGATCTGTAAAATTTTGTTTATATCTGTGGTTACAAACTGTTAGGATTGGAAAGACGTTATTAATTTATTATTTCTCTAAAGTTGTAACGTTAATTTCTATTCGCTGCTTTAATAGTTTAGCTAGCAACTGTAAATGTTATGGTACAAGCCATGATCTGTAAGATTTTGTTTATATCTGTGGATACAAACTGTTAGGATTGGAAAGACGTTATTAATTTATTATTTCTCTAAAGTTGTAACTTTAATTTCTATTCGCTACTTTAATAGTTTTACAGATGAATTTAAGGAGTTTTATATAAACAACACCGTATATACAGTGCTAGGTTCCCCAACATTGTAGTTTACAATGTCTGTTTATGATTGGACATCCCCAGTAGGAGGTTGGTGGAATTTTAAACCATCGAATCATCATTTGACTTGGACTATTTGACCTTGTCGGTGCTGGCATCTGCGTTACTATTTCCAAACTATTTATCAATGGACGTTGCTGCGTGCAGTAGCTATCAACTGTAAATGTTATGGTACAAGCCATGATCTGTAAAATTTTGTTTATATCTGTGGTTACAAACTGTTAGGATTGGAAAGACGTTATTAATTTATTATTTCTCTAAAGTTGTAACGTTAATTTCTATTCGCTGCTTTATTAGTTTTACAGATGAATTTAGGGACTTTTATATAAAAAACACCGTATATATAGTGCTAGGTTCCCCAACATTGTAGTTTACAAAGTCTGTTTATGATTGGACATCCCCAGTAGGAGGTTGGTGGAATTTTACACCATCGAATCACCATTTGACTTGGATTATTTGACCTTGTAGGTGCTGCCATCTGCGTTACTATTTCCAAACTATTTATCAATGGACGTTGCTGCGTGCAGTAGCTATCAACTGTAAATGTTATGGTACAAGCCATGATCTGTAAAATTTTGTTTATATCTGTGATTACAAACTGTTAGGATTGGAAAGACGTTATTAATTTATTATTTCTCTAAAGTTGTATCTTTAATTTCTATTCGCTGCTTTAATAGTTTAGCTAGCAACTGTAAATGTTATGGTACAAGCCATGATCTGTAAGATTTTGTTTATATCTGTGGTTACAAACTGTTAGGATTGGAAAGACGTTATTAATTTATTATTTCTCTAAAGTTGTAACTTTAATTTCTATTCGCAACTTTAATAGTTTTACAGATGAATTTAGGGACTTTTATATAAAAAACACCGTATATACAGTGCTAGGTTCTCAAACATTGTAGTTTACAAAGTCTGTTTATGATTGGACATCCCCAGTAGGAGGTTGGTGGAATTTTAAACCATCGAATCACCATTTGACTTGGATTATTTGACCTTGTAGGTGCTGCCATCTGCGTTACTATTTCCAAACTATTTATCAATGGACGTTGCTGCGTGCAGTAGCTATTAACTGTAAATGTTATGGTACAAGCCATGATCTGTAAAGTTTTGTTTATATCTGTGATTACAAACTGTTAGGATTGGAAAGACGTTATTAATTTATTATTTCTCTAAAGTTGTAATTTTAATTTCTATTCGCAACTCTTATAGTTTTACAGATGAATTTAAGAACTTTTATATAAAAAACTCCTTATATACATTGCTAGGTTCCCCAACATTGTAGTTTACAATGTCTGTTTATGATTAGACATCCCCAGCAGGAGGTTGGTGTAATTTTAAACCATTGAATCATCATTTGACATGGATTATTTGACCTTGTAGGTGCTGGCATCTGCGTTACTATTTCCAAACTATTTATCAATGGACGTTGCTGAGTGCGCTAGCTAGCAACTGTAAATGTTATGGTTTAAGGCATGATCTTTAAGATTTTGTTTTTATCTGTGTTTACAAACTGTTAGGATTGGAAAGACGTTATTAATTTATTATTTCTCTAAAGTTGTAACATTAATTTCTATTCGCAACTTTAATAGTTTTACAGATGAATTTAGGGACTTTTATATAAAAAACACCGTATATATAGTGCTAGGTTCCCCAACATTGTAGTTTACAATGTCCGTTTATGATGAGACATCCCCAGCAGGAGGTTGGTAGAATTTTAAACCATAGAATCATCATTTGACATGGATTATTTGACCTTGTAGGTGCTGCCATCTCCGTTACTATTTCCAAACTATTTATCAATGGACGTTGCTGCATGCAGTAGCTAGCAACTGTAAATGTTATGGTACAAGCCATACTCTGTAAAATTTTGTTTATATCTGTGGTTACAAACTGTTAGGATTAGAAAGACGTTATTAATTTATTATTTCTCTAAAGTTGTAACCTTAATTTCTATTCGCTGCTTTAATAGTTTTACAGATGAATTTAGGGACTTTTATATAAAAAAACACCGTATATATAGTGCTAGGTTCCCCAACATTGTAGTTTACAATGTCTGTTTATGATTAGACATCCCCAGCAGCAGGTTGGTGGAATTTTAAACCATAGAATCATCATTTGACATGGATTATTTGACCTTGTAGGTGGTGGCATCTGCGTTACTATTTCCAAACTATTTATCAATGGACGTTGCTGAGTGCAGTAGCTAGCAACTGCAAATGTTGTGGTTTAAGGCATGATCTTTAAGATTTTGTTTATATCTGTGGTTACAAACTATTAGGATTGGAAAGACGTTATTAATTTATTATTTCTCTAAAGTTGTAACGTTAATTTCTATTCGCTACTTTAATAGTTTTACAGATGAATTTAAGGAGTTTTATATAAAAAAAAATCCGTATATATAGTGCTAGGTTCCCCAACATTGTAGTTTACAATGTCTGTTTATGATTAGACATCCCCAGCAGGAGTTGGTGGAATTTTAAACCATAGAATCATCATTTGACATGGATTATTTGACCTTGTAGGTGGTGGCATCTGCGTTACTATTTCCAAACTATTTATCAATGGACGTTGCTGAGTGCAGTAGCTAGCAACTGCAAATGTTGTAGTTTAAGGCATGATCTTTAAGATTTTGTTTATATCTGTGGTTACAAACTATTAGGATTGGAAAGACGTTATTAATTTATTATTTCTCTAAAGTTGTAACGTTAGTTTCTATTCGCTACTTTAATAGTTTTACAATGAATTTAAGGAGTTTTATATAAAAAAAACTCCGTATATATAGTGCTAGGTTCCCCAACATTGTAGTTTACAATGTCTGTTTATGATTAGACATCCCCAGCAGGAGGTTGGTGGAATTTTAAACCATAGAATCATCATGTGACATGGATTAGTTGACCTTGTAGGTGCTGGCATCTGCGTTACTATTTCCAAACTATTTATCAATGGACGTTGCTGAGTGCAGTAGCTAGCAACTGTAAATGTTGTGGTTTAAGGCATGATCTTTAAGATTTTGTTTATATCTGTGGTTACAAACTATTAGGATTGGAAAGACGTTATTAATTTATTATTTCTCTAAAGTTGTAACGTTAATTTCTATTCGCTACTTTAATAGTTTTACAGATGAATTTAAGGAGTTTTATATAAAAAAAAATCCGTATATATAGTGCTAGGTTCCCCAACATTGTAGTTTACAATGTCTGTTTATGATTAGACATCCCCAGCAGGAGGTTGGTGGAATTTTAAACCATCGAATCACCATTTGACTTGGATTATTTGACCTTGTAGGTGCTGCCATCTGCGTTACTATTTCCAAACTATTTATCAATGGACGTTGCTGCGTGCAGTAGCTATCAACTGTAAATGTTATGGTACAAGCCATGATCTGTAAAATTTTGTTTATATCTGTGGTTACACACTGTTAGGATTGGAAAGACGTTATTAATTTATTATTTCTCTAAAGTTGTAACGTTAATTTCTATTCGCTACTTGAATAGTTTTACAGATGAATTTAAGGAGTTTTATATAAAAAAAACTCCGTATATATAGTGCTAGGTTCCCCAAAATTGTAGTTTACAATGTCTGTTTATGATTAGACATCCCCAGCAGGAGGTTGGTGTAATTTTAAACCATTGAATCATCATTTGACATGGATTATTTGACCTTGTAGGTGCTGGCATCTGCGTTACAATTTCCAAACTATTTATCAATGGACGTTGCTGAGTGCGCTAGCTAGCAACTGTAAATGTTATGGTTTAAGTCATGATCTTTAAGATTTTGTTTTTATCTGTGTTTACAAACTGTTAGGATTGGAAAGACGTTATTAATTTATTATTTCTCTAAAGTTGTAACGTTAGTTTCTATTCGCAACTTTAATAGTTTTACAGATGAATTTAGGGACTTTTATATAAAAAACACCGTATATATAGTGCTAGGTTCCCCAACATTGTAGTTTACAATGTCCGTTTATGATTAGACATCCCCAGCAGGAGGTTGGTGGAATTTTAAACCATCGAATCACCATTTGACTTGGATTATTTGACCTTGTAGGTGCTGCCATCTGCGTTACTATTTCCAAACTATTTATCAATGGACGTTGCTGCGTGCAGTAGCTAGCAACTGTAAATGTTATGGTACAAGCCATACTCTGTAAAATTTTGTTTATATCTGTGGTTACAAACTGTTAGGATTAGAAAGACGTTATTAATTTATTATTTCTCTAAAGTTGTAACCTTAATTTCTATTCGCTGCTTTAATAGTTTTACAGATGAATTTAGGGACTTTTATATAAAAAACACCGTATATATAGTGCTAGGTTCCCCAAAATTGTAGTTTACAATGTCTGTTTATGATTAGACATCCCCAGCAGCAGGTTGGTGGAATTTTAAACCATAGAATCATCATTTGACATGGATTATTTGACCTTGTAGGTGGTGGCATCTGCGTTACTATTTCCAAACTATTTATCAATGGACGTTGCTGAGTGCAGTAGCTAGCAACTGCAAATGTTGTGGTTTAAGGCATGATCTTTAAGATTTTGTTTATATCTGTGGTTACAAACTATTAGGATTGGAAAGACGTTATTAATTTATTATTTCTCTAAAGTTGTAACGTTAATTTCTATTCGCTACTTTAATAGTTTTACAGATGAATTTAAGGAGTTTTATATAAACAAAAATCCGTATATATAGTGCTAGGTTCCCCAACATTGTAGTTTACAATGTCTGTTTATGATTAGACATCCCCAGCAGGAGGTTGGTGGAATTTTAAATCATAGAATCATCATTTGACATGGATTATTTGACCTTGTAGGTGGTGGCATCTGCGTTACTATTTCCAAACTATTTATCAATGGACGTTGCTGCGTGCAGTAGCTATCAACTGTAAATGTTATGGTTTAAGGCATGATCTTTAAGATTTTGTTTATATCTGTGGTTACAAACTATTAGGATTGGAAAGACGTTATTAATTTATTATTTCTCTAAAGTTGTAACGTTAATTTCTATTCGCTACTTTAATAGTTTTACAGATGAATTTAAGGAGTTTTATATAAAAAAAACTCCGTATATATAGTGCTAGGTTCCCCAAAATTGTAGTTTACAATGTCTGTTTATGATTAGACATCCCCAGCAGGAGGTTGGTGGAATTTTAAACCATCGAATCACCATTTGACTTGGATTATTTGACCTTGTAGGTGCTGCCATCTGCGTTACTATTTCCAAACTATTTATCAATGGACGTTGCTGCGTGCAGTAGCTATCAACTGTAAATGTTATGGTACAAGCCATGATCTGTAAAATTTTGTTTATATCTGTGGTTACAAACTGTTACGATTGGAAAGACGTTATTAATTTATTATTTCTCTAAAGTTGTAACGTTAATTTCTATTCGCTACTTGAATAGTTTTACAGATGAATTTAAGGAGTTTTATATAAAAAAAAACTCCATATATATAGTGCTAGGTTTCCCAAAATTGTAGTTTACAATGTCTGTTTATGATTAGACATCCCCAGCAGGAGGTTGGTGGAATTTTAAACCATAGAATCATCATTTGACATGGATTATTTGACCTTGTAGGTGGTGGCATCTGCGTTACTATTTCCAAACTATTTATCAATGGACGTTGCTGAGTGCAGTAGCTAGCAACTGTAAATGTTGTGGTTTAAGGCATGATCTTTAAGATTTTGTTTATATCTGTGGTTACAAACTATTAGGATTGGAAAGACGTTATTAATTTATTATTTCTCTAAAGTTGTAACGTTAATTTCTATTCGCTACTTTAATAGTTTTACAGATGAATTTAAGGAGTTTTATATAAAAAAAACTCCGTATATATAGTGCTAGGTTCCCCAACATTGTAGTTTACAATGTCTGTTTATGATTAGACATCCCCAGCAGGAGGTTGGTGGAATTTTAAACCATAGAATCATCATTTGACATGGATTATTTGACCTTGTAGGTGCTGGCATCTGCGTTACTATTTCCAAACTATTTATCAATGGACGTTGCGGAGTGCAGTAGCTAGCAACTGTAAATGTTGTGGTTTAAGGATGATCTTTAAGATTTTGTTTATATCTGTGGTTACAAACTATTAGGATTGGAAAGACGTTATTAATTTATTATTTCTCTAAAGTTGTAACGTTAATTTCTATTCGCTACTTTAATAGTTTTACAGATGAATTTAAGGAGTTTTATATAAAAAAAACTCCGTATATATAGTGCTAGGTTCCCCAACATTGTAGTTTACAATGTCTGTTTATGATTGGACATCCCCAGTAGGAGGTTGGTGGAATTTTAAACCATAGAATCATCATTTGACATGGATTATTTGACCTTGTAGGTGCTGGCATCTGCGTTACTATTTCCAAACTATTTATCAATGGACGTTGCTGAGTGCAGTAGCTAGCAACTGTAAATGTTGTGGTTTAAGGCATGATCTTTAAGATTTTGTTTATATCTGTGGTTACAAACTATTAGGATTGGAAAGACGTTATTAATTTATTATTTCTCTAAAGTTGTAACGTTAATTTCTATTCGCTACTTTAATAGTTTTACAGATGAATTTAAGGAGTTTTATATAAAAAAAACTCCGTATATATAGTGCTAGGTTCCCCAACATTGTAGTTTACAATGTCTGTTTATGATTGGACATCCCCAGTAGGAGGTTGGTGGAATTTTAAACCATAGAATCATCATTTGACTTGGATTATTTGACAATGTAGGTTCTGCCATCTGCGTTACTATTTCCAAACTATGTATCAATGGACGTTGCTTAAGCAGTAGCTATCAACTGTAAATGTCATGATCTGTAAATTTTTGTTTATATCTGTGGTTACAAATTGTTAGGATTGGAAAGACGTTATTAAATAAATGGCGCGATCTTGGGATCGTGGCCTTCAACACATTTAACACCAGGGAGCAGCCTTACATCAACTTGTTGTGTAGCCTATCCTCTGGCACTTGTAGCAATGCACAGGACGTGTGTGCACAGGACGAGTAGGATTCCACTCGTGCCCTCGTAAATCAAATATTAGTGATCGCTATTGTTTCACGTGCGTCTGTTTTGGACGTTAGGAACATGTGCAGACTCATTGGTAAAGTTTTCCATCATTTGGGACACTTTGAGGACCTCCATACCCCTTCTTTTAAGGGGGTCGTTTCCGACCTCCGCTGCTTCGGTGGATTTATTCACCCCTCTAGCTACTACTTTAAATGTCTTCGTATTTTTGAGACGGAATACCTGTTGAGGCACGCCCTTTTCCCAAGGTACCTCTGGAGGTTTATATATTCGTCGTAGGTAGGCTTACGTTTTTGGAGCTTCACTCCATCCTTCATCTTGGTTGCCATATACAAGTAAGGATTGTATTTTCTCTTGAATTCCTTACTTATGTCTATTAAGAGATGATCTTGGGAGATTGCAGGGATCTTGGCCGCTGCCCCGTCAGTGTTTGTGTTTGTAATGTGTCGGTCTTTTGTTGAGGGTCGACCTTTTGTGGAGCTCTGTGAGCCTCTGCGGTGGCTACAGCTCTGGCAGTCTTCACAGGGTCCACCTCGGTTTCGGTTTCGGAGTTGGACTGGCGAGTCTGCTTCTTCCTGTTCCTCCTCACGACAGGCCGATATCCGGCATCATCGTAAGCGGAACCCTCCGTCATAGTGTAATCAGTGTCTAGCTGTGATTGGGAGTAGGTGCTGACAGCAGTGGCTGGAATAGATGGTCCCTCGGAGAGCTTGAGAAAAGAATGTTTTTCGTTGAACTTTTTTAAAGTGTAACTGAATTGGAGAAAATGTAATACTCGTAAATTGTTATCTTGTTCAAAATGGTTTTTAACCAGCATTTGTTTAATGGCAATTAAAAAATGTTGCTTTTCAACATGCACTTCCGAATAATTGATTCCGAACCAAATTTTTGTTGGCTTGATGGAATTAATTAATGTTTATATACTACAGTTTCTCAAACGTAACATATTTCGATATATTAAACCTTTTTTTACAGATTAGATTTTAAATTATGATCATAAGACAGTAAATTGAACTGCTAACTTAAAGTACAACCAAGCTGTGTTGCCACATTCACTTTATGTAAAGTCTAGAGTAAACAAACTAAAGGAAGAAAGTCGAGGCTGCCTCAGCCAACTAGAGTAACAAATTCTTATCGCTACGAGACTTTGGACTGCAAGGGAATTGGGTCGTCAGCTGTGTTTATTCAACAAATGCGTTTATTTTATCATTTCTTACTCGATTAAAGTTGTGATGTATTTAGCTGTATTTTCGCATTTTGTCTAAAGGTTTTTGAATTAAAAGTTTTTTGTCAAGTGTAATTAGTTTATAATAATTGGGGCAGTTAGAGGGTTTCCATTACTGTTTTCTATTAAGCCAAATATTTTGAAATAACCATTTAGGAAGAAATATCTAAATTTCACAAGTACCTTTGTCCTGCTAAAATCGGAAAAAGACAACTTGTAGTGGTGCCGAAACATGTATGTATAAAGACTTATTTCCTGTTGTGAGTTTTGTGTTTATATAATATAACTATAAATAGATTATAAGGATGCAATAAGAAAGGTAATGTATTTGTTAGGCGAGATTTTATAATAACTTTATATTTCTACTTAGTGGGATAAAGGAAGTCACTAAAAAGGCCAAACCCAGAAACTCTAAGACGGTGAATCGATTGATCTGAAATTTTTGGCAATCTCTTTTAAAATATATAAGGTCCATTAGTGGCAATAGTCTGTGTTGAGGAAATGCCCATTGCCCTTATAGGGGCAAAAACAACCCTTATGAGCAGAGATAAATGAATGACTTGAAATAAGTGAATCAAATAATAGTATATTACGTTTTTGTGTCTGCTAAGACACAAAATTGAGGTTCCGAAACTAAAAAAGTGGTACAACATTTCTAAAATGCAATTTTCGGGCAAAAATCAACCCTTTTGGGGGCCTTATCTACAATAACCTTAAATAAATAAGCAAAAAAACTTTAAATACAATGTTTAGACTGCTCAGTCAGAAAATCAAAGTCACGTAAATGAAAAATTGGTTTAACATCCCTAGAAGGGCAAAATCAGCCCTTTTGGGGGCATTATCTACAATCACCTTAAATAGATAAGCATAAAAACTTTAAACACATTGTTTAGACTGCTCAGTCAGTAAATTTAGGTCCCGTAAATGAAAAATTGGCTTAACAGCCCTAGAAGAGCAAAATCAGCCCTTTTGGGGGCATTTCCTACAATCACACACCTTATACCACCTTTTTTACAATAATTAACTGTTTTTTATATATCTACCATATTTGGGTCCAATTCGTGCATCGAAAATTGATAACCAAAACATTGAACGGAAATATATCGGGATCAAGACGTCACAAAAAAAGGAATTATTTATCTGAATAAACACTACAATTTTTGTTAAATACTATTTCCTTCTAAAATTAACTGTTTTCTTGAAAATTTACAAAAACCAATATTTTTTTTGTAATAAGGTTTAATTTCCAAACTTTTAAGTTGAATAAATCACAAAGTTTATTATGAAAATTGTTGAAAATCACTGAGAATATTATTAAGTATATAGAAAAAAAGTTTCTAATTTGGTTTGACATTTAAGCAACCTAATTCATTTTTACAACCCTTCTAATAACTTTTTTTTTAATTAAAAAAAAAAATCATTTGCTTGTTCGTGATTCTTTTTTTTCTATTTAAGATTCCGACTTGCAGTTGGTCTTAAAATGTTCATAACTTTATCTTCTACAAATTTTATTGCAAACATTTTTTAAAATAATTAACTAATTTTTATACATATACAATAATCTTAATAAATTTTCCGATTGTTTTGCAACAGCGCCACCTTGCCAGCGCTATAGACATAATACCGTTGGCAAAAAAAAGAAAAGTTTTATTTGTCTTTTTATAAGCTTTAATTTGAGACCTTACACGTTTTATTTGATTAAGTAGTTTTAGAGCCATTTAAAAAAACCAATTTTAAAAGAGCTATTTTGGGGGGTAAAAATCCAAACTTTACACTTATATATCTCAAAACGAGTTAATTCTTTTAAAACTTCAACCCCTGTTTTCTGCACTGAAACATATGAGGTTTATCCATTTTTTATGGTATTTTGTGTCTAAGACGCCCCCCTTCGAGGGGGCTCCCCCCGCATCCTCGAATTTCCGCAAATCAGACTTATGTCACTAATGATATTCGCATACCCCTGAAGATAACTCAAAAAGTTTTAAGAAAATTCATTTATGGTCTTAGAATTTCGGGGTCAGTGACTTCCTTTATCCCACTAACTGTTTCATAAACACTTGAAGCATATATTTTATGATTCGAGTCCTTCTCCATGTAGCTGTCGGAAATCTCCTCTCCTTAAAACATGTTAAATTACCTTCTTAATAACTTGTAAATATTTATTAGAATATTCGACTCTAATTTTTTCTCAAGGGAGATAAGGCTAGGATGGAGGACAATCCTAATTAGCTAGAACCTAGAAGTATGTATAATCGTATTTAATTCCGTTTGCGGAATCATTTTATAGAAACTCGACACAAATTATACTGAATAATTATTCCAAGAGTAAATAGTTCTAACCTTCACATAACAAGGTACACACTAACTATCATGAAGGCCTTTGTCATGTTACTAACTATATGACCTTCACACATGCCATAATTAGTAACATAATGATGAATAATATAAATTACTTGTATATTTTACAGAACCAGCTCAAGATCCCGGCAGATAATGGGGGTGGACACTAGGCCTTCGATAACACACCATCTTCCCTCGGGACTCCATGGGATGAGTCGACAAGGCTTTAAGGTATGTTGCTACCTGTCTATTTACCTTTATACAACTTTACACTGCCTAATTCCTCTAAACAAGCGAGTCGAATCTGTGATCTATTTATAAACATCTTCAGTGGAAGTGAGTTTAGGTTAAATTACCCCGAGTTTTGAACCAACACGCTTCATTTGTTACAACACCCAGTATAAACTATTGGGGCTTTTAGAAATTCTAATTAAACCAAAGTGGATGGTGTCAAAATATTGCGGATAATTTCAAAACCTCACAAAAATTTAAAATTATAACAGAGAAGGGTGAGCCCGAATTTGACAGATTGTGGCCCTCAGGCGATCCTCGCTAAGAGTTTTATCCTTGAATGTTGCGAGTTTGCTGATTTTATTTGTATTATGTGCAATTATTCAGCCTATAGTGTTCGTGTTATTTCTATAAAGCTTGTTTTAAATAATATTTCGTAAATGCTCATAGTAGTAGTAATATTTTACAAAGATTTCTTCTTTTGTAACTTATTGCATCAAACGACATTTTTAAAAGGACTTTGAATTCTTTGTAATTCGGAAAAAGGATATCAGAATTATGTTTTTATTCATTTTAATACAGATGTGTATGATTTTCAATTAAAAGCAAAGTAATATATTTATATTCCATAAGAATCACCAATTCTTCGGCATCGCAATTTCTTTCTGTTGTCATCTAACCGACCGACGTTGCGTCGTCCTCCCACAGCCAAACAGATTGCTCTATTCCTATTCTAAACGTTAATCTGGCCAACAATGAATCAGCTGTTTTTGTTATGTTAGTTTAAGGTTATCTTTCCGACTCACAAATAATTGTAAATAACTGAACGTGTGTGGAATGTATGTTTGTTGTAATATAACTTGGAATTATTCAAAAATTCGATACTTAAGTATGTAAAGTTTATATTTTGTTATTCGCCTAAATTACTACATAAGTAGTTTAATTTATAGTTAATAGAATCTAAAGTTAATATAGGTTCTTAAAAACTTAATGTAATGTTCTTGTATTCTCAACATGGTTTTAATTTAGTGGCAAAAGCTATTAAGTATTCTCGTAAACCTAAACTGCCAAACAGTATTATAGCTAACGTTATAATCTAAACGAACCTTGAGCTTTACTTTCGTGTGTTTTTGCCTTTACTTGCAATATTGGTTTACAAATAATTAGGTTAGGCCTGTATTCTTAATGGCAACTTCCTAGTAGAACTCTTCCCTTACAATTGCAAGTTATAGGCCTTATAGCTTGCAAGTTATAGGTTTTAATTCTAATAAAATGTTTGGAATAACATGCATGTTTTTACTAAGACTAAAAGTAGGTAATTGAATAGAAATTCTTTTCATAAACTTTTTGTTGAGCGGTGTTTTTTTCTTAATTAGAAATAACTATAGATCCTTTTAAAATATACGTTGCCTACAAATTTAGTAATCACAGCATGGTTTTTGTGTATTAATGACTAAAGTTCTTTCTAATCTAACCTTTAAACAGAGTTTTCCATTGGTAGCAGCTTTAAGCAAGTGTGGAGTATTTTTCAATTAAAGTAAATGCAATCTCTAAAAAACGAATGTACTTTTCTATTTAATTCTTTTGTACACTTAGATTTCAAAACGATCTTCTTTAGAAGAAATTATTAAATATATTATTTTTTAAATTATTAAATAATTATATTTATGTGTTATTTTTAATCTTGACAGGGGCACGAAATCTGTCAGTGTATTCGAAACGTCGTAGATTCATTAAGATATTTTTTTAAGTCTAAGAAAGTCAATTCTTGCTAAGTTTATATTATTTAAAATATAAAATAATTTATCTATTACGTTTATATATTCTTGCATATTTATGAAGGATATTAGCACCCCATAGTTGCATACACACGACAATACTGTTTATTGCGTAACTCTTTCCTTCGCGGGGAGGTTTATTTTCCTGATTACATGGCTATTATATAATACATCAGACGATGATAATATTAACGATGCGAAGTCATTCATGTATCAAAAATATAAGCATTGTAACACTACTACGTATGGGAAATACTGTACAGAGTGTCCATGAATTACTCTAATATAGCCTACTTGTTTAGTCTTCCACATGTCTGTCTGGGTCTATTAAAAAAAGTTTTAATTTCTATAAAGCTGATAAACGCATCAAATTCAAATTTTAGTCGGTCCAAAACTTGTATTTTAAAACGTTTCAGAAAATTTGTTCTGAAAAATCTCGGAGATTTCAAAATGGTGTTCATACAAAGTTAGAGTGCTGTTAACGGTTGCCGCTTTAGCTTTAAGCAAAGATCCTCTTTAACTCTAGTCAGGGAAGTGCTGGTAGGTATTGAACTGCTGGAACTGTAGGTAGAGAACTGTTTTAACAATAGCCAGAGATTTGCTCGAACTGTAGTCAGAGAATGTCTCGAGCTATAGCCACATATCTGTCCAAACTTTAGGCAGGAAACGGCTGGAACTGTAGGCAGAGAACTGTTTTAACAATAGCCAGAGATTTGCTTGAGCTGTAGCCAGAGAACTGCTCGAGCTATAGCCACATATCTGTCCAAACTTTAGGCAGGAAACGGCTGGAACTGTAGGCAGAGAACTGTTTTAACAATAGCCAGAGATTTGCTTGAACTGTAGTCAGAGAACTGCTCGAGCTATAGCCACATATCTGTCCAAACTTTAGGCAGGAAACTGCTGGAACTGTAGGCAGAGAACTGTTTTAACAATAGCCAGAGATTTGCTTGAACTGTAGCCAGAGAACTGCTCGAGCTATAGCCACATATCTGTCCAAACTTTAGGCAGGAAACTGCTGGAACTGCAGGCAGAGAACTGTTTTAACAATAGCCAGAGATTTGCTTGAGCTGTAGCCAGAGAACTGTTCGAGCTATAGCCACATATCTGTCCAAACTTTAGGCAGGAAACTGCTGGAACTGTAGGCAGAGAACTGTTTTAACAATAGCCAGAGATTTTCTTGAACTGTAGCCAGAGAACTGCTCGAGCTATAGCCACATATCTGTCCAAACTTTAGGCAGGAAACTGCTGGAACTGTAGGCAGAGAACTGTTTTAACAATAGCCAGAGATTTGCTTGAACTGTAGCCAGAGAACTGCTCGAGCTATAGCCACATATCTGTCCAAACTTTAGGCAGGAAACTGCTGGAACTGTAGGCAGAGAACTGTTTTAACAATAGCCAGAGATTTGCTTGAGCTGTAGCCAGAGAACTGCTCGAGCTATAGCCACATATCTGTCCAAACTTTAGGCAGGAAACGGCTGGAACTGTAGGCAGAGAACTGTTTTAACAATAGCCAGAGATTTGCTTGAACTGTAGCCAGAGAACTGCTCGAGCTATAGCCACATATCTGTCCAAACTTTAGGCAGGAAACTGCTGGAACTGTAGGCAGAGAACTGTTTTAACAATAGCCAGAGATTTGCTTGAACTGTAGCCAGAGAACTGCTCGAGCTATAGCCACATATCTGTCCAAACTTTAGGCA
Organism: Prosapia bicincta; assembly: GCA_036971475.1. NCBI lineage: Eukaryota > Metazoa > Arthropoda > Insecta > Hemiptera > Cercopidae > Prosapia > Prosapia bicincta. The sequence goes on from JBAIZL010000005.1 coordinate 200,598,290, forward strand.
GGAAACTGCTGGAACTGTAGACAGAGAACTGTTTTAACAATAGCCAGAGATTTGCTTGAACTGTAGCCAGAGAACTGCTCGAGCTATAGCCACATATCTGTCCAAACTTTAGGCAGGAAACTGCTGGAACTGTAGGCAGAGAACTGTTTTAACAATAGCCAGAGATTTGCTTGAACTGTAGCCAGAGAACTGCTCGAGCTATAGCCACATATCTGTCCAAACTTTAGGCAGGAGACTGCTGGAACTGTAGGCAGAGAACTGTTTTAACAATAGCCAGAGATTTGCTTGAACTGTAGCCAGGGAACTGCTCGAGCTATAGCCACATATCTGTCCAAACTTTAGGCAGGAAACTGCTGGAACTGTAGGCAGAGAACTGTTTTAACTATAGCCAGAGATTAGGTCTAACTGTAGACAGAGAACCGCTGGAACTATAGCAAATAACTGTTCGAACTATAGCCAGGAATCAGTTTAAACTCTAGGCAGGGACGTGATTAATCTGCAGGCAAAGAACTGTTTTAACTAAAGCCAGAGATTTGCTCGAACTTTAGACAGAGAACCGATGGAACTATAGCCAATAACTGCTTGAACTGTAGCCAGAAATCTGTTCAAAGTCTAGGCAGGGAACGGCTCGAACTGTAGAATGAGAATTCCTCGGACTGTAACCTGAGAACTTCTCAAACTGTAGCTGGAGAACTTCTCCAACTGTTGCCTAAGAACTCCTCCAACTGTTGCCTAAGAACTTCTCCAACTGTTGTCGGAGAACTTCTCGAACTGTAGCTAGAGAACAGCCTGAAGAGTAGTCATTCAACTCCTCGAACTGTAGCCTGAGATATCCTTGGACTGTGCTCTGAGAACTTATGGAATTTTAGCCATAGAACTCCTAAACTGTTGCCTGAGAATTCCTTCAACTGTTGCCTGAGAACTCTTCGAACTGTAGCCTGAGATATCCTTGGACTGTGCTCTGAGAACTTATGGAATTTTAGCCATAGAACTCCCAAACTGTTGCCTGAGAATTCCTTCAACTGTTGCCTGAGAACTCCTCGAACTGTAGCCTGAGAATTCCTTGGACTGCACCCTGAGAACTTATCGAATTGTAGCAATAGAGCTTCTCAAACTGTAGCTAGAAAACAGCCTGAAGAGTAGTCATTCAACTCCTCGAACTGTAGCCTGAGATATCCTTGGACTGTGCTCTGAGAACTTATGGAATTTTAGCCATAGAACTCCTAAACTGTTGCCTGAGAATTCCTTCAACTGTTGCCTGAGAACTCTTCGAACTGTAGCCTGAGATATCCTTGGACTGTGCTCTGAGAACTTATGGAATTTTAGCCATAGAACTCCCAAACTGTTGCCTGAGAATTCCTTCAACTGTTGCCTGAGAACTCCTCGAACTGTAGCATGAGAATTCCTTGGACTGCACCCTGAGAACTTATCGAATTGTAGCAATAGAGCTTCTCAAACTGTAGCTAGAGAACAGCCTGAAGAGTAGTCATTCAACTCCTCGAACTGTAGCCTGAGATATCCTTGGACTGTGCTCTGAGAACTTATGGAATTTTAGCCATAGAACTCCTAAACTGTTGCCTGAGAATTCCTTCAACTGTTGCCTGAGAACTCTTCGAACTGTAGCCTGAGATATCCTTGGACTGTGCTCTGAGAACTTATGGAATTTTAGCCATAGAACTCCCAAACTGTTGCCTGAGAATTCCTTCAACTGTTGCCTGAGAACTCCTCGAACCTATTGAAGAAATGCTATGTTTGTACTTCCTTGTCACACCTACATCCACCCATAAGGACTAAATCCCGCCCAAAACTGATTATAGACGTTTTATTTATCGTTTATTAGGGTGAATGACCTCAATTTAGAGTAAATAATCTAAAATAAACAGACTATTGTTGTTCTACTTTCGATTTTTCTATTATATACGACCTAGATATGAAATAACAACCCAAATAATATCAGGAACACACCTATCACTGCCCAAATCGCTGCAGTCACGCCCGTTGAAGTATAAATACCGCCCTATTGAAGAAATGCTATGTTTGTACCTCCTTCTCACACCTACATCCACCCATAAGGACTAAATCCCGCCCAAATCGCTCCAGTCACGCCCGTTGAAGTATAAATACCGCCCTATTGATGAAATGCTATGTTTGTACCTCCTTCTCACACCTACATCCACCCATAAGGACTAAATCCCGCTTAAAACCGATATAGACGTTTTATTTATCGTTCATTAGGGTGAATGACCTCAATTTAGAGAAAATAATCTAAAATAAACAGACTATTGTTGTTCTACTTTCGATTTTTCTATTATATACGACCTAGATATGAAATAACAACCCAAATAATATCAGGAACACACCTATCACTGCCCAAATCGCTGCAGTCACGCCCGTTGAAGTATAAATACCGCCCTATTGAAGAAATGCTATGTTTGTACTTCCTTGTCACACCTACATCCACCCATAAGGACTAAATCCCGCCCAAATCGCTCCAGTCACGCCCGTTGAAGTATAAATACCGCCCTATTGAAGAAATGCTATGTTTGTACCTCCTTCTCACACCTACATCCACCCATAAGGACTAAATCCCGCCCAAATCGCTCCAGTCACGCCCGTTGAAGTATAAATACCGCCCTATTGAAGAAATGCTATGTTTGTACTTCCTTGTCACACCTACATCCACCCATAAGGACTAAATCCCGCCCAAATCGCTCCAGTCACGCCCGTTGAAGTATAAATACCGCCCTATTGATGAAATGCTATGTTTGTACTTCCTTGTCACACCTACATCCACCCATAAGGACTAAATCCCGCCCAAATCGCTCCAGTCACGCCCGTTGAAGTATAAATACCGCCCTATTGAAGAAATGCTATGTTTGTACTTCCTTGTCACACCTACATCCACCCATAAGGACTAAATCCCGCCCAAATCGCTCCAGTCACGCCCGTTGCAGTATAAATACCGCCCTATTGAAGAAATGCTATGTTTGTACTTCCTTGTCACACCTACATCCACCCATAAGGACTAAATCCCGCAAAAAACTGATATAGACGTTATATTTATCGTTCATTAGGGTAAACCACCTCAATTTAGAGTAAATAATCTAAAATAAACAGACTATTGTTGACCTACTTTCGATTTTTCTATTATATACGACCTAGATATGAAATAACAACCCAAATAATATCAGGAACACACCTATCACTGCCCAAATCGCTCCAGTCACGCCCGTTGAAGTATAAATACCGCCCTATTGAAGAAATGCTATGTTTGTACCTCCTTCTCACACCTACATCCATCAATAAGGACTAAATCCCGCCCAAATCGCTCCAGTCACGCCCGTTGAAGTATAAATACCGCCCTATTGAAGAAATGCTATGTTTGTACCTCCTTCTCACACCTACATCCACCCATAAGGACTAAATCCCGCCCAAATCGCTCCAGTCACGCCCGTTGAAGTATAAATACCGCCCTATTGAAGAAATGCTATGTTTGTACTTCCTTCTCACACCTACATCCACCCATAAGGACTAAATCCCGCCCAAATCGCTCCAGTCACGCCCGTTGAAGTATAAATACCGCCCTATTGAAGAAATGCTATGTTTGTACTTCCTTGTCACACCTACATCCACCCATAAGGACTAAATCCCGCCCAAATCGCTCCAGTCACGCCCGTTGAAGTATAAATACCGCCCTATTGAAGAAATGCTATGTTTGTACTTCCTTGTCACACCTACATCCACCCATAAGGACTAAATCCCGCCCAAATCGCTCCAGTCACGCCCGTTGAAGTATAAATACCGCCCTATTGAAGAAATGCTATGTTTGTACCTCCTTCTCACACCTACATCCACCCATAAGGACTAAATCCCGCCCAAATCGCTCCAGTCACGCCCGTTGAAGTATAAATACCGCCCTATTGAAGAAATGCTATGTTTGTACTTCCTTCTCACACCTACATCCACCCATAAGGACTAAATCCCGCAAAAAACTGATATAGACGTTATATTTATCGTTCATTAGGGTAAACCACCTCAATTTAGAGTAAATAATCTAAAATAAACAGACTATTGTTGACCTACTTTCGATTTTTCTATTATATACGACCTAGATATGAAATAACAACCCAAATAATATCAGGAACACACCTATCACTGCCCAAATCGCTCCAGTCACGCCCGTTGAAGTATAAATACCGCCCTATTGAAGAAATGCTATGCTTGTACTTCCTTGTCACACCTACATCCACCCATAAGGACTAAATCCCGCCGAAATCGCTCCAGTCACGCCCGTTGAAGTATAAATACCGCCCTATTGAAGAAATGCTATGCTTGTACTTCCTTGTCACACCTACATCCACCCATAAGGACTAAATCCCGCCGAAATCGCTCCAGTCACGCCCGTTGAAGTATAAATACCGCCCTATTGAAGAAATGCTATGCTTGTACTTCCTTGTCACACCTACATCCACCCATAAGGACTAAATCCCGCCGAAATCGCTCCAGTCACGCCCGTTGAAGTATAAATACCGCCCTATTGAAGAAATGCTATGCTTGTACTTCCTTGTCACACCTACATCCACCCATAAGGACTAAATCCCGCCGAAATCGCTCCAGTCACGCCCGTTGAAGTATAAATACCGCCCTATTGAAGAAATGCTATGTTTGTACTTCCTTGTCACACCTACATCCACCCATAAGGACTAAATCCCGCCGAAATCGCTCCAGTCACGCCCGTTGAAGTATAAATACCGCCCTATTGAAGAAATGCTATGTTTGTACTTCCTTGTCACACCTACATCCACCCATAAGGACTAAATCCCGCCGAAATCGCTCCAGTCACGCCCGTTGAAGTATAAATACCGCCCTATTGAAGAAATGCTATGTTTGTACTTCCTTGTCACACCTACATCCACCCATAAGGACTAAATCCCGCCGAAATCGCTCCAGTCACGCCCGTTGAAGTATAAATACCGCCCTATTGAAGAAATGCTATGTTTGTACTTCCTTGTCACACCTACATCCACCCATAAGGACTAAATCCCGCCGAAATCGCTCCAGTCACGCCCGTTGAAGTATAAATACCGCCCTATTGAAGAAATGCTATGTTTGTACTTCCTTGTCACACCTACATCCACCCATAAGGACTAAATCCCGCCGAAATCGCTCCAGTCACGCCCGTTGAAGTATAAATACCGCCCTATTGAAGAAATGCTATGTTTGTACTTCCTTGTCACACCTACATCCACCCATAAGGACTAAATCCCGCCGAAATCGCTCCAGTCACGCCCGTTGAAGTATAAATACCGCCCTATTGAAGAAATGCTATGTTTGTACTTCCTTGTCACACCTACATCCACCCATAAGGACTAAATCCCGCCGAAATCGCTCCAGTCACGCCCGTTGAAGTATAAATACCGCCCTATTGAAGAAATGCTATGTTTGTACTTCCTTGTCACACCTACATCCACCCATAAGGACTAAATCCCGCCGAAATCGCTCCAGTCACGCCCGTTGAAGTATAAATACCGCCCTATTGAAGAAATGCTATGTTTGTACTTCCTTGTCACACCTACATCCACCCATAAGGACTAAATCCCGCCGAAATCGCTCCAGTCACGCCCGTTGAAGTATAAATACCGCCCTATTGAAGAAATGCTATGTTTGTACTTCCTTGTCACACCTACATCCACCCATAAGGACTAAATCCCGCCGAAATCGCTCCAGTCACGCCCGTTGAAGTATAAATACCGCCCTATTGAAGAAATGCTATGTTTGTACTTCCTTGTCACACCTACATCCACCCATAAGGACTAAATCCCGCCCAAAACTGATATAGACGTTTTATTTATCGTTCATTAGGGTGAATGACCTCAATTTAGAGTAAATAATCTAAAATAAACAGACTGTTGTTGACCTACTTTCGATTTTTCTATTATATTCGACCTTGATATGAAATAACAACCCAAATAATATCAGGAACACACCTATCACTGCCCAAATCGCTCCAGTCACGCCCGTTGAAGTATAAATACCGCCCTATTGAAGAAATGCTATGTTTGTACCTCCTTCTCACACCTACATCCACCCATAAGGACTAAATCCCGCCCAAAACTGATATAGACGTTTTATTTATCGTTCATTAGGGTGAATGACCTCAATTTAGAGTAAATAATCTAAAATAAACAGACTATTGTTGACCTACTTTCGATTTTTCTATTATATACGACCTAGATATGAAATAACAACCCAAATAATATCAGGAACACACCTATCACTGCCCAATTCGCTGCAGTCACGCCCGTTGAAGTATAAATACCGCCCTATTGAAGAAATGCTATGTTTGTACCTCCTTCTCACACCTACATCCATCAATAAGGACTAAATCCCACCCAAAACTGATTATAGACGTTTTATTTATCGGTCATTAGGGTGAACCACCTCAATTTAGAGTAAATAATCTAAAATAAACAGACTATTGTTGACCTACTTTCGATTTTTCTATTATATACGACCTAGATATGAAATAACTTAAATAATATCAGGAACACACCTATCACTGCCCAAATCGCTCCAGTCACGCCCGTTGAAGTATAAATACCGACCTATTGAAGAAATGCTATGTTTGTACTTCCTTCTCACACCCATTTGCACCCTAAAGGACTAAATCCCGCCCAAAACTGATATGGACGTTTTACTTATCGTTCATTATGGCGAACCACCTCAATTTAGAGTAAATAATCTAAAATAAACAGACTATTGTTGTTCTACTTTCGATTTTTCTATTATATACGACCTAGATATGAAATAACAACTTAAATAATATCAGGAACACACCTATCACTGCCCAAATCGCTGCAGTCACGCCCGTTGAAGTATAAACACCGCCCTATTGAAGAAATGCTATGTTTGTACCTCCTTCTCACACCTACATCCACCCATAAGGACTAAATCCCGCCCAATACTGATAATATACGTTTTATTTATCGTTCATTAGGGTGAATGACCTCAATTTAGAGTAAATAATCTAAAATAAACAGACTATTGTTGTTCTACTTTCGATTTTTCTATTATATTCGACCTTAATATGAAATAACAACCCAAATAATATCAGGAACACACCTATCACTGCCCAAATCGCTGCAGTCACGCCCGTTGAAGTATAAATACCGCCCTATTGAAGAAATGCTATGTTTGTACCTCCTTGTCACACCTACATCCACCCATAAGGACTAAATCCCGCCCAAAACTGATATAGACGTTTTATTTATCGTTCATTAGGGTGAATGACCTCAATTTAGAGTAAATAATCTAAAATAAACAGACTATTGTTGTTCTACTTTCGATTTTTCTATTATATTCGACCTTAATATGAAATAACAACCCAAATAATATCAGGAACACACCTATCACTGCCCAAATCGCTGCAGTCACGCCCGTTGAAGTATAAATACCGCCCTATTGAAGAAATGCTATGTTTGTACCTCCTTCTCACACCTACATCCACCCATAAGGACTAAATCCCGCCCAAAACTGATATGGACGTTTACTAATCGTTCATTAGGGTGAATGACCTTATTTTAGAGTAAATAATCTAAAATAAACAGACTATTGTTGTTCTACTTTCGATTTTTCTATTATATACGATCTAGATATGAAATAACAACTTAAATAATATCAGGAACACACCTATCACTGCCCAAATCGCTGCAGTCACGCCCGTTGAAGTATAAATACCGCCCTATTGAAGAAATGCTATGTTTGTACCTCCTTCTCACACCTACATCCACCCATAAGGACTAAATCCCGCCCAAAACTGATAATATACGTTTTATTTATCGTTCATTAGGGTGAATGACCTCAATTTAGAGTAAATAATCTAAAATAAACAGACTATTGTTGTTCTACTTTCGATTTTTCTATTATATTCGACCTTAATATGAAATAACAACCCAAATAATATCAGGAACACACCTATCACTGCCCAAATCGCTGCAGTCACGCCCGTTGAAGTATAAATACCGCCCTATTGAAGAAATGCTATGTTTGTACCTCCTTCTCACACCTACATCCACCCATAAGGACTAAATCCCGCCCAATACTGATAATATACGTTTTATTTATCGTTCATTAGGGTGAATGACCTCAATTTAGAGTAAATAATCTAAAATAAACAGACTATTGTTGTTCTACTTTCGATTTTTCTATTATATACGACCTAGATATGAAATAACAACTTAAATAGTATCAGGAACACACCTATCACTGCCCAAATCGCTGCAGTCACGCCCGTTGAAGTATAAATACCGCCGTATTGAAGAAATGCTATGTTTGTACCTCCTTCTCACACCTACATCCACCCATCAGGACTAAATCCCGCCCAATACTGATAATATACGTTTTATTTATCGTTCATTAGGGTAAATGACCTCAATTTAGAGTAAATAATCTAAAATAAACAGACTATTGTTGTTCTACTTTCGATTTTTCTATTATATACGACCTAGATATGAAATAACAACTTAAATAGTATCAGGAACACACCTATCACTGCCCAAATCGCTCCAGTCACGCCCGTTGAAGTATAAATACCGCCCTATTGAAGAAATGCTATGTTTGTACCTCCTTCTCACACCTACATCCACCCATAAGGACTAAATCCCGCCCAAAACTGATAATAGACGTTTTATTTATCGTTCATTATGGCGAACCACCTCAATTTAGAGTAAATAATCTAAAATAAACAGACTATTGTTGTTCTACTTTCGATTTTTCTATTATATTCGACCTAGATATGAAATAACAACTTAAATAATATCAGGAACACACCTATCACTGCCCAAATCGCTACAGTCAGGCCCGTTGAAGTATAAATACCGCCCTATTGAAGAAATGCTATGTTTGTACTTCCTTCTCACACCTACATCCACCCATAAGGACTAAATCCCTCCCAATACTGATAATATACGTTTTATTTATCGTTCATTAGGGTGAATGACCTCAATTTAGAGTAAATAATCTAAAATAAACAGACTATTGTTGTTCTACTTTCGATTTTTCTATTATATACGACCTAGATATGAAATAACAACTTACATAATATCAGGAACACACCTATCACTGCCCAAATCGCTCCAGTCACGCCCGTTGAAGTATAAATACCGCCCTATTGAAGAAATGCTATGTTTGTACCTCCTTCTCACACTTACATCCACCCATAAGGACTAAATCACGCCCAAAACTGATAATAGACGTTTTATTTATCGTTCATTATGGCGAACCACCTCAATTTAGAGTAAATAATCTAAAATATACAGACTATTGTTGTTCTACTTTCGATTTTTCTATTATATTCGACCTAGATATGAAATAACAACCCAAATAATATCAGGAACACACCTATCACTGCCCAAATCGCTGCAGTCACGCCCGTTGAAGTATAAATACCGCCCTATTGAAGAAATGCTATGTTTGTACCTCCTTCTCACACCTACATCCACCCATAAGGACTAAATCACGCCCAAAACTGATAATAGACGTTTACTTATCGTTCATTAGGGTGAATGACCTTAATTTAGACTAAATAATCTAAAATAAACAGACTATTGTTGTTCTACTTTCGATTTTTCTATTATATTCGACCTTGATATGAAATAACAACCCAAATAATATCAGGAACACACCTATCACTGCCCAAATCGCTCCAGTCACGCCCGTTGAAGTATAAATACCGCCCTATTGAAGGAATGCTATGTTTGTACCTCCTTCTCACACCTACATCCACCCATAAGGACTAAATCCCGCCCAATACTGATAATATACGTTTTATTTATCGTTCATTAGGGTGAATGACCTCAATTTAGAATAAATAATCTAAAATAAACAGACTATTGTTGTTCTACTTTCGATTTTTCTATTATATTCGACCTTGATATGAAATAACAACCCAAATAATATCAGGAACACACCTATCACTGCCCAAATCGCTGCAGTCACGCCCGTTGAAGTGTAAATACCGCCCTATTGAAGAAATGCTATGTTTGTACCTCCTTCTCACACCTACATCCACCCATAAGGACTAAATCACGCCCAAAACTGATAATAGACGTTTACTTATCGTTCATTAGGGTGAATGACCTCAATTTAGAGTAAATAATCTAAAATAAACAGACTATTGTTGTTCTACTTTCGATTTTTCTATTATATTTGACCTTGATATGAAATAACAACCCAAATAATATCAGGAACACACCTATCACTGCCCAAATCGCTGCAGTCACGCCCGTTGAAGTATAAATACCGCCCTATTGATGAAATGCTATGTTTGTACCTCCTTCTCACACCTACATCCACCCATAAGGACTAAATCCCGCCCAATACTGATAATATACGTTTTATTTATCGTTCATTAGGGTGAATGACCTCAATTTAGAATAAATAATCTAAAATAAACAGACTATTGTTGTTCTACTTTCGATTTTTCTATTATATTCGACCTTGATATGAAATAACAACCCAAATAATATCAGGAACACACCTATCACTGCCCAAATTGCTGCAGTCACGCCCGTTGAAGTATAAATACCGCCCTATTGATGAAATGCTATGTTTGTACCTCCTTCTCACACCTACATCCACCCATAAGGACTAAATCCCGCCCAAATCGCTCCAGTCACGCCCGTTGAAGTATAAATACCGCCCTATTGATGAAATGCTATGTTTGTACCTCCTTCTCACACCTACATCCACCCATAAGGACTAAATCCCGCCCAAATCGCTCCAGTCACGCCCGTTGAAGTATAAATACCGCCCTATTGATGAAATGCTATGTTTGTACCTCCTTCTCACACCTACATCCACCCATAAGGACTAAATCCCGCCCAAATCGCTGCAGTCACGCCCGTTGAAGTATAAATACCGCCCTATTGAAGAAATGCTATGTTTGTACCTCCTTCTCACACCTACATCCACCCATAAGGACTAAATCCCGCCCAAATCGCTCCAGTCACGCCCGTTGAAGTATAAATACCGCCCTATTGAAGAAATGCTATGTTTGTACCTCCTTCTCACACCTACATCCACCCATAAGGACTAAATCCCGCCCAATACTGATAATATACGTTTTATTTATCGTTCATTAGGGTGAATGACCTCAATTTAGAGTAAATAATCTAAAATAAACAGACTATTGTTGTTCTACTTTCGATTTTTCTAATATATACGATCTAGATATGAAATAACAACTTAAATAATATCAGGAACACACCTATTACTGCCCAAATCGCTCCAGTCACGCCCGTTGAAGTATAAATACCGCCCTATTGAAGAAATGCTATGTTTGTACCTCCTTCTCACACCTACATCCACCCATAAGGACTAAATCCCGCCCAATACTGATAATATACGTTTTATTTATCGTTCATTAGGGTGAATGACCTCAATTTAGAGTAAATAATCTAAAATAAACAGACTATTGTTGTTCTACTTTCGATTTTTCTATTATATTCGACCTTGATATGAAATAACAACCCAAATAATATCAGGAACACACCTATCACTGCCCAAGTCGCTGCAGTCACGCCCGTTGAAGTATAAATACCGCCCTATTGAAGAAATGCTATGTTTGTACCTCCTTCTCACACCTACATCCACCCAGAAGGACTAAATCCCGCCCAATACTGATAATATACGTTTTATTTATCGTTCATTAGGGTAAATGACCTCAATTTAGAGTAAATTATCTAAAATAAACAGACTATTGTTGTTCTACTTTCGATTTTTCTATTATATTCGACCATGATATGAAATAACAACCCAAATAATATCAGGAACACACCTATCACTGCCCAAATCGCTGCAGTCACGCCCGTTGAAGTATAAATACCGCCCTATTGAAGAAATGCTATGTTTGTACCTCCTTCTCACACCTACATCCACCCATAAGGACTAAATCCCGCCCAAATCGCTCCAGTCACGCCCGTTGAAGTATAAATACCGCCCTATTGAAGAAATGCTATGTTTGTACCTCCTTCTCACACCTACATCCACCCATAAGGACTAAATCCCGCCCAAATCGCTCCAGTCACGCCCGTTGAAGTATAAATACCGCCCTATTGAAGAAATGCTATGTTTGTACCTCCTTCTCACACCTACATCCACCCATAAGGACTAAATCCCGCCCAAATCGCTCCAGTCACGCCCGTTGAAGTATAAATACCGCCCTATTGAAGAAATGCTATGTTTGTACCTCCTTCTCACACCTACATCCACCCATAAGGACTAAATCCCGCCCAAATCGCTCCAGTCACGCCCGTTGAAGTATAAATACCGCCCTATTGAAGAAATGCTATGTTTGTACCTCCTTCTCACACCTACATCCACCCATAAGGACTAAATCCCGCCCAAATCGCTCCAGTCACGCCCGTTGAAGTATAAATACCGCCCTATTGAAGAAATGCTATGTTTGTACCTCCTTCTCACACCTACATCCACCCATAAGGACTAAATCCCGCCCAAATCGCTCCAGTCACGCCCGTTGAAGTATAAATACCGCCCTATTGAAGAAATGCTATGTTTGTACCTCCTTCTCACACCTACATCCACCCATAAGGACTAAATCCCGCCCAATACTGATAATATACGTTTTTTTTATCGTTCATTAGGGTGAATGACCTCAATTTAGAGTAAATAATCTAAAATAAACAGACTATTGTTGTTCTACTTTCGATTTTTCTATTATATTCGACCTTGATATGAAATAACAACCCAAATAATATCAGGAACACATCTATCACTGCCCAAATCGCTTCAGTCACGCCCGTTGAAGTATAAATATCGCCCTATTGAAGAAATGCTATGTTTGTACCTCCTTCTCACACCTACATCCACCCATAAGGACTAAATCCCGCCCAAATCGCTCCAGTCACGCCCGTTGAAGTATAAATACCGCCCTATTGAAGAAATGCTATGATTGTACCTCCTTCTCACACCTACATCCACCCATAAGGACTAAATCCCGCCCAATACTGATAATATACGTTTTATTTATCGTTCATTAGGGTGAATGACCTCAATTTAGAGTAAATATTCTAAAATAAACAGACTATTGTTGTTCTACTTTCGATTTTTCTATTATATTCGACCTTGATATGAAATAACAACCCAAATAATATCAGGAACACACCTATCACTGCCCAAATCGCTGCAGTCACGCCCGTTGAAGTATAAATACCGCCCTATTGATGAAATGCTATGTTTGTACCTCCTTCTCACACCTACATCCACCCATAAGGACTAAATCCCGCCCAAATCGCTCCAGTCACGCCCATTGAAGTATAAATACCGCCCTATTGATGAAATGCTATGTTTGTACCTCCTTCTCACACCTACATCCACCCATAAGGACTAAATCCCGCCCAAATCGCTCCAGTCACGCCCGTTGAAGTATAAATACCGCCCTATTGATGAAATGCTATGTTTGTACCTCCTTCTCACACCTACATCCACCCATAAAGACTAAATCCCGCCCAAATCGCTGCAGTCATGCCCGTTGAAGTATAAATACCGCCCTATTGAAGAAATGCTATGTTTGTACCTCCTTCTCACACCTACATCCACCCATAAGGACTAAATCCCGCCCAAATCGCTGCAGTCATGCCCGTTGAAGTATAAATACCGCCCTATTGAAGAAATGCTATGTTTGTACCTCCTTCTCACACCTACATCCACCCATAAGGACTAAATCCCGCCCAAATCGCTCCAGTCATGCCCGTTGACGTATAAATACCGCCCTATTGAAGAAATGCTATGTTTGTACCTCCTTCTCACACCTACATCCACCCATAAGGACTAAATCCCGCCCAAATCGCTCCAGTCATGCCCGTTGACGTATAAATACCGCCCTATTGAAGAAATGCTATGTTTGTACCTCCTTGTCACACCTACATCCACCCATAAGGACTAAATCCCGCCCAAAACTGATAATATACGTTTTATTTATCGTTCATTAGGGTGAATGACCTCAATTTAGAGTAAATATTCTAAAATAAACAGACTTTTGTTGTTCTACTTTCGATTTTTCTATTATATTCGACCTTGATATGAAATAACAACCCAAATAATATCAGGAACACACCTATCACTGCCCAAATCGCTGCAGTCACGCCCGTTGAAGTATAAATACCGCCCTATTGATGAAATGCTATGTTTGTACCTCCTTCTCACACCTACATCCACCCATAAGGACTAAATCCCGCCCAAATCGCTCCAGTCATGCCCGTTGACGTATAAATACCGCCCTATTGAAGAAATGCTATGTTTGTACCTCCTTGTCACACCTACATCCACCCATAAGGACTAAATCCCGCCCAAAACTGATAATATACGTTTTATTTATCGTTCATTAGGGTGAATGACCTCAATTTAGAGTAAATATTCTAAAATAAACAGACTTTTGTTGTTCTACTTTCGATTTTTCTATTATATTCGACCTTGATATGAAATAACAACCCAAATAATATCAGGAACACACCTATCACTGCCCAAATCGCTGCAGTCACGCCCGTTGAAGTATAAATACCGCCCTATTGATGAAATGCTATGTTTGTACCTCCTTCTCACACCTACATCCACCCATAAGTACTAAATCCCGCCCAAATCGCTCCAGTCACGCCCGTTGAAGTATAAATACCGCCCTATTGATGAAATGCTATGTTTGTACCTCCTTCTCACACCTACATCCACCCATAAGGACTAAATCCCGCCCAAATCGCTCCAGTCACGCCCGTTGAAGTATAAATACCGCCCTATTGATGAAATGCTATGTTTGTAACTCCTTCTCACACCTACATCCACCCATAAGGACTAAATCCCGCCCAAATCGCTGCAGTCACGCCCGTTGAAGTATAAATACCGCCCTATTGATGAAATGCTATGTTTGTACCTCCTTCTCACACCTACATCCACCCATAAGGACTAAATCCCGCCCAAATCGCTGCAGTCACGCCCGTTGAAGTATAAATACCGCCCTATTGAAGAAATGCTATGTTTGTACCTCCTTCTCACACCTACATCCACCCATAAGGACTAAATCCCGCCCAATACTGATAATATACGTTTTATTTATCGTTCATTAGGGTGAATGACCTCTATTTAGAGTAAATAATCTAAAATAAACAGACTATTGTTGTTCTACTTTCGATTTTTCTATTATATTCGACCTTGATATGAAATAACAACCCAAATAATATCAGGAACACACCTATCACTGCCCAAGTCGCTGCAGTCACGCCCGTTGAAGTATAAATACCGCCCTATTGAAGAAATGCTATGTTTGTACCTCCTTCTCACACCTACATCCACCCAGAAGGACTAAATCCCGCCCAATACTGATAATATACGTTTTATTTATCGTTCATTAGGGTAAATGACCTCAATTTAGAGTAAATTATCTAAAATAAACAGACTATTGTTGTTCTACTTTCGATTTTTCTATTATATTCGACCTTGATATGAAATAACAACCCAAATAATATCAGGAACACACCTATCACTGCCCAAATCGCTGCAGTCACGCCCGTTGAAGTATAAATACCGCCCTATTGAAGAAATGCTATGTTTGTACCTCCTTCTCACACCTACATCCACCCATAAGGACTAAATCCCGCTCAAATCGCTCCAGTCACGCCCGTTGAAGTATAAATACCGCCCTATTGAAGAAATGCTATGTTTGTACCTCCTTCTCACACCTACATCCACCCATAAGGACTAAATCCCGCCCAATACTGATAATATACGTTTTATTTATCGTTCATTAGGGTGAATGACCTCAATTTAGAGTAAATAATCTAAAATAAACAGACTATTGTTGTTCTACTTTCGATTTTTCTAATATATACGATCTAGATATGAAATAACAACTTAAATAATATCAGGAACACACCTATTACTGCCCAAATCGCTCCAGTCACGCCCGTTGAAGTATAAATACCGCCCTATTGAAGAAATGCTATGTTTGTACCTCCTTCTCACACCTACATCCACCCATAAGGACTAAATCCCGCCCAATACTGATAATATACGTTTTATTTATCGTTCATTAGGGTGAATGACCTCAATTTAGAGTAAATAATCTAAAATAAACAGACTATTGTTGTTCTACTTTCGATTTTTCTATTATATTCGACCTTGATATGAAATAACAACCCAAATAATATCAGGAACACACCTATCACTGCCCAAGTCGCTGCAGTCACGCCCGTTGAAGTATAAATACCGCCCTATTGAAGAAATGCTATGTTTGTACCTCCTTCTCACACCTACATCCACCCAGAAGGACTAAATCCCGCCCAATACTGATAATATACGTTTTATTTATCGTTCATTAGGGTAAATGACCTCAATTTAGAGTAAATTATCTAAAATAAACAGACTATTGTTGTTCTACTTTCGATTTTTCTATTATATTCGACCATGATATGAAATAACAACCCAAATAATATCAGGAACACACCTATCACTGCCCAAATCGCTGCAGTCACGCCCGTTGAAGTATAAATACCGCCCTATTGAAGAAATGCTATGTTTGTACCTCCTTCTCACACCTACATCCACCCATAAGGACTAAATCCCGCCCAAATCGCTCCAGTCACGCCCGTTGAAGTATAAATACCGCCCTATTAAAGAAATGCTATGTTTGTACCTCCTTCTCACACCTACATCCACCCATAAGGACTAAATCCCGCCCAAATCGCTCCAGTCACGCCCGTTGAAGTATAAATACCGCCCTATTGAAGAAATGCTATGTTTGTACCTCCTTCTCACACCTACATCCACCCATAAGGACTAAATCCCGCCCAAATCGCTCCAGTCACGCCCGTTGAAGTATAAATACCGCCCTATTGAAGAAATGCTATGTTTGTACCTCCTTCTCACACCTACATCCACCCATAAGGACTAAATCCCGCCCAAATCGCTCCAGTCACGCCCGTTGAAGTATAAATACCGCCCTATTGAAGAAATGCTATGTTTGTACCTCCTTCTCACACCTACATCCACCCATAAGGACTAAATCCCGCCCAATACTGATAATATACGTTTTTTTTATCGTTCATTAGGGTGAATGACCTCAATTTTGAGTAAATAATCTAAAATAAACAGACTATTGTTGTTCTACTTTCGATTTTTCTATTATATTCGACCTTGATATGAAATAACAACCCAAATAATATCAGGAACACATCTATCACTGCCCAAATCGCTCCAGTCACGCCCGTTGAAGTATAAATATCGCCCTATTGAAGAAATGCTATGTTTGTACCTCCTTCTCACACCTACATCCACCCATAAGGACTAAATCCCGCCCAAATCGCTCCAGTCACGCCCGTTGAAGTATAAATACCGCCCTATTGAAGAAATGCTATGTTTGTACCTCCTTCTCACACCTACATCCACCCATAAGGACTAAATCCCGCCCAATACTGATAATATACGTTTTATTTATCGTTCATTAGGGTGAATGACCTCAATTTAGAGTAAATATTCTAAAATAAACAGACTATTGTTGTTCTACTTTCGATTTTTCTATTATATTCGACCTTGATATGAAATAACAACCCAAATAATATCAGGAACACACCTATCACTGCCCAAATCGCTGCAGTCACGCCCGTTGAAGTATAAATACCGCCCTATTGATGAAATGCTATGTTTGTACCTCCTTCTCACACCTACATCCACCCATAAGGACTAAATCCCGCCCAAATCGCTCCAGTCACGCCCATTGAAGTATAAATACCGCCCTATTGATGAAATGCTATGTTTGTACCTCCTTCTCACACCTACATCCACCCATAAGGACTAAATCCCGCCCAAATCGCTCCAGTCACGCCCGTTGAAGTATAAATACCGCCCTATTTATGAAATGCTATGTTTGTACCTCCTTCTCACACCTACATCCACCCATAAAGACTAAATCCCGCCCAAATCGCTGCAGTCACGCCCGTTGAAGTATAAATACCGCCCTATTGAAGAAATGCTATGTTTGTACCTCCTTCTCACACCTACATCCACCCATAAGGACTAAATCCCGCCCAAATCGCTCCAGTCATGCCCGTTGACGTATAAATACCGCCCTATTGAAGAAATGCTATGTTTGTACCTCCTTGTCACACCTACATCCACCCATAAGGACTAAATCCCGCCCAAAACTGATAATATACGTTTTATTTATCGTTCATTAGGGTGAATGACCTCAATTTAGAGTAAATATTCTAAAATAAACAGACTTTTGTTGTTCTACTTTCGATTTTTCTATTATATTCGACCTTGATATGAAATAACAACCCAAATAATATCAGGAACACACCTATCACTGCCCAAATCGCTGCAGTCACGCCCGTTGAAGTATAAATACCGCCCTATTGATGAAATGCTATGTTTGTACCTCCTTCTCACACCTACATCCACCCATAAGGACTAAATCCCGCCCAAATCGCTCCAGTCACGCCCGTTGAAGTATAAATACCGCCCTATTGATGAAATGCTATGTTTGTACCTCCTTCTCACACCTACATCCACCCATAAGGACTAAATCCCGCCCAAATCGCTGCAGTCACGACCGTTGAAGTATAAATACCGCCCTATTGAAGAAATGCTATGTTTGTACCTCCTTCTCACACCTACATCCACCCATAAGGACTAAATCCCGCCCAAATCGCTCCAGTCATGCCCGTTGACGTATAAATACCGCCCTATTGAAGAAATGCTATGTTTGTACCTCCTTGCCACACCTACATCCACCCATAAGAACTAAATCCCGCCCAAAACTGATAATATACGTTTTATTTATCGTTCATTAGGGTGAATGACCTCAATTTAGAGTAAATAATCTAAAATAAACAGACTATTGTTGTTCTACTTTCGATTTTTCTATTATATTCGACCTTGATATGAAATAACAACCCAAATAATATCAGGAACACGCCTATCACTGCCCAAATCGCTGCAGTCACGCCCGTTGAAGTATAAATACCGCCCTATTGATGAAATGCTATGTTTGTACCTCCTTCTCACACCTACATCCACCCATAAGGACTAAATCCCGCCCAAATCGCTCCAGTCACGCCCGTTGAAGTATAAATACCGCCCTATTGATGAAATGCTATGTTTGTACCTCCTTCTCACACCTACATCCACCCATAAGGACTAAATCCCGCCCAAAACTGATAATATACGTTTTATTTATCGTTCATTAGGGTGAATGACCTCAATTTAGAGAAAATAATCTAAAATAAACAGACTATTGTTGTTCTACTTTCGATTTTTCTATTATATACGACCTAGATATGAAATAACAACTTAAATAATATCAGGAACACTCCTATCACTGCCCAAATCGCTCCAGTCACGCCCGTTGAAGTATAAATACCGCCCTATTGATGAAATGCTATGTTTGTACCTCCTTCTCACACCTACATCCACCCATAAGGACTAAATCCCGCCCAAATCGCTCCAGTCACGCCCGTTGAAGTATAAATACCGCCCTATTGAAGAAATGCTATGTTTGTACTTCCTTCTCACACCTTCATCCACCCATAAGGACTAAATCCCGCCCAAAACTGATATAGACGTTTTATTTATCGTTCATTAGGGTGAATGACCTCAATTTAGAGTAAATAATCTAAAATAAACAGACTATTGTTGTTCTACTTTCGATTTTTCTAATATATACGATCTAGATATGAAATAACAACTTAAATAATATCAGGAACACACCTATCACTGCCCAAATCGCTCCAGTCACGCCCGTTGAAGTATAAATACCGCCCTATTGAAGAAATGCTATGTTTGTACCTCCTTCTCACACCTACATCCATCAATAAGGACTAAATCCCACCCAAAACTGATAATATACGTTTTATTTATCGTTCATTAGGGTGAACCACCTCAATTTAGAGTAAATAATCTAAAATAAACAGACTATTGTTGACCTACTTTCGATTTTTCTATTATATTCGACCTTGATATGAAATAACAACCCAAATAATATCAAGAACACACCTATCACTGCCCAAATCGCTGCAGTCACGCCCGTTGAAGTATAAATACCGCCCTATTGAAGAAATGCTATGTTTGTACCTCCTTCTCACACCTACATCCACCCATAAGGACTAAATCCCGCCCAAATCGCTCCAGTCACGCCCGTTGAAGTATAAATACCGCCCTATTGAAGAAATGCTATGTTTGTACCTCCTTCTCACACCTACATCCACCCATAAGGACTAAATCCCGCCCAAATCGCTGCAGTCACGCCCGTTGAAGTATAAATACCGCCCTATTGAAGAAATGCTATGTTTGTACCTCCTTCTCACACCTACATCCACCCATAAGGACTAAATCCCGCCCAAATCGCTCCAGTCACGCCCGTTGAAGTATAAATACCGCCCTATTGAAGAAATGCTATGTTTGTACCTCCTTCTCACACCTACATCCACCCATAAGGACTAAATCCCGCCCAAATCGCTCCAGTCATGCCCGTTGACGTATAAATACCGCCCTATTGAAGAAATGCTATGTTTGTACCTCCTTGTCACACCTACATCCACCCATAAGGACTAAATCCCGCCCAAAACTGATAATATACGTTTTATTTATCGTTCATTAGGGTGAATGACCTCAATTTAGAGTAAATAATCTAGAATAAACAGACTATTGTTGTTCTACTTTCGATTTTTCTATTATATTCGACCTTGATATGAAATAACAACCCAAATAATATCAGGAACACACCTATCACTGCCCAAATCGCTGCAGTCACGCCCGTTGAAGTATAAATACCGCCCTATTGATGAAATGCTATGTTTGTACCTCCTTCTCACACCTACATCCACCCATAAGGACTAAATCCCGCCCAAATCGCTCCAGTCACGCCCGTTGAAGTATAAATACCGCCCTATTGATGAAATGCTATGTTTGTACCTCCTTCTCACACCTACATCCACCCATAAGGACTAAATCCCGCCCAAATCGCTCCAGTCACGCCCGTTGAAGTATAAATACCGCCCTATTGATGAAATGCTATGTTTGTACCTCCTTCTCACACCTACATCCACCCATAAGGACTAAATCCCGCCCAAATCGCTCCAGTCACGCCCGTTGAAGTATAAATACCGCCCTATTGATGAAATGCTATGTTTGTACCTCCTTCTCACTCCTACATCCACCCATAAGGACTAAATCCCGCCCAAATCGCTCCAGTCACGCCCGTTGAAGTATAAATACCGCCCTATTGATGAAATGCTATGTTTGTACCTCCTTCTCACACCTACATCCACCCATAAGGACTAAATCCCGCCCAAATCGCTCCAGTCACGCCCGTTGAAGTATAAATACCGCCCTATTGATGAAATGCTATGTTTGTACCTCCTTCTCACACCTACATCCACCCATAAGGACTAAATCCCGCCCAAATCGCTGCAGTCACGCCCGTTGAAGTATAAATACCGCCCTATTGATGAAATGCTATGTTTGTACCTCCTTCTCACACCTACATCCACCCATAAGGACTAAATCCCGCCCAAATCGCTCCAGTCACGCCCGTTGAAGTATAAATACCGCCCTATTGATGAAATGCTATGTTTGTACCTCCTTCTCACACCTACATCCACCCATAAGGACTAAATCCCGCCCAAATCGCTCCAGTCACGCCCGTTGAAGTATAAATACCGCCCTATTGAAGAAATGCTATGTTTGTACCTCCTTCTCACACCTACATCCACCCATAAGGACTAAATCCCGCCCAATACTGATAATATACGTTTTATTTATCGTTCATTAGGGTGAATGACCTCAATTTAGAGTAAATAATCTAAAATAAACAGACTATTGTTGTTCTACTTTCGATTTTTCTATTATATACGACCTAGATATGAAATAACAACTTAAATAATATCAGGAACACACCTATCA
The DNA here is from genome assembly GCA_036971475.1 of Prosapia bicincta. Lineage (NCBI taxonomy): Eukaryota > Metazoa > Arthropoda > Insecta > Hemiptera > Cercopidae > Prosapia > Prosapia bicincta. Next base: position 200,620,256 of record JBAIZL010000005.1, read on the forward strand.
CTGCCCAAATCGCTGCAGTCACGCCCGTTGAAGTATAAATACCGCCCTATTGATGAAATGCTATGTTTGTACCTCCTTCTCACACCTACATCCATCCATAAGGACTAAATCCCGCCCAATACTGATAATATACGTTTTATTTATCGTTCATTAGGGTGAATGACCTCAATTTAGAGTAAATAATCTAAAATAAACAGACTATTGTTGTTCTACTTTCGATTTTTCTATTATATACGACCTAGATATGAAATAACAACTTAAATAATATCAGGAACACACCTATCACTGCCCAAATCGCTGCAGTCACGCCCGTTGAAGTATAAATACCGCCCTATTGATGAAATGCTATGTTTGTACCTCCTTCTCACACCTACATCCACCCATAAGGACTAAATCCCGCCCAAATCGCTCCAGTCACGCCCGTTGAAGTATAAATACCGCCCTATTGATGAAATGCTATGTTTGTACCTCCTTCTCACACCTACATCCACCCATAAGGACTAAATCCCGCCCAAATCGCTGCAGTCACGCCCGTTGAAGTATAAATACCGCCCTATTGAAGAAATGCTATGTTTGTACCTCCTTCTCACACCTACATCCACCCATAAGGACTAAATCCCGCCCAAATCGCTCCAGTCATGCCCGTTGACGTATAAATACCGCCCTATTGAAGAAATGCTATGTTTGTACCTCCTTGCCACACCTACATCCACCCATAAGAACTAAATCCCGCCCAAAACTGATAATATACGTTTTATTTATCGTTCATTAGGGTGAATGACCTCAATTTAGAGTAAATAATCTAAAATAAACAGACTATTGTTGTTCTACTTTCGATTTTTCTATTATATTCGACCTTGATATGAAATAACAACCCAAATAATATCAGGAACACGCCTATCACTGCCCAAATCGCTGCAGTCACGCCCGTTGAAGTATAAATACCGCCCTATTGATGAAATGCTATGTTTGTACCTCCTTCTCACACCTACATCCACCCATAAGGACTAAATCCCGCCCAAATCGCTCCAGTCACGCCCGTTGAAGTATAAATACCGCCCTATTGATGAAATGCTATGTTTGTACCTCCTTCTCACACCTACATCCACCCATAAGGACTAAATCCCGCCCAAAACTGATAATATACGTTTTATTTATCGTTCATTAGGGTGAATGACCTCAATTTAGAGAAAATAATCTAAAATAAACAGACTATTGTTGTTCTACTTTCGATTTTTCTATTATATACGACCTAGATATGAAATAACAACTTAAATAATATCAGGAACACTCCTATCACTGCCCAAATCGCTCCAGTCACGCCCGTTGAAGTATAAATACCGCCCTATTGATGAAATGCTATGTTTGTACCTCCTTCTCACACCTACATCCACCCATAAGGACTAAATCCCGCCCAAATCGCTCCAGTCACGCCCGTTGAAGTATAAATACCGCCCTATTGAAGAAATGCTATGTTTGTACTTCCTTCTCACACCTTCATCCACCCATAAGGACTAAATCCCGCCCAAAACTGATATAGACGTTTTATTTATCGTTCATTAGGGTGAATGACCTCAATTTAGAGTAAATAATCTAAAATAAACAGACTATTGTTGTTCTACTTTCGATTTTTCTAATATATACGATCTAGATATGAAATAACAACTTAAATAATATCAGGAACACACCTATCACTGCCCAAATCGCTCCAGTCACGCCCGTTGAAGTATAAATACCGCCCTATTGAAGAAATGCTATGTTTGTACCTCCTTCTCACACCTACATCCATCAATAAGGACTAAATCCCACCCAAAACTGATAATATACGTTTTATTTATCGTTCATTAGGGTGAACCACCTCAATTTAGAGTAAATAATCTAAAATAAACAGACTATTGTTGACCTACTTTCGATTTTTCTATTATATTCGACCTTGATATGAAATAACAACCCAAATAATATCAAGAACACACCTATCACTGCCCAAATCGCTGCAGTCACGCCCGTTGAAGTATAAATACCGCCCTATTGAAGAAATGCTATGTTTGTACCTCCTTCTCACACCTACATCCACCCATAAGGACTAAATCCCGCCCAAATCGCTCCAGTCACGCCCGTTGAAGTATAAATACCGCCCTATTGAAGAAATGCTATGTTTGTACCTCCTTCTCACACCTACATCCACCCATAAGGACTAAATCCCGCCCAAATCGCTGCAGTCACGCCCGTTGAAGTATAAATACCGCCCTATTGAAGAAATGCTATGTTTGTACCTCCTTCTCACACCTACATCCACCCATAAGGACTAAATCCCGCCCAAATCGCTCCAGTCACGCCCGTTGAAGTATAAATACCGCCCTATTGAAGAAATGCTATGTTTGTACCTCCTTCTCACACCTACATCCACCCATAAGGACTAAATCCCGCCCAAATCGCTCCAGTCATGCCCGTTGACGTATAAATACCGCCCTATTGAAGAAATGCTATGTTTGTACCTCCTTGTCACACCTACATCCACCCATAAGGACTAAATCCCGCCCAAAACTGATAATATACGTTTTATTTATCGTTCATTAGGGTGAATGACCTCAATTTAGAGTAAATAATCTAGAATAAACAGACTATTGTTGTTCTACTTTCGATTTTTCTATTATATTCGACCTTGATATGAAATAACAACCCAAATAATATCAGGAACACACCTATCACTGCCCAAATCGCTGCAGTCACGCCCGTTGAAGTATAAATACCGCCCTATTGATGAAATGCTATGTTTGTACCTCCTTCTCACACCTACATCCACCCATAAGGACTAAATCCCGCCCAAATCGCTCCAGTCACGCCCGTTGAAGTATAAATACCGCCCTATTGATGAAATGCTATGTTTGTACCTCCTTCTCACACCTACATCCACCCATAAGGACTAAATCCCGCCCAAATCGCTCCAGTCACGCCCGTTGAAGTATAAATACCGCCCTATTGATGAAATGCTATGTTTGTACCTCCTTCTCACTCCTACATCCACCCATAAGGACTAAATCCCGCCCAAATCGCTCCAGTCACGCCCGTTGAAGTATAAATACCGCCCTATTGATGAAATGCTATGTTTGTACCTCCTTCTCACACCTACATCCACCCATAAGGACTAAATCCCGCCCAAATCGCTCCAGTCACGCCCGTTGAAGTATAAATACCGCCCTATTGATGAAATGCTATGTTTGTACCTCCTTCTCACACCTACATCCACCCATAAGGACTAAATCCCGCCCAAATCGCTGCAGTCACGCCCGTTGAAGTATAAATACCGCCCTATTGATGAAATGCTATGTTTGTACCTCCTTCTCACACCTACATCCACCCATAAGGACTAAATCCCGCCCAAATCGCTCCAGTCACGCCCGTTGAAGTATAAATACCGCCCTATTGATGAAATGCTATGTTTGTACCTCCTTCTCACACCTACATCCACCCATAAGGACTAAATCCCGCCCAAATCGCTCCAGTCACGCCCGTTGAAGTATAAATACCGCCCTATTGAAGAAATGCTATGTTTGTACCTCCTTCTCACACCTACATCCACCCATAAGGACTAAATCCCGCCCAATACTGATAATATACGTTTTATTTATCGTTCATTAGGGTGAATGACCTCAATTTAGAGTAAATAATCTAAAATAAACAGACTATTGTTGTTCTACTTTCGATTTTTCTATTATATACGACCTAGATATGAAATAACAACTTAAATAATATCAGGAACACACCTATCACTGCCCAAATCGCTGCAGTCACGCCCGTTGAAGTATAAATACCGCCCTATTGATGAAATGCTATGTTTGTACCTCCTTCTCACACCTACATCCATCCATAAGGACTAAATCCCGCCCAATACTGATAATATACGTTTTATTTATCGTTCATTAGGGTGAATGACCTCAATTTAGAGTAAATAATCTAAAATAAACAGACTATTGTTGTTCTACTTTCGATTTTTCTATTATATACGACCTAGATATGAAATAACAACTTAAATAATATCAGGAACACACCTATCACTGCCCAAATCGCTGCAGTCACGCCCGTTGAAGTATAAATACCGCCCTATTGATGAAATGCTATGTTTGTACCTCCTTCTCACACCTACATCCACCCATAAGGACTAAATCCCGCCCAAAACTGATAATATACGTTTTATTTATCGTTCATTAGGGTGAATGACCTCAATTTAGAGTAAATAATCTAAAATAAACAGCTACACCTGGTTCCAGAACCCAGCAAATCTAATGGGTTCAGTCACATGGTGAGGATACATCGCATCTCTACCGCTTCTATCCTCGCATTGGAGGATCTCTTTACATCTCTGCAGGAACATTGAGGTATGTCTGATCATTAACTTGCCCAATCTGCTTTGCTTTCGTGTCTTGTGTCCAGCTACACCTGGTTCCAGAACCCAGCAAATCTAATGGGTTCAGTCACATGGTGAGGATACATCGCATCTCTACCGCTTCTATCCTCGCATTGGAGGATCTCTTTACATCTCTGCAGTAACACTGAGGTATGTCTGATCATTAACCTGCCCAATCTGCTTTGCTTTCGTGTCTTGTATCCAGCTACTAATACCTCCAAACAACCCTATCCCGGTCTATTGGATGCAGGTAGAATGCAAAGAGACATCGCATCTCCGCCGCTTCTATCCTCGTATTGGAGGATCTCCTCACTTCTCTGCAGTAACACTTAGGTCTGTCTGATCCTTAACATGCAAAATCTGCTTTGCTTTTGTGTCTTGTAGCTACAAATACCTTCAAACACACCCACCCCCCGTCTATTGGATGCAGTCAGAAGGCGAAGAGACATCGAATCTCCGCCGGTTCTATCCTCAGATTGGAGGATCTCTACAAATCTCTGCAGGAAAATTTAGGTTTGGCTACAGCATTAACTTTTCACGTATCTCTTACACCTCATCTATCTCCTTTATAATTCTTGTGTGTGGATGCTTTTAATTCTTTGTTTATGAGAAGGCACGAGAAGGAAAAGGGAAGGCGCCAATAAATACATGTCAATGCTCATGGATGTACATATTTATTCTATCCTTTACAATAGCGCATGGAATCGGAATTTTATCTTCAGCTGTGCCAGGAGCTAGACTCGGCGTCTTATTCTAGATACCCAAACCTAGTTATATTGTGTGTGTAATAGTCTTATTGTTTTTATTACGTATATTATTTTATAATTACAATTTGTTGTGTACAAATAGTATAAATGTGTATGTGTATCAGTTTATGTTTTAAATATAATACCCTAATCAAACACACACACACACACACACACGTTCACAGACACACATACACACACACACACACACACACAAATACACACACTCACACATACACATACAATTTTATATTGTTGAAGCCTTCAGTAAACCAACAACACTAAGCTAATATCCATTTTTGTTACAGGTGACCCCTGAAGACATCTGACCGCATATAATAAACCTGTACCCCAGTGGTTCCCAAACGTTTAACCCGTGGCTCCCTCGAGGTAAAATGTATTTATTGGGATGCTTCTACAGAAAATTCGCTTTACTTTGTTTCTAATAACGTATTACGTAATTCTTTTAGTGCTGTTCTTCATACAGTAGAAGCACATAGCCTATAACGGTGTATTCTTTAAAATTTTTTAAAGAACAATACAAATTTAGAATGAATGAAAAAAAATACAATTTATTTAAATACAGAGAATAGCTTATTCTAGGGAGGCTGCTTCCGCTTCTCTGCGTCGTTGCCTTCGCCATGCCCGCTGCTTATTCAGCCACCGGCGTTTAGTCCTGAGCTCTTTTTCCACATCATCTCTCATAAGGTCTTCGTAGAGTTTAATGTTGCCATCTGCGCAATTGTTGTCCTTAACGCAGACTCCAGGAGCTAGAACGAGCTCAGTAATTTCCTTAAACGATGTCGCAAGCTCGTCGTCCGAGATCAGCTCAGAACAGATGTCGTCAGCTTCCTCGGAGTCCCAAAAGGGATACTTCTCCTTCAGCTCCTCGACACGGGCCGGCTTGGTCTTTAGCCTACGGCGGCGACGCCAGACTCTCTCCCAACCGGTAGCCACAGTAGAGGGATCCTCCCTGTACTCGGTGTTGCGGTACTTCCTCTTAAGAGGGGGAGCAGTCTTCTTGGATACCGCAACAGTATCCGGCGGCGACTACAACGACGACGCAGCCTCTTTGCTGTCCGCAGGTGTTGGCGGCAGCACCTCGGGGGAGACTGGAGGTCTCCCGAGGACCTGGCGATCGCTTCTCGGTGCCGGCGTCTACTTTTGTCTCTTCTGTCGGCGGGGCCAGGACTCGTGCTTGGTAGACCTGGAGGTCCTCCTCGCAGGCCACTGGAACGGGCAGGAAGTCCTGGCGACACGGCACCAACAGTGGTAGACGCCCATCTGCATCGGTCTGCTTGCAGCGCATGGTGAATGCAGGGACTCACTCTCGTGTCTTGGTAGAGTCAAAGTGCAGATCCACACAACATTAAGCTGATAAGAACAGTAAAATTAGCCAATAGACGGATGGTTTAGACCTAACATCAACCATTACAAGAATTCTACAAGGAACGGAAGACCCTTGCTGTATAGTAAGTAGTTCTCTACTCTTAAACAAATTATTTTATCATTTTACTGCTACAACATTGTGATTCGTTCACGATATTTTTAATTTAATCGTTCAATTCTGAAGCGCCCCTGATAATGATGTGTACGCCAACGGCCACACCATGTTGGATATACCGGTTCTTGTCCATCACCGAAGTCAAGCAACATTGGGCGTGGTTAGTACTTGGATGGGTGGTAATGATGTGTACCCCCTTCTCAGGTAGTCACGGCGCACACTTTGGGAACCACTGCTTGGAAACTATTTGTATATTATATTTTTCTTCAAATTGTATTCTAGTATTCAAAATGTACTTGAAAATGTGTGAAATGTTATTATAAATGGTATTATTGTTCTTCTTATTATTATTATTACCATGATTGTTACTACTATACTGTTTTGTAATCATGTATGAAGATAATGTAAAACGTATTGAAAAAATAAAAAAGATTGATATATTTTCTGACGATTTATTTCATGCTTTCACCCTAATGTGTCTGATGAAAAATATGTTTAATCGAAATGATATATAAAAAAGTTTGTCATAGACCACTTCACGTATTATATGCTCCTGATACATGGAAACGAATTTTAGAAAGTTTAGATTTTTCTAATCTGACCAAAAGTATGAACCAAATAATTATGGTAAGATCAACAACCTCTTTTCTCATTATAGTATCCTGATACTTCGTGGTGAGAGCTTTACGAAATTTTATTTTAAGAAAGTATCAGGAGAATATGAGATCATAAGAGGTATATCGAATACCTCTTGTAACATTATAGTCTCCTGATACTTCATGGTAAAGAATTTTAAAATTTTACTTCCACAATGTAACAGGAGAATATAAGATGTTAAGAGGTATATTGTCGACCTCTTTTAACATTATAGTCTCCTGATACTTTGGTGTGTTGCATAAAGTGTCAAAATGTATCAGGAGCATATAAGATATGAAGAGGTAGGCGGTCAACCCACCCAGTAGGTGCTGCTATCTGGTTGTAGAAAAATTAACTATGTAAAAGAGAACCTTGTTTGTGCTGCTATCTGGTTGTACAAAGTGTAACTATTTGTAAGATGACCTTGTATGTGCTGCTATCTTTACTAGCAAAATCGAACTTTTAATATTTATATTAAGGTATATATAATTCATACTAACTAAATATTCATCTATTTATTATGTAATAGGAAAATGGACAATAAATGAGACAATACTTTGCTGTAATTTTCAAATTTTATTACTATACTCAAAATACATATTTATATATTTACAGGTCATAAAATATTTTAAATAGCATTTAATTTATACAATAACATACTATAATATAAAATAACAGTCACATATTATATTATTTTGAATTGAAGCTTAATTTCCTTTTGAAATTCAGGCTCACTGTGTTCATTTTCATAGCATCGTTCTGGAACAAAAAATATAATCAATTACCATGTGTTCAAATTAGTGTAAAGTGTATTTGTTGAGGGTAATTTTTGATTTCATAATTGCTCCTTTTTTCAAATAAATACACTACAAAACTATAAACAAATATTTATATAACAAAATGCGTCTCCTAATCCTATGCAGCCCAACATTAAAATGTAATTATTTAGTTAAACCCAGATTACTTCAACTTTGGCCATCCGGGAGTTCCAGGCCGTCTCAAACGTGCTGCCGCAGGTCCCCTGCTGCGACACACAAGGAGTTGCAAACAACTGTGAGCCTTTAGGCAATCCTCTTGGTGTTACGGTCGCCAAGTCCTGCAACATATATGCTGCTGAGATACAAGGAGTTGTAAACACTGCTGAGCCTCTGGCCATCCATCATTGTGTTATGGTTGCCATGTCCAGCAAGGTGCTGCAACAGGTATGCTGCTGAGACACATGGAGTTGCAAACACTGCTGACCCTTTAGCCATCCATCTTTGTGTTACGGTCGCCAGGTCCTGCAACATATATGCTGCTGTGATACAAGGAGTTGTAAACACTGCTGAGCCCTTAGCCATCCATCTTTGTATTATGGTTGCCATGTCCAACAAGGTGCTGCAACAGGTCCGCTGCTGAGACACAAGGAGTTGCAAACACTGCTGAGCCTTTAGCCATATATCTTTGTGTTACGGTCGCCATGTCCAGCAAAATGCTGTAACGTGAATGCTGCTGAGACACAAGGAGTTGCAAACACTGCTGAGCCCTTAGCCATCCATCTTTGTATTATGGTTGCCATGTCCAGCAAGGTGCTGCAACAGGTCCGCTGCTGTGACACACAAGGAGTTGCAAACACTGCTGAGTCTTTAGGCATCCATCTTTGTGTTACGGTCGCCATGTCCTGCAAGGTGCTGCAACAGGTATGCTGCTGAGACACAGGGAGTTGCAAACACTGCTGAGTCTTTAGCCATCCATCTTTGTATCACGGTTGCCATGTCCTGCAAGGTGCTGCAACAGGTATGCTGCTGAGACACAGGGAGTTGCAAACACTGCTGAGTCTTTAGCCATCCATCTTTGTATCACGGTTGCCATGTCCTGCAAGGTGCTGCAACAGGTATGCTGCTGAGACAGAAGAAGTTGCAAACACTGCTGAGCCTTTAGCCATCCATCTTTGTATCACGGTTGCCATGTCCTGCAAGGTGCTGCAACAGGTATGCTGCTGAGACAGAAGAAGTTGTAAACACTGCTGAGTCTTTAGGCATCCATCTTTGTGTTACGGTCACCATGTCCTGCAAGGTGCTGCAACAGGTATGCTGCTGAGACACAGGGAGTTGCAAACACTGCTGAGTTTTTAGCCATCCATCTTTGTATCACGGTTGCCATGTCCTGCAAGGTGCTGCAACAGGTATGCTGCTGAGACAGAAGAAGTTGCAAACACTGCTGAGTCTTTAGCCATCCATCTTTGTATCACGGTTGCCATGTCCTGCAAGGTGCTGCAACAGGTATGCTGCTGAGACACAGGGAGTTGCAAACACTGCTGAGTCTTTAGCCATCCATCTTTGTATCACGGTTGCCATGTCCTGCAAGGTGCTGCAACAGGTATGCTGCTGAGACAGAAGAAGTTGCAAACACTGCTGAGCCTTTAGCCATCCATCTTTGTATCACGGTTGCCATGTCCTGCAAGGTGCTGCAACAGGTATGCTGCTGAGACAGAAGAAGTTGTAAACACTGCTGAGTCTTTAGGCATCCATCTTTGTGTTACGGTCACCATGTCCTGCAAGGTGCTGCAACAGGTATGCTGCTGAGACACAGGGAGTTGCAAACACTGCTGAGTCTTTAGGCATCCATCTTTGTGTTACGGTCGCCATGTCCTGCAAGGTGCTGCAACAGGTATGCTGCTGAGACACAGGGAGTTGCAAACACTGCTGAGTCTTTAGGCATCCATCTTTGTGTTACGGTCGCCATGTCCTGCAAGGTGCTGCAACAGGTATGCTGCTGAGACACAGGGAGTTGTAAACACTGCTGAGTCTTTAGGCATCCATCTTTGTGTTACGGTCGCCATGTTCTGCAAGGTGCTGCAAGAGGTATGCTGCTGAGACACAGGGAGTTGCAAACACTGCTGAGCCTTTAGCCATATATCTTTGTGTTACGGTCGCCATGTTCTGCAAGGTGCTGCAAGAGGTATGCTGCTGAGAGACAGGGAGTTGCAAACACTGCTGAGTCTTTAGCCATCCATCTTTGTATCACGGTCGCCATGTTCTGCAAGGTGCTGCAAGAGGTATGCTGCTGAGACACAGGGAGTTGCAAACACTGCTGAGTCTTTAGCCATATATATATTTGTGTTACGGTCGCCATGTCCTGCAAGGTGCTGCAACAGGTATGCTGCTGAGACACAGGGAGTTGCAAACACTGCTGAGTCTTTAGCCATCCATCTTTGTATCACGGTTGCCATGTCCTGCAAGGTGCTGCAAGAGGTATGCTGCTGAGACACAGGGAGTTGCAAACACTGCTGAGTCTTTAGCCATCCATCTTTGTGTTACGGTTGCTAAGTCCTGCAAGGTGCTGCAACAGGTATGCTGCTGAGACAGAAGAAGTTGCAAACACTGCTGAGCCTTTAGCCATCCATCTTTGTATCACGGTTGCCATGTCCTGCAAGGTGCTGCAACAGGTATGCTGCTGAGACAGAAGAAGTTGCAAACACTGCTGAGCCTTTAGGCATCCATCTTTGTGTTACGGTCGCCATGTCCTGCAAGGTGCTGCAAGAGGTATGCTGCTGAGACACAGGGAGTTGCAAACACTGCTGAGTCTTTATGGCCTGATGGGCCTATTATAATTATAGGACCCATCAAAATACAAGCCTATATAATTATTTCCTTATTTTTCCTTTTTAGAGTATGGTCTTGCAATGACATTAAACAAAATAATTAAGGGAAGATGTACGCCTACGACATTTATAAGAAAAAAAAATACTTTTGGTATTTCCCTATATATTTTTCTGATTACAATGCTATATAATGCACATACATTATATTTGCATATAACACACACAAAATATATATTCAATATTAGCAAATATTTACATTACACCTAAGAATTGTTCGATACAAGAGCGTACACGTACAGCTCTCATTATATACATATTACTGAATAATTCTGTTGGTAAATATTACTGTCATATGTTTGTTAACCTGCAAATAGTTATTATTTAGCAAATGATAAGGAAGATAAGGTAGACCTTTTCTACTGTTTTTAGGTTTGTGTTTTTACGATTAGAGGTTTCTACTAAGTGGGAACTGTGAAGGAATATTCTAAATGCGTTTGAGTTTCTTAAGTATTGTGTTTTCTCCAACAGACAGTCTTCAAAACTACTACGGTTAAGCCATTAAAAAGAATAAAGGCTATTTACAGTGAAAGTTATTGACAGAAATTATTTCTGGAAAACATATTTCATATAACGTCGACAGACGAGAAACCCAAACTAATCTTTGCAATGAGTCTTGGTGTGGATGTAAAAAACCTCCAAAATATACTAAGTACAAACATAAAAATTAGGAATTACCAAAGCCTTACTTGCTCAGAGAATGTTTACACGGATGCACTCAAACCGTCACTGAGAGCTTTTACTCTGTCATACTTTGCTTGCTTCCAAACCTTACAATGTGGAGCCTTAGATGCTGTTAGGCCTCTTTATCACGAAATACCAAAGCCTAACTTGCTCAGAGAATGTTTACAATGATACACTCAAACCGTCACTGAGACCTCTTACTCGGCCATACTTTGCTTGCTTCCATACCTCACAATGTGGAGCCCTAGATGCTGTAATAGTTGTAATTTAGCACCTTTACCGGGAATTACCAAAGCTTAACTTGCTCAGAGAATGTTAAAGCGGATACACTCAAACCGTCACTGAGAGCTTTTACTCTGTCATACTTTGTTGGCTTCCAAACCTTACAATGTGGAGCCCTAGATGCTATAATAGTTGTAATTAAGCCTCTTTACCAGGAATTACCAAAGCCTAACTTGCTCAGAGAATGTTTACAATGATACACTCAAACCGTCACTGAGACCTCTTACTCGGCCATACTTTGCTTGCTTCCATACCTCACAATGTGGAGCCCTAGATGCTGTAATAGTTGTAATTAAGCCTCTTTACCAGGAATTACCAAAGCCTAACTTGCTCAGAGAATGTTTACAATGATACACTCAAACCGTCACTGAGAGCTTTTACTCTGTCATACTTTGCTTGCTTCCGAACCTGACAATGTAAAGCCCTAGATGCTGTAATAGTTGTAATTAAACCTCTTTACCAGGAATTAAACAAGCCTAACTTGTTCAGAGAATGTTTACGCGGATGCACTCAAACCGTCACTGAGACCTCTTACTCGGCCATACTTTGCTTGCTTCCAAACCTGACAATGTAGAGCCCTAGATGCTGTAATAATTGCAATTAAACCTCTTTACCAGGAATTACTAAAGCATAACTTGTTCAGAGAATGTTTACGCCGATGCACTCAAACCGTCACTGAGACCTCTTACTCGGCCATACTTTGCTTGCTTCCAAACCTTACAATGTGGAGCCCTAGATGCTGTAATAGTTGCAATATAGCCTCTTTACAAGGAATTACCAAAGCCTAACTTGCTCAGAGAATGTTTACACTGATACACTCAAACCGTCACTGAGAGCTTTTACTCTGTCAGACTTTGTTGGCTTCCAAACCTTACAAAGTGGAGCCTTAGATGCTGTAATAGTTGCAATATAGCCTCTTTACAAGGAATTACCAAAGCCTAACTTGCTCAGAGAATGTTTACGCGGATGCACTCAAACCGTCACTGAGACCTCTTACTCGGCCATACTTTGCTTGCTTCCAAACCTGACAATGTAGAGCCCTAGATGCTGTAATAGTTGCAATTAAACCTCTTTACCAGGAATTACTAAAGCCTAACTTGCTCAGAGAATGTTTACGCAGATGCACTCAAACCGTCACTGAGACCTCTTACTCGGCCATACTTTGCTTGCTTCCAAACCTTACAATGTGGAGCCCTAGATGCTGTAATAGTTGCAATATAGCCTCTTTACAAGGAATTACCAAAGCCTAACTTGCTCAGAGAATGTTTACAATGATACACTCATACCGTCACTGAGAGCTTTTACTCTGTCAGACTTTGTTGGCTTCCAAACCTTACAAAGTGGAGCCTTAGATGCTGTTATTACCTTCAGTGAAGGCAACAGGGGAAGGATTGCTGCGTTACAGAGCCTTGTACTTAGAACAGGCTTGAACCGTTTAAAAATTCTGCATTTAACTGACATTAGGCTTACAAGGGGAATACAAGCCGAAATTGCAAACAGACTAGACCAATAAAGAGCCACATAACTTTCCGGGACGGCGAAAAAAAGTATTTGATGCAGAAAAGAAGCAAGAATTAAATTATGAAACTGGATTGTTTTGAACATAAATAAACCTGTATGCAAGCACCTTTGTTTCCACTTCCAATTTACCAAAAATCTATATTTTTGACCTAAATGCCCAATTAACCCACAGACAGCATGACTAAGCCACGTCACATTTTTACATATTAGGCCTATAATATACATATATATACAGAATCCTTGCTAATTTCATAAACAATGCTTACAGAAAGTTATTTAAAAGATCATATAGCCTAAAATTTACATTAGAAATATACACATTTAAAAAAGTTACATTTTATATAGTATTTAGGGAACTAAATTTAAAATAACAGGGTTTAAACGCAGTTACCTAAATATAGAATAACTGGTAAAAATGTCATTGTGATATCTTTAGCATTTTCTGAGATAATGGGACCAACATAACTGCCAATTAACATGTGTTGCATAGGGAGGTACTTCTCCCCTAGAAATGTATGTTTAAGTATAAATAGGACGGTTAGAATTAAAGGCCAATAACTGCAGAGTTATTGTAGGATGTTGCAGATTAGAATACAGGCTTAACCTAATTATTTGTAACCCATTATAATAAGTAAATGGCAATCCTTTCAAACGTTAAACACAACTTTACAATAGTTTTTTACAAATCTTTATTTAAAAATTCTTTAATTTGCAGAATTTACAAACTAAGGAATCAATTAAAAGCAAATATCCTACATTCTGCTCAGCTACCAAACTTTATTCATAACAATAAATTGTAACCAAATTAAAGTTATAAAAATATATAGCCTATACGGCCACATTAATAATTACATCTTACATTTTTGTTTAGCTGTTTAGGGTTAGGCCTACATGAGTTACTAATTAGTGTCTGTCATTACTAAATTAAAACTTCGTTGTAAATACAAGAAACTTACATTCAGTTTTAAATAATCTAAAGTTAAATTTATGCAGCAATTTAAACAAATAATGCAACATTAAATTTACTCACTTAAATATCAACAGTTCTGAATAATTCCCAGTTATATTACAACAAACATACATCGCACTAACGTTCGTTTACAATTATTTGTGAGTTGGAAAATATAACCTTAAACTATCACAACATTAGTGAATAAAACAGCTGATCCATTGTTGGCCAGATTAACTTCTAGAACAGTATGACGAGAAATTTGTTTGAAGATTTACGTGAAAACTGAAAGATACTGCACTCACTTTGAAGTGGTGGGAATTAGTTTAATCTACGAATTAAATACATCAATGTGGTTTTGGTTAAGTTAGGGGCAACTACAGCGATATAATGAATGAAATAATAATTCTGAAATCCATTTCCCTACTTACAAACAATATGAAGTATTTTTAAAAAATCATTTAATGTAATATATTACAAAACAAGAAATAGTTTTGTAGAAACTTTCTGCTACTATGCACAATTACCAAATTCTATTTAAGACAAGATTTATAAAAACAATAACGCCAATAACTACGGGCTAAGTAGTTTGTCACAGTTGCGCATAATACAAATAAAATCAGCAAACTTGCACATTTAAGGATACAACCCTTAGCCAGGGCGCACCCTTTTCTTTACACGCGTATTTGGAGGGTTGTGGGGTGTCATAATTCTTAATTACTGTTATGTTTTGATATTATCCGCAGTAATTTGGTTTAGTTAGAATGTCTAAAAGCCGCAATAGTTTGTACTGAATAATAGTTAAATGTGTTGGTTCAAACCTGAAGTCTAAAAAATTTAGTCGAAGAATCAAGATGTTTATAAATAAAAGAAGGAACCAGTGTAAAGTTGTATAAAAGTAAAGAGACAGATAGCAACATACCTTAAAGCCTTGACAACTAGTCCCATGGAGTCCCCGAAGGAAGATGGTGTGTTATCCAAGACGCAAAGCTCCATCCCCACTATCTGCTGAGTTCTTGGGCTGGTTCTGTAAAATGTACAAGTTACCTTATATTATTCATCATCATGTCACCGTCTCTGGCATGAGAGAAGTTATATAGTTAGTAACATGACTTAGGCATTCATGATAGTGTGCACCTTGCTATATGTGAAGCTTAGAATTATTTAGTAATTTTCTTTGTCAGACGTAAAATGTGGGGTTATTTTGCTTTTGTTCCCTTAAATTCCTTCTATTAGTTCACAATCTCCTTGTATATATCGTGTTCAAATTTTCAATCGTTATTAAAATAATTTTTATTCATCCACTCAAGATTTGCCATATATGTTTACAATTTCGCAACTATGGTTAGTTAAATGTACAACAAAATAAATTAGAAAGTTAGCATATAGGATCCTTACACCGACCATTGTGGGTTTCAGGACACATATGAACAAATAAAAAGAAAGTATTATTGCACAAATATAAAAACTTATGTTCAAAGTTTGGTAAACCTTGGGATACTTTTAAAAACTAGGAACTAAAGGACACCTCAGAGGTTAGAAATGAATTTAATGCCGAGACCACTTCAAGTAGTTCATGTAGATTGTATTACGTAGCTCCTCAGATATGTCTAAATATGTAGTGTTGCCGATGCGCAAGCGGGTACTTATGAGCCACGAGTTTCTCTTATGTTTACTTCGGACTTTCCCATGGTAACCTAACGCACCTGAAGGCTGTAAGCAAATTCACCTGTACTATTGCTTCTGGGATGGATACATTCGGCGACTGCTCTTTCTCGCGCTTGTGCGGAGTGTGGCCTTCAGCTTGGTCCTTACTCTACACTCTGGACCGTATCCAGGACCCAATTACAGCCCGAAGAAGTCCTTGTTACAGGCGTGAATCTACATCTTCCACAGTTCCCAATGTATTTACATTGTTTTAGTGTATTTTAGGCGATGTTATGAAGTGATGGTAATAATCCATTCATAATACACACTGACTTACAATTATAAAATATATCGATTCAAAATCGTTTCAAGGCAGTGATGTTATCATCCCTTGATGGTATCAGTTTGTAATAGTTATACCTCACAGATGATGCCATTATAAAAGGAAATTAATAAATTATTACTCGCGATTCAATGTGGATTATCAATAATTATAAGATAAATATAAGATTTAAAAGCGTACAAATACATCCATAATTTTAACTAAACAGTTTTTTCAAACCCGCACAAATATTTTACACGGTTAAACTAGCTCTGTCACTTAGGTTAGAGTGACCTTGAAATCATATTTTTGGAGTACGTATTACTTAATCGAACGGAAATATGTAGTAGAATCATCATCTAGCCCGCAATACTATTTACTCGCATTATTCTTGCGAAATATACCGGAAGACATAGATTTAGGTGACAACAGAGAGATATTGCACTGGCCTTGAGGTAGGGAATTGGTTATTCTACGAATTAAATAATTTCTGCTTATTCTAATAATTGTCGTTATTGAGAAGTTATGGGAAATAATAAATAACAAATTTTGATTATTCTACAGCCAATCGCAGTCAAATTGGAGTCGCACATCTGCAATCTTGTATTGCCTTATTGGTTTATTTTTATTAATAAGATAATAATTTATTTTTATTATTGCTTTCTAGTTTGAGGGTAAAAGTTAGGTTTAGTATTGAGTTAATTAGCAGCTCAGCTAGTAAGAAGAATTCCCAAGGGTAACAAACAGTTTACTCTAAATCTTACTACACATTAGTTTATTAACACAAACAGGCTAGTTTCGACGACGATGTCACCTTCATCAGTGTTAGGCAACGTTTGTGGCCGATGTTTAAAAGTAAAATGTCTACATATCTATGGTAGTATATTATTTTGTCTGTATGTTTGTTGTTCTACAGAACGTATTGTTATTCGAAGAGCTTGGGGAATATTCCAGCTAGGTACCTGAGACGGAGAATCCCATTGGCAGGCCATCGTTATGCGTATAGATTTTGTGTTATGAGTTTGTGAGTGTTATGGTTTCTAGGGTGGGTTTTTGTGGAGTTTTTTGTTGTCAGTAGGTTTTCTAGTGTTTAAAGTGATTGTTTAATGGGTACGTTGGTGTTTAAGTTTTTTTATGTCGAATGACGCTATGATGGAGTTGTTTGGTACATAGATGGCTTTAATTTTGTGGATCAGGCCAATGCCATTGTGTATGGATGTGTAGTTCTTAACGTTCGTGTATTTGGCTAGATTATGTAAAGGTGCTGCGTGTGGTTTGTTAATGCGGGATGCGTGTTTTGTTTGTAAGGTTTCTCTTGTTCTGGTTTCATGATTTCGGTGCATTTGCTCAAGTGGTTTTTAATTTGTGTTTGATATTTTTTTATAGGGACTAAATGGAGTTCGGTTATGTTGTTTCTTGTCATGTATTTATTTACTTTATTGTCAACGTCTTGTTGGCTCGTTATTACTATAGAAGTGCCTTTATCTGTTAAAAATATTGAGGTTAGTTGGTCGTGATGTGTATAATGAATTTAAGGGATGTGTGTTTTTTAGTTGTGCTTGTTTTAAAGTTTAATGTGTTTATGATAAACATTTTATATTCAATGCCTTATCCAATGTATTCATGGCGGATGGATTCCGTGCTTTGTATTGCTGTCTCAGTGTCCAAACTTTAGTTTGTAAATGTATTTTTGGGGTGAGAGCCTTATTCAAGTCATTTGTTTAAGTCTTAATTAGTTTATATTAAAGTCGATGTTTATGGAGGTTACTGTGCGTAGGTAAAACCTGTGGTGGGTGTAAAAGTGATGTTTTGCGTAAGAGTTATGTTTGTGTCTGATGCTCTGTTGCTGTCTGTGTGTATATACTTTGGTGTATTGGACGGTTTCTCCGAGTACTAATAGCAAAGTATCAACGATTATGTTCAATTATTGTTTATATAGGTCATTAAATAAAACCCATACAACAAACTTTACGTGTAAATATTTAAGCATTTTAGGATATAAAATATTTTAAAAACTAAACAAATAAAACACATCTATATAATCAATCAAAACATATAGTCGGGAAATTGGGAAAATAATATAAATTTATTTATTGTAAAAATATAACAATATTTTCGTGTAAAGATATTAATAATGTCTGATGTATGGTTGCCTGGTATCACGCGTTAAGGTTACATTATTGTTTCCATGGAAAAAATCATTGTTCCTGGAGTTTATATTTGTCGCTAGAAAAAAGGTAATTTTATCTAGGTGTGTATCCAAATTATTATATGTTTAATAATAGCATAAACCTGACGTAAATGGATTTAATTTTTGCTAGACTTTATACAAGGTTTCTTGGATTATTTTCATTTTGCATGTTTCATCTTATTATTTTCATCCTCACAACTATTCGTACATTACAGCAAACATAACCAACCCATCAACTCACCTTCTTGCAGTTTACTGTGCGGGGAGGCTCCGGGGATCTCCTAGGGGTTTCCGGGGTGCTTTGGGGGGGCATCCTCTGCATGGCTCACCAATAGTCTGCAAATGCAATAACAACATTATTTGTTTCCACCTAAAACTTAGTATTACACTATGCGAAGGTCACTTTTATACTTAGTAACTAAAATAAAATTACTTATAAAGATAAACGTTTTTCTGTTTTTCATAAGATTTTATCAGATGTTGGTATTAAATGTTTTACTTTAGATTTTTTAATTACAAATTTTCCCGGTAATAAGCCTTGAATTATACAAAAGCAAGACATTAATATTTATTTCGTTTTCTAAATATTACACACAAATAAATATAGCATGTAGCGCATTACGTAAGCATTTCCAATAAAACACTCTGTAGTGTTCTTCTCTGCTTTATATCTATATACATAGTTTTAGGTTTGTGATTTTTTCCTAATTTTTACACACTTTCTTAAAGAGGATTTTTGGGAAATGTCCTACACTGGTTTTAAATACTTCTTTTCACACTAAATGGTCCTTCAAAACCAAATGTATTTTGTGACACAAACAATGTTATTCTTTTGCAGGTTTCCCCAAGGACCTATATCCCAAAGCTTCATGCTTAAAGCAGTCATAGCCAATTAGCACAACCTTTACACACACATTTAACCTATAGACCTATAGGTTAACAATTTAATAACAAATGTAACATATTTACATGCTGCAAATGTTTGCTGTAACGCACTGTAACCGCGAAATAAAACAAGATATAAACTAAATTTTCTCTTATCCCAAGTGGTTTGGTGTGCATGTGTGCGCGTGTGCGTGTGGCTGTGTGTGCGCGTGTGGGTGTGGGTGTGCGTGTGCGTATGCATGTGCGTCTGCTCAGCAAAAATGCTGTTTGATGGCTTAAAAGCCCAAAATTTAATACATAGTAAAAAAAAATTAATTATAAAAATATTCAAATAAAATGTAACAATACTAAAGAAATAATAATTATAAAACAAAATGCTACGGTAAAGCCAAATCATTTTAAAAACTAAACGCAAAGATCAAAGTCGAAGAATGACTTATTCAAGTCATTTGCTTAAGTCTTAATTAGTTTACATTAAGTACGACGTTTATAGTGTTTATTGTGCGTAGATAAAACTGGTTGTTGGTGTAAAAGTGTTATTGTAATGTGTTGAGAGTTATGTTTGTGTCTGTTGCTCTGTTGCTGTCTTTGTATCAACGATTATGTTCAACTATTGTTTTTATAGGACATTAAGTAAAACCCATTTATCCAACTTTACATGTAATTATTTGAGCGTTTTAGGATATCAAATATTTAAAAAACTAAACAAATAAAACATTTATAAAATCAATAAAAAACAAAACACGCCCAATAAAAAAAATGTCTATGAGTGTGTACGTGCGAGAGAAAGAGAGAGGGGGAAGCATTCAACTCAGTGCCATGTACCCAGTTTAAGCACTCCGTACAAACTCACAAATAATACAAACACGAAAGAAAATGCCTTCCACGACAATGCGATCCTTACTGTTCTCGTGGATTTAAGAACGAATCATACTTCCACCAGTTGTTTAGTTTTACGAAATATTTACACAAAATGTCATTATATTCGCTACACCTTCACCACAAAATGTAGGATTATTCATCACAACTGTGTAAAATTGCACACAACCTGTTTGAAATTATTGCGGAGATTGTAGAAATGGATGCCCGATATTTTCTAGAATGCACAATTTAAGCTTTTCCAAAATCTAAATCCATGAATTACAAATGGCAGCACCAGGCTACAAAATTACTTTTGCGTACATACATAAGGTAAATGCTTCAAGGGTTTAATAAACAGCAGAAATATAAAGTTAATATAAAATCTCGCCTGAGAAATACATTATCTTCCCTATAGCATTATTATTGGCTAAAATCTGGTTATAAAAGCACACAAAATTATACATATATGTTTCAGCAGCACTACAAGTTGTCTTCTTTGTGCGATTTTAACAGGACAAAGTTACTTGTGAAATGTAAATATTCCTTCCTATATGGTTAATGTAAAATACTTGCCTTAATAGAAAACAATGATGAAAACCCTCTAATTGCAGCAATTATTATAAACTAATTACACAAATTTTCAATTTTAAAACCTTCAGACAAATGCGAAAACCACTAAATTCTTTACAATTCTAATCGAGTAAGAAAAGATAAAATAAACTTACTGGTCGAATAAACACAGCTGACTGCCTGATTCCCTTGCAGTCCAAAGTCTAGATCGTAGCGATAAGAATTTGTTATTCTAGTTGGCTGAGGCCGCCTCGACATTCTTCCTTTAGTTTGTTTACTCTAGACATTACATTGAAGTGAATGTGGCAACATAGCTTGGTTGTATTATAAGTTAGCAGTTCAATTTATTGTCTTTTATGTCCATGATTGGGAAATCTCATCTGTAAATAAGTTTAATATATCGAATCCTGTTACATTTGTGAAACTGAAATAATTCAACCATTAATTATTCTACCAAAACCAACCAAAATTTGGTTCAGAATAGATTATATTAAAGAACATGTTGGAAAGACATCATTTTTATTGACGTTTTAACAAAGTCTGGATGAAATCGATTTTGAACAAAATAACTATTTATTACATTTTCTCCAATGCAGTCACACATATTGCACTTTAAAATAAACTCAACGAAAAAAGTTTGTTTCCGTAGAATTATGATTAATTTTAAACTTTTTAGATTGTCCTGCCATTATTATGGTAATTGATAAAATTATAAATTTTCTGTAATTTAAACTTGACCAATCAGTTTCACTATTACGGGCAGAGGACGGCTTTGTGGCCGAAGCACTGACGACAACCTGGAGCATAATTGCTTAGGACGACCTAAAAAAGGGCTGCCAGGACTTCAGGTGAAAGGGTAGTAAGTATGGGAAGGTCTGAGCACTTGTAGGATTTTCTGATCACATTTATTTGTCGGGGAAGAACTGATCAGGGACGGCTACATTCTTTCAAATGTTATCTAATACAATTTTTAATTTTTTAAAAGGAATAGCCTTAATAGCAGAAATTAAAAAAATTGTATATTATAAATTAAAATTGTCACCTGGTCGTATTCGGGAATGGTCCATCCACCACGGGGAACCTTAGAGTACGCTGTAAGTGTTTTTTTCTAAACAGGGGGTAGGAGCGCCGATGACGGTGAACCAGTCATCGTTATCTTTTTCCCGTGCATCATTTAATTCAAGACCTGCTTTATATTTTATTTAGTTTGGAAAACATAATAATAATATTTGAGAAGAATTAAACGTAGACAAAACAATGACCCTAATCAAATGAAATACCCCATTTAAAAACGTAATATTTTTAAACATTTTTATATCATACACAAAATATAGTTGAAATGCATTAGTTAGGAACTAACCCAGCCGTAAAGTAGATAAATCACGAGGAAGGTAAAAACAGAAGGAAACTAAACTGAGTAAAATCTTGTTTTGAAATATTTATGTCCTTATTAAGTAGTTATCCCGGTACTTGAGAAAATAAAAATATTTAAATATTGCAAACTGTTGGTCAATATAATTATTCAAGGCTTTATACCTAAGGTAAAGGCGTTGCAAGGTCTTCGTATTCATTTGAGATGTCTCCAACAGTAACGCTCTCCTCATTAGACGTACCTGTGTCGTCGACTCCGAGGTTCACGATCACACAACAACGCCGTCTCTCCCCCAGTAGAACTCTTCCATGTCTTTAGTGCGATGAAAAAAACCTTCCCAGTCTCCTTCAAGACCCTTTTTCACCAATTCCTTCAGTGTTTCAATGCATATTTCTCCTTTGGTATTGTTCTGTCGCACAAAGTACTTTAGCTTACTCCAAGCCGGTTCTATAGCGTTCAAGTCACACATGTAGGAGGTAAACGTATCACTTGATGTCCGGGTTTTGTAGCCAGTCAAGCATGTCCTTCTTGAGGCTTGACTTTGATGGAGGTTTATCCACTTCCTTGTTGTGGTAAGGAGCATTGTCCATTACCACGGTTGAGTTCAATGGGAAGTTGGGAATTACCTTTTCTTCAATCCACTTTGAAAAATTTGAGAAGTTTATGTATCCGCGGCAATCTCCTGTGGATAAGTCAGCTCGGAAAACCAGTCCAGCCTCCTTCAAAAACCCGTCTCAGAGCCTACATGAACAACTATTAAACGTATTGAAGCTCTCTCTTCCAACGACACTCCCATCATGGCTCTGCCAACATTTTGCAAAAGTCAGATTGCTATCTACCACTGTCTCGTCTAGATAAACTATCTCTCTTGCTTTTTGGCTTTTCCTCCCGTCCTGTAAAAAACGGAACCTCCAGTTCACAATGTCTGGTCTTTCTATTAATATTTTCGTTTATTGTTGCACTTTTTCCATTTAAAGTCCATCTCTTACAGCACTCTTAAGGATCTGTCACTCCATTCAAAATTTATTTTCTCCCTTAAAACTGTTAAAATAATTCCATCAGGCGGAACTGTGTTTTTGTCAAGGTAAAATCCCTGTATTACGTCTAAAATTACACGGCGATCGAACGAGTCCACTGCACAATTGCGCTGGTCTGTTAGTTTACGTTTATTAGCTGGAGTTGTTAGTCTTAGTTACTGTTGTTTATTTTATTTCCTGTTGCGCTTCATGGTAGCCACAGTACTGGGAAGCTCTTTCAGTGGCGTTTCTTAGAGGAGAGGAGGCTGGGGTTTATTTCCCAGCTTCCTGTTCGCACACTTTAATAACGTCTCTCCCTTCCTGTTCACTGCTGCCAATTACCTTTCCATTTTTAACTCAAAATGGACATTATAAATTGTACTGAACATCTTAACAAAATAGAAAAACTACCGAATCACAAAACTATCTACTTACTAAAATATAACTATAAAACTACAGTCCCGTTAGGTTATGTGTAGGTCTGGAATACACCGACAGTGCATGCGCAGAACTGAAAACCAAGCGTGACTCATCTCTTCACCACGGCTCTTCTCGTGCGCGGGTGACAGTAACTACCAACTTCATAACGTCGTATATCCCTAGTATAAGCCCTGATGCTTTGTCCCAGCTGGCGAGCAGCTCCAGTGGTGCGTAAGCTTTCAAGGTCTGTGGGATAAAGGACTATAAAGCAGTCACAGCCCAAATGGTCTACGAAATAGCAAACAAACGTATCCACTATCTTGAAACTTTCTTCATTCACATTTAATAAGGCATGCGTTCTTAGCATATGTGTATATAGGCTAACTTTCGAAGGTTTACGGGCCCAGACGTTGTCCAGGATGTTGTAAGGGAGCGTGAATCTGGAAACTGGAGTTGTGATTATGGATGTGAAAGCTATTAATTCATACAGATCTTGTACAAATTTTAAATCTGTCATCAGGCTACACGGCGATGCATGTTAAATTTGTAAAACCAAAAACAGAGGTTAAAAATATAGATTTTCTTCTTTCGTTTTGCATTAAATAACCTCTTGTTGGATTAAAGATGTGCAGAGATATGGCTGTTATAACAAAGGCTTGCATCGCCGAAACCTGTAAATGTAAAATCAAGTTGTATTTTTATCACAACACACGCGTTTAATTTCTAAACCATTCAAGATAACAAGCTTAAAATTGCATAAATCGTTCCTCATTGTCTGATGTACATATAAACTTATTTTTAAATAAATAAGTACAAGAAAAAGTAAAGTTAAAAACTGTTTGCACCTTTATACAACTATAAAGATGAAAAGCTTTAAGAATCAAATTGTGTAAATTTAAGCTTGATATCTTGGAACGGTTCAAGATTTGTACGCGTTTAGGGTGATAAATACCGCCAAACTACATTTTCAGGTTGCACTAGCAAGGCTTTTTAAAACAGCCACAACTCTGCAAATATTTAGCGCAACCAAATTTTCCCTATACTAAATGAAACAGAAAGTCTATATTATTATTCAATGCCTTGAATTTTTAAATATATAATTAACAGTTTTTAGTAATTGGATAAAGAAAACGAGTAACTTTCGACTTTGTACTGCATAAAGGATTCTTTATCTAATAGTTCAGAATAAATCCGCTTGACAGCAGTATCTGACGGTTCGTTGAAACAGTAATTTACTTACACAAAAATGCAAATAACTTTAAAACTATTCAAAATTCTGAAAAACTATTAGCACCATGTTGTTCTCCGTTAAATTCTGC
The DNA here is from genome assembly GCA_036971475.1 of Prosapia bicincta. NCBI lineage: Eukaryota > Metazoa > Arthropoda > Insecta > Hemiptera > Cercopidae > Prosapia > Prosapia bicincta. The sequence goes on from JBAIZL010000005.1 coordinate 200,645,226, forward strand.
AACTGTCTATGTATATTACAAAAATCTGATTTCACCTCTGTTTTATTAGTTCGCTTTCCGTCATATCTGTCTGCCTGTCAGAGTGGAATTTTGCAATCAAGTTTAAACTAATTTTATCAATGAGCTGGAGACTTGGAAGTTTTCAAATATATGTGAGAACTAAATAATAACCTAATATTTCTTCTGTTCCTGGTCCGCAAGATTCTTTAAACAAATTAAAGTTGATTTAGGAGCTACAGGCATGAAATTCTACTTACAGGCCAGGAATGGATGACAATGCCACATTTACTAGCATTAGGATTGTGTAAACACATTAGATTTCCTAGTGTGGACGTGTGTTACAGCAGAACTTGTGCACATGTACCTGTATGCGTGTGTAGGGTGTCCCGCGACAAGTTTAACGTATAATTGCATTTTCACGTGCGTTTGGTGATGGTGAAGAGTGTCCTGGCTTTTCCCCGGCATACTAGCATATAGTAGTGTGCGGAGCGTGTGAGTGAATGTTGTGACAATCGTTACAAAGGTTAAAGTGACGGCTACTCAATGAGAAGAAACTTAGTGACTTTCTGTCTTTTCATTGGAACTGTTTACCTAGCAGGACACAATGCAACCATACACACAACTATACGTACATTACAGCAAACATTAGCAACCCATCAACTCGCCTTAGCGCAGGGCACAATGCGGGGGGGGGGATTTCCCAAGTCGTCCTCTGCTTGCCTCACCACCACTTGCGGTAGCGATACTAACCGCATGTGCATGTGAGATAGAGGTAGCTCGCTAGAGGAGGCTGGGCGGGTTTTGGGGGCTCAGAAAAGTTTTGAAATAAAGAATTATGTTCGCCTCTATAAAACCCTTTTACAGGTTTATGTTCACTATGCTGTATGTCATTAAAGTAACTTATAGGCTACATTACCATATTAATTGAATAACCCTTTGAAAATAACAATATTTCTCTTTTACGAAAAGTATTCATTAAGATTTTACTATGTAATTGTCTATTTATTCCCTTCTTTTCATGTTTACTCAAAGACTGTAAAAGATATTTTTAGAATGACAACCGAGAATAAAAATACAAGATTTCTTCTTTAGTTTCGTATAAGAAACATCTTGTTGGGTTGAATGTTTCCAGAAATGTGACAGTTTGTAAATAAAAACCTTGCATTCGTCAATCTTGGAAATGTTAATTCAGGCTATGGTCTACATAGACTAAATCAGACACACTAGACATAGACAAAGACTGCTTGAGAGCACGTTCCAACCAAACGACCAACCAGCTGATGCAGCCGTTACAGCTAAAGTAGATTTAGAAACAGCACAGTTTGCCTACTGCCCTACATTAGAGCAAAACACTGACACTACAATCACAGAGATAAAGTGGGCAATCTCACAAACAAACTCCAGGAAAGCTCCTAGACCAGACACCATCACCAACACAACGCTGAAAATACTCACGGAGAAAGCGATCATTTATCTGTCAAACATCTACAATGCTATACTCCAGGCACAGCACTTCCCAGACGCTTGGAAGGAGGCCAAGATCTTGGTCTTCCCCAAACCGGGAAAAAAGCTCAACATGTTGAATACGATGGGCAAGGTATTTGAAAAAATATTGCTCAAATGTATCTACAGGAATATCCACACACACAACATACTGAAGCCAGAGTAACTTGGCCAAGCATCAGCTGATGAGAGTTGTGGAGCATGCAACTATGGGTTTCAACAATTACTACTCGACTAGGGAAGTCTTCCTGGGCATTGAAAAGGATTTTGACCGGGTCTAGCACAATAAACTCTTAGAGAAACTACAATACTATGGCTCATACACCTAGTTAGCTCATACCGCAAGTTTATTGTTGATGTAGACCAAGCTCAATCTACACTACGGACTATACGGGCCGGAGTCCCTCAGGGCTCAATTATTGGGCCCGTATTGTTCAACATCTACATCAACGACATACCGACAACAGTCAACACACAAGTGGCCATATTTGCAGATGACCACCTCACAGTACTAAAATCATGGCTGAGCTACTCAGAGAGTTAGGGTGAACGTGGCCAAGTACCAGGCTCTGCTTCTCTCCAAACATAGGACACACAAACTCAACACACCTAAACTCAGTACACAAGCCACCTAAACAAATAATCTGCAAAGGAATTGCAGGTGCAAAGCTTCAAGTGTGGTATTAAAGACATATTTTAATTCTTGAATTTTGTAGTAAGACTTATTCATTAGACACTGATGAAGACTGGCATACAGCGATCGAAAACGTTCTGCCTTAGTAAGTTTTAACAAATTTACTAAATTCAAAGTTCGGATAGTCATTAACTATTATTTAAGTGATTAAAATATATTTCAAGGTGTCTTTAGGTTAGAAGCTATTAAAGTTAGCTAGAATGCAAATGGAGGGGAAAATAATGAAAAAATAGAAAATTATCAATGCTAACAATGTGTGACGACTTAATGGCAAAAACCTCTTGTTTTGATAATATAATAACAGACAAATCTGTAAATAGTATAAAACTTACCGTTAATAATAAATTTTGGTCATTTATAAAATATGATTTTCCAGTTCCAGAAGTTGTCGCATGTTTTCCTTTCAGAAGCCTGTTCCCGACGTCTGCATCTGTAACCAGGAAAATATTTCTATAATTTCAATCATATTGTTATTTATAAAAGAACTTTATCAAACATTGTAATGTTAATAAAGATCCGTTTCTATTCTACGAAAAACTACCAGGATTTTAACTTAATTAAAAACATTATTTTGGGTAAAAACAAAAACTTTAGATTACATTATTTCAGCAATACCAACCTAGGAGCGACCCTAAACGCCTTATATATAGTGATAAGTTATAGACCACCATAAACTTCAAAAGTTTGAAACAAAAAAAAGAAAGCGAATAAATGATAACAAAAAACAAAATGTTCCATCTTAAAAATTCCAAGGAAATTCTCTTTCTATTTTGCCACTTAATACTGTGATTTTTAATTAATCACTTTAACATTGGTTTATCACTATCCGAACTTTAAATTTTGTAAATTTGTAAAAACTTACTGAGACAGAACGTTTTCGATCACTATGTGGGGATGTTCATCTGTGTCTTTTGCTTGGAGATGTTGGGTAAAGCGGTGACGGTTTTAAAGGTAGGTTTTCGATAGTATCAAAGAGTATGTGTGATTTGTATTGTGTTTGTTCGTTTAATATGTTTATACTTTGTGTTTTTGTGTGTCTGTAAATTTCATATTGTTCTAGTGTGTTGAGATGTGGTCCTTTTTTGTTGATGTGTAGGATTTCTATGTTATGGTAAATGTCTGTGTATTTGTGTCCTGTTTCTTCAATGTGATTGTAAAATGCTGAGTTGGTATTCTGTTTGTGTTCCTCAACTCCTTGTTTATAGCTGCGACCTGTTTTGAAAAATAAAGAACTTGTTACGTTCGTCGCAGTTCAGTTTATATACGCCTGGTGCTTGTAGTTTATCTTTGTTGTTGGTGTCGTGTTATAACTTGTTATTAGTTTTGTATGCTATTTTCTATCCTATTTTTTGAAATTTGCGGGCTATTTTGTTTGTTGTTTTGTTTATGTATGGTAATGCGCTGTATTTGTTTCCCTGTCTGTAGTGTTAATTTTTGTGTGTTTTTGTATTTTGTACCATAGTTTGTATATTACTTTGGTGTTGTATCCATTTGTGTATGCTAAATATTTAATGGTGCCTCGTTCTTTGTTTATTTTTCTGTGGTCATTTTAACTTCTTTAAGTAATAACAAACATGTACACCAACACACCCGTATCCGAAACTCTCAACATTCTAGAAACCCAATTAATACGGAACAACATACCTAAAATCTCAGTTACCAAAATCCTCCAAACCATCACCAAACCAAACAATTTAACCCTCAACTCAAAATTCTATTCATAACCAAATAGCCTACCCATGGGAAGTCCTATTAGTTTAATCTGTATAACTAATGTTAAAGTGATTATTGAGATTCACCGAACGTAATGGACAATAATTCAAGAGATTGTGATATTTTTATATATATATACATATTTATATTAATTGTAATTATAAAATAGAAAGTAATAAAAATAAAATATTTCTTTATTACCCTCAGCAGGAAATAGCCCACACATTTTCCCTGTTACTTGTTTTATTTTGCAGAACCAGAACTCAAATGTTGTAAAGTAATCTTTTAACCCTCTAGTTTACTTTCCGTCAACGACTGTTTTAGTGTATTTTAGCTGATCTTATGAAGTGATGGTAATAATCCATTCATAATACACACTGACTTACAATTATAAAATTTATCGATTCAAAATCATTTCGAAGCCAATGCCGTTATAATCCCTTCGATTGCATCAGTGTGTAATAGTTATAACTCACAAATGATGCCATTAGCAACGAAAATTAATAAATTATTACTCGCGATTCAATGTGCATTATCAATAATTATAAGAGAAATATAAGATATAAAAGCGTACAAATACATCCATATCTTTAACTAAACAGTTTGTTTTAACCCGACTAAAATAACAATAAAAAAAAACAGATTAATCTCCAACCATTTTTTTATCTTTTAGAAAATATTTTCAGAATGGGTAATACACAACAGCACAAACATTTTACATGGTTAAACTAGCTCTGCTATTTAGGTTAGAGTGACCATGAAATAATATTTTTTTTCTCTGTTTTATATCTAATCACATAGTTTTAGGAATGTGTTTATTTTTCCTAATTTTTGTAAACTTGTTTAATCAGAATTTGTAGGAAATGTCCTACACTAGTGTAAAATAGTTCTTTTGACATTAAATGGTCCTTGAAAACCAAATGTTTTTGTAACATAAAGAATTTTATGCCAGATTCTCTAAAAACATATTAGCTAAACTTCATGCTTAATGCAATCATAGCCAATTATTACTTCACCCTTACACACACATTTAATCTATAAAAGTAGCTAATTTAACAACAAATGTAACAATTTTACATTGTGCACAACATTTTTACTTTTATAGTTTTTTATATGTTTTTTATATATGTTATGTTTTTGGGTGTGATTGTGTGTGTGTGTGTGTGTGCGTGCGCGCGCGCGCGCGCGCGTGTGTGTGTGTGTGTGAGTTTGTGTGTGTGTGTGTGTGTGAATATTTGTTTGTGTGTGTGAATATTTGTTTGTGTGTGTGTGAGTTTGTGTGTGTGTGTGTGTGTGTGTGTATGTGTGGTTTGTGTGTGTGTGTGTGTGTGTGTATGTGTGTGTGTGTGTGCGTGTGTGTGTGTGTGTGTGTGTGTGTGTGTGTGTGTTTGGGTGTGTGTGTGTGTGTGTGTGTGTGTATGTGTGGGAATATTTGTTTGTGTGTGTGTGAGTGTGAGTTTGTGTGTGTGTGTGTGTGTGTGTGTATGTATGTGTGTTTGGGTGTGTGTGTGTGTGTGTGTGTGTGTGTGTGTGTGTGTGTGTGCTGGTGTGTGTGTTTGGATGTGTTTGTGTGTATGTGTGTGTGTGTGTGTGTGTGCGTGCTGGTGTGTGTGTGTGTGTGTGTGTGTGTGTGTGTGTGTGTGTGTGTGTGTGTGTGTGTGTGCTGGTGTGTGTGTTTGGATGTGTTTGTGTGTGAGAGTTTGTGTGTGAATATTTGTGTGTGTTTGGGTGCGTGTGTGTGTTTGTGTGTGTGTGTGTGTGTGTGAGCGCGCGCACGCGTGTGTGTGTGTGAGAGAGAGAGAGAGAGTAGAGGAATGGAGGAAGAGAATTCAAATAAGTGCTATATATCCACAACACAAACACAAATAAACCTATATCCCAAGATCTATAGTTTCTCACGCTGATTTAAGAACGACTAGCACTTTTACCAGCTATTTTAGTTTAACCAAATATTTTTATAAAATGTCATTAAATTCGCTAAACTCCTTCAACGCCAAATGTAGGGTAATTAATCACAACTGAGTAAAACTGCTCCGAGACTGTTGGAATTTATTGCTTAAATTATAGAAATTGATGCCCGATATTTTCTATTATAAATTTCACAATTTAAACTTTGCCAAAATTTAATTCAATGAATTACGAATGGCAACACCAGATTACAAAATCACTTTTGCATACATAGACTTTATAAGGTAAGTGTTTGCTTCAAGTGCATAATCAACAGTATAATATAATAAATTAATATAAAATAAAACTCAAAAAAATACGCTATCTTTCATATAGCACCACTATAGGTTATAATCAATTTATAGGTAATATTATAAAAACAACAGGATATAATTCTCTATACACACGTGTCGGGAAAGTTATAAGCTGCCTACTTTGTGCGATTATAGCGTGCCCAAAATACTTGTGAAATTTAAATATTTCTTCCTATACGGGTAATGTAAAATTTGACACAAAGCCTTTGTGATAATGTAAATGCCATTTCTATGCTCTATAATAATAAAACCATTTCATTTCAATATTTTGCATTACCACAGAACATACAGGCACTGTTTATTTCTGAATTTAATTATTTCAATTAGTATTGACATAAAAAGACTGTTATATTTAGTCAATATATACATAAATATTTTGACAAAATATTATATACAGGAGTCCCGGAGGCACTTTCACGAGTCCCCATACTTCTACGGCTTCTATTAACAAATGGTTTCAGGTTAGGCGCCTTCACAAAAGTTTCAATTCAACACAATGACTCGTTTAGATTCTGTATCCAGCTGCCCCACTGATGGTGCAATAGACTTGTATCTCCTGCCAATGTATTCAGGAACACTGGGAAATGCATAAAACCTTTCTGGCATATCTATGTTCAGGAAACACAAAGTTAATCCCCACAGAACGCTAACACCACTCGCCACTAATCCTGAGGCAAGTGCGCTCGGCAAGCATAACGTGGGCCATTGCTGCAGATTGGCAACGCAAAGCAAAACGCTTAAGCTTACTCGCCGAGTGTGGGCGTATTATAGTTAAGGTAAGCACATTTCAGTTGTTTACAATCTTTAAATCCAAATTTCCTTTCTGTGTATTTTATATGCATTTTTATACAACGGGTTATTCTATCATTTTTATTTTTGGCTACTTTTAAAGCATTTCCTACAAAACTCCCCAGTACGGAATTTTATAGTCTCATGGTATAGCCTAGAATCTAGAGCTATTGTGTTACAAGGGAAAAGCGGGCGTAACAAACAAAACATTTTTTCATAATAAAACTCCAGCCTTGGATTAAAACTTACTGACCTAGTTGTGTCTTTTCATTAAAAGCCTTTACATAGCAGAGCACAATGCAACCAAATACCCAACTACTCATTAATTACAGCAAACATAAGCAACCCATCAACTCACATTTGCGCACTGCCCGTTGCAGGGGGCTCTAAGGAGCTCTGAGGGGCTCTGGGGTGCTTTCTCAAGTCATCCTCTGCTTGGCTCACCATCAGTTTACACTGCAAATTTTAATAACATTTTATGCTCGCCTCTATAAGCCTCTTCTACATAAGTTTATATTCACTATGTTGTCTCTGGCATTACAGCAACTTATAGGCCTCATTGCTCTCTCACTAGATTTACCCTTTGTAAATAACAATATTTCTATTTTACGAGAAATATTCATTAGGATTTTAGCATTGAATTGTCCATTTACTCACATGTTTTTGATCACTTTAATTTTACGAAATTACCATAATGTTATACATACAATCACTCATAACATAAACACATGGCAAACATTTCAAAAAAAAAAAAAAAAAAATGTTTTACTTCCAACAAAACCTATCGAATTTGTGATCATTTTACTTTTTTAAGCGAGTTTTTTTCGGATAAAATTTCTCAAATTTGTATTTAAGCATAACCCTATTTAAATATTCTTTGATTTATTATGTAAATGTAAAATCTTTGTGTTATTATAATCAATAAAGAAAACTTTACAACTAATATCAAGACTAATTTAATAAATACTTGACCAAGAGAATACATTCGTTCCTAATACGAAGCTAACCCTCTACTCGTTGAATGTTTTGAATGTTTTGAAACGGGTCAGCAAGTAAGCAATTGCGTATTGAATATTTTGAAACGCGTCAGCAAGTAAGCAATTGCGTATTGAAGTTTTAAAACGCGTCAGCAAGTAAGCAATTGCGTATTGAATATTTTGAAACGCGTCAGCAAGTAAGCAATGGCGTATTGAATATTTTGAAATGCGTCAGCAAGTGAGCAATTGCGTATTGAATCTTTTGAAACGCGTCAGCAAGTAAGCAATTTCGTATTGAATATTTTTAAACGCGTCAGCAAGTAAGCAATGGCGTATTGAATATTTTGAAACGCGTCAGCAAGTAAGCTATTGCGTATTGAATGTTTTGAAACGCGTCAGCAAGTAAGCTATTGCGTATTGAATATTTTTAAACGCGTCAGCAAGTAAGCTATTGCGTATTGAATATTTTGAAACGCGTCAGGAAGTAAGCAATTGCGTATTGAATACTATGAAACGCGTCAGCAAGTAAGCAATTGCGTATTGAATATTTTGAAACGCGTCAGCAAGTAAGCAATTGCGTATTGAATATTTTGAAACGCGTCAGCAAGTAAGCTATTGCGTATTGAATATTTTGAAACGCGTCAGCAAGTAAGCAATTGCGTATTGAATATTTTGAAACTCGTCAGCAAGTAAGCAATTGCGTATTGAATATTTTGAAACGCGTCAGCAAGTAAGCAATTGCGTATTGAATATTTTGAAACGCGTCAGCAAGTAAGCAATTGCGTATTGAATATTTTGAAACGCGACAGCAAGCAAGCAATTGCGTATTGAAGTTTTAAAACGCGACAGCAAGTAAGCAATTGCGTATTGAATGTTTTGAAACGCGACAGCAAGTAAGCAATTGCGTATTGAAGTTTTAAAACGCGTCAGCAAGTAAGCAATTGCGTACTGAATGTTTTTAAACGCGTCAGTAAGTAAGCAATTACGGATTCACTTAGTTAAGTATTTTTAAAATTAGTTTAATCAGTGAATTCAAGAATGATTACATCAAGCAAAACTTTAATATCAAGAATTATATAAGTAGAATACAGGCCTAACCTAATCATGTGTGCGCATTTAGGTAAGAGCCAAAACCACAAGAACTTTAAACACTTAATATTATTGAATTTTATAGTCCATTACGTTCGTTGAATCTTATTAGTCATTTAAACAATAGTTTATGACTATCCGAACTTTGAATTTAGTAAATTTAACAAATTTACTAAATTCAAAGTTCGGATAGTCATAAACTATTGTTTAAGTGTTTAATTACTTAATATTAGATTAACTTATACTGATAGTTTTTCAGAATTATTTATTTTAAGAATTTTCGCAACAAGAAATCAAATTTTTTTAAGCAAGTTAGTTGGGTTACATGAATAACTTAGTTTTTGTCATTAATATATACAAACCGCGTTGAGAATACGATAAATTTACATTCAGTTTTAAAGGATCTACAGTTAAATGTAAGCGGAAATTAAAACCGATATTTTCAACGGATCAGAACAGTTGTAACTTACATTGCTACAAACATACTTTGCACACGTGTTATGATATTTACAATTATTGGTAATTTGGAAAAGATAACCTCACACTACCTTAAAGCTCATATAAAGTATTTGCTAGGCATGCTTTGTAAGGAATAGAAATAATATCAAATAATACTTATCAAATACATTATCATTACTACAACATACATATAATTTTATAAAGACTTAGGCTACATAAATGTGATTACGGCTTGATAAAATTATTTGTGTAATTTAAATCTGCTTCTATACAACTATTGTAAAATCTTTGGTTTGATAAAAACAATTTTACAAAACAATAGAGGAAACCTCAAAGATAATTAATATAAGAAACTAATTACACTTACTTTTAATCTGAAAACCTTCACACAAAATGCCAAAATACCAACGCATTCACCAAAGCTTCAATCTAATAAGAAAATATAACATGCAAGCTAATAAACGCACTGGTCAAATAAACAGCTGATTCTATTGTTGTTCAAAGTCTAGATCCCAGCGATAAGAATTCGTCACTCCAGTTGACTGCGGCCGTCTCGGCATTCTTCCTTTTGATTACTAACATAAGTTATTACGTTGGCAATGAGTGTGACAACATGAATGGTTTGTTTTATATTTAGACAGGTAAATTTATTGCGTTGTATATTTATGCGGCTTCACTGTAAATCTTGCATATGGAAACAAATTAAGAAGAATAAATATGACAAATATTTCGAGAAACATAGACATATCCGGATTGTTGATAAAAACCATGGACCCCCTTTCCCCCTCCCCCCAAGTGAAGTTTCCAAATCATGGATAATCAATCCTAACATTTAAAACTTTCCAAAAATAAAAAAGACGGGTGTAAATCTCTTATTAAACCGTGTAAAATGGTAATATGATTTTAGTTTTAAAATGTAAACATTTCAAGTTAGATATTTAAGATATTCAGTAAATACCGTTAGTAGCAGAAATATCTTTTTCAATTTTTCCTATTAAATCACTCTCTTATAGCCTACATATCTTTTACAAATTTCAATCGTTAATAAAATACTTTTTATTCATTCACCCAAATTAAAATACATTTTTAAAACTTGTAGTGGATGACGATTGATTTTGGTAAAGTATTTTTTAAATATTATTTTATTAATTATTTTAATGAATTCATTTTAGTTTTACGTGGGAGAAAAACTTTTACCAAATGAGCAAGGTATACAATAATTTTGTTTAGTCCCATTTTCCTTAAAATTAATAATATACCTAACATATGATTTCATAAAACATAAGCTTTAGGCTATATTGTAGAGTAGCTGTTTTAACGCAAGGGTATTTTAATTTATTTACATTAATTGTAACCTTCTATATTGAAATGAATGTATGTATGTGCCTTATGCATTACTAAACCACTGATCCGATCGCTATGAAACTTTCCAATTGTTGAGTACGTTCCTGGGAAGGTTTCTGGCGAAATTAAAATTTTAGGAAGATGTCTACAGGCCACACGGCGATGCAGGTTTTCTTTTAACCAAAATCGGCTGATAAAAACACAGACTTTTTCTTCGTTTCGTATAGGAAACATCTTGTTGGGTTAAATATGGCGCAGGTACGGCTGTTTTAAATAAGGCTAACCTAGAATCGTGCAAACCTAGAAGTAAAAAATCATTAAAGAAACAAGTTGTGAAACATACATTGATAAAAACAGCCAGACATTTTCAGGTTCCACTTGCAAAGTTTATTAAAAGTCATATCTCTGCAAATATTTAACAGAACAAAATTTCCTATATAACAAATGAATGAAGAAAATTATATTTTTATTTATTGTTTTCCATTTTTTAAATTTATAATTAACAGTTTTTGAGTATAGAGAACGAGTAATTTCCGACTTTGTACTGCATAAAGCATTCTTGTATCTAATAGCTCAGAATAAATCCGCTTGACAGAAGCACCTGACGGTTTGTTGTAACAATAATTTAATAGACTTAGAAGCAGCACAGTTTGCCTACTACCCTACAATATAGCCAAACACTGACCCTACAATCTCAGAGATAAAGTGGGCAATCTCACAAACTCCAGGAAAGTACCTAGACAAGACACCATCACCAACACAACGCTGAACAAACCTGACGGAGAAAGCGATCTCAGACGTCCCCTATACATGTCCCTGACAGAGCCTCATTTATATATTCAAAAACGATTGAATTTTTTCATCGGGACATAAGACTAATAAACAGAAAATAGTAAATTAAATTTTAAAAATTTCAAATTACCCAGCTTTTAAAACGGACTAAAAGTATAAAATAGTTTTTCATGGCCTTTCTACAATTTTGAGGGAGAATTGATAGAGTTTATGGATATATTTGTAATACTTGGAGAGAAAATAACTTGGGGTGCAGCCAGTAAATAATACATATAGACAATCCGGATGAATTGACAGCTGATTTCAAGGAATTGGAAATGGGATTCACTGTACTTTAATTCATTTACTCCTCCTTAACCATCATAATTACCTCCACTCCACGTTTTTCTCTTCAACTATTTCAAATATATCCAATGCAACTAACAATTCTCCATAAAAATTGTAGAAGGGCCATTAAAAGTTATTTTATACTTTTTGGTTAGTTTTAAAAACGTGGTATATTGAAGACACATTTATTTAATTTATTATTTTTCTTTACAAATTAGGAAAATTTGAAAATTAGTGATAATGAGTATAAATGGAAAAACTTAATAATACTCATTGGGGTCCAAAATACCATCAGCTTTATATATATCCCTTAGTCACTAACAATTCTCCCTCAAAATTGTAGAAGGGCCATGAAAAATTATTTTATACATTTTAGTCAGCTTTAAAAATGTGCTATAATGAAAAAACATTTATTTAATTTATTACTTTTCTTTACAAATTAGGAAAGTTTAAAAACTTAGTGATAATGAGTATAAATGGAAAACCTCAGTGAGTTCCTTTGTTATTGAATGAAGATGTCACATCAGGGGATGAGAAATAATACTCCTTGGGGTCCAAAATGCCATCAGCGTTAGATCTAAGCCGCCAACCATTCCTAACATACGTTTACGGTATTAGACAAGCCTTAAATAACTTTCTATGAAGTACGTAGGTATATTTATATTAGATAGTATAATCCTTAAAAGCAAATCGTCCACATGCAAGTTGTACAGGGCCTTATAAACAATATTTAAACCCAAAATAAACATCGAGGTTTTACATTTAGACTTACTATATACTGTTTTCATTATAAAAAGTATTTTATAGAACAAGGCAAGGTGCGATGTATCACATAAACCCCCTCCATGTGCGCAATATACCTGACTTTATAAATAACGATGGGAACTTACCCTTATCTTATTTTGTAACCATAAAGGCTTTGTTATTGTTGCAGAACCTATAAGTAGGGGAGGCCAAGGCTAGTTGTCACATGGGTAAGTTGGCGCAGTGGCTTCTAATTCTATGTTAATGAGTTCACAACACTGACCGCTCGGTGATGTATTTCCCCACGTAACACAACAGTGTGGACGTAATCTGAGACCTAGATTCTTAGTTCTGTCGTGAGTGTTTGGGATTGTTTGTTTTACAAAAAGTTAATTAACAATTTGTTACAAGTACTGTATTATTTTATAACACCATTGCTCTAACTTCTAAGTCTTGAAGCACAAACCACGTCATTTCCCTTTTATCAAGCTACAAAACAAGCCGCAGTTTCATACTTTTACTTACTTTGGTAGGGTGCGAGATTAGTTCCAACCTAAGACAGCGTGAGGAGGTAAGTTGGAGAAACTGTCTGGTTGCATGTTGACGCATCGCTTACTTACCCCTTACCCTTCTTATTTTGCTACTAAAATCTAAGCTACTATTATATTTTGAATCTTACATAACAGAGAAGAACAGCCAAGAGCCGGGTGTTGTAGAGGTTCAGTGGCTTTCCCTGTAAGCGTGAACCGATTTGACTTTAACTACTCCTGAAGACATTATGCTATTAAGAAAATTGTAGGAGGGCCAAGAAAACCTATTTTCTACTTTTTAGTCAGTTTTAAAAACATAGTATATTGAAAAAAAACATTTATTTAATTTATTATTTTACATTACAAATTAGGAAAAATTGAAAACTTAGTGATAATGAGTATAAATGGGTATAAATGAGTATAAAATGAAAAAAACTTAGTGAGTTCTTTTGTTATTGAATAAAGATGTCGCATCAGGGGGTGATATATATATAATACTCATTGGGGTCCAAAATGCTATCAGCTTTAGATCTAAGCCGCCAACCATCCCTAATATAAGTTTAAGGTATTAGACAAGCCTTAAATAACTTTCATAAGGGTTCGCAGGTGTATATATATATATATATATATATATATATATATATATATATATATATATTACACACTATAAACCTTAAGGGCAAATCGTCCTGATGCAACTTGTACAACCCACAACATTTAGGCGGGCCCTATAAACAATGCTGAAACCCAACACAAACCTCGATATTTCGCAATTAGACTTACTCTATATTTTTTTCATTCACAAAAAGTAGAACCAGACAAAGTGTGATGTATCACATAAACCCCCACCATGTCCGCAATAAGCATTACTTTATAAATAATGATAGGAACTCACCCTTATCTGATTTTGTAACCATAATGGCCTTATTATTGTTGCAGAACCTAAACGTAGGGGAGACAAGATAGTTGTCACACGGGTAAGTTGGCGCAGTGGCGACAAATTCTAAGTTTATGAGTTGAGCACTGACCGGCTGTTGGAGTATTTGTCCTCGTACCACAACAGTGTATTTAAGAAATCCTTGTAACCTGAAAACCTGTAAATGTAAAATCAGGCATTATTTTAATCACTTTAAACGTGTATAATTTACAAACCTGCCCTTATATCAATTTATTTCTGTAGGGACGTGTAGTGATATCTCTCCAAATATTCAACACAACAAACTGTTCCTTATACCAAATGAGCCACTGAAAGCTTTAGTGGTGTAAGTCACTTTACTATAAAGATAGTATACTGAGTATTGTTATGTACAGAAGAGCCATTGGGATTGCTGTTTGTACATACCCTCACGTAGTGTACAGAACTCCATTGGTGGACTTCACAATTTACCCTTTAAAAAAATACTACTTACGAAAAGAAGTTTTAAGTTGAAGTTGAAAACAAGAAAGTTTTACTCAGATACAACTTCATCTGAAAGTGGAAAAGACTCTGTGCTCGAAAAAGAAGGGTCTCTTACGTTTAGTGATGCTGACGATAACTGACCTTTTCTTCTACTTGAAAAAACATTGTGATAGGAAATTGCTTTTTTTTTATTTCGCTGAAGACTTGCTGAAAAGGCTACATGGCATCCGAACTCTTTCTGATGACTTTAATTCCACGTTCCATTAGTGGGCCGAAATCCATTATTTGTTCTTTCAAATCTTTTTAGCATCCAGAAACCTTCTCCAAATTATTCCCGTGTCATGGACACATGACATGGATCAGAGATGGCTGTTTACGATTTACGAACGGTTGAACATTAACTATTCTCCAATTCTTAGCGTGACAGCATACCGCGGATACGGAGGCACAACTGTACTTGCCTGTAAAAATCCCCCGTCAGGATGATATAATAAAAGACAAAACTGCAAATAGTATAAAGCCTACCTTTCAAATCCATTTTTGGTCATTTATAAAATATGATTTTCCGGTTCCAGAAGTTGTCGCATGTTTTCCTTTCCGAAGCCTGTTCCCGACGTCTGCATCTGTCACCTGGAAAATGTTTTTATAATTTCAATCATATTGATATTTATAAAAGAACATTATCAAACATAACAATGGTAATAAGGATACGTTTGTATTCTACAAAACTACAAGGTTCTATGAAGTAATTAGAAGTAATACCATAAAATACTTTGCTCAACAAAACGGCTACCAACACACACTCATAGATAACATACTCAGAAAAAAAAATTAGACATGAACACCATCAAATGGCCACGCAGACAAACCACACAAAAAACAACAAATACATATCCCTCACGTGCCACAGCAAAAACACACACAAAATAACCTCCACATTAAAAAAAACTCTATGACCAAATATTCTACAAAACAAGAAACACTTTAAGACAGCACATACAACCTTTTCAAAAACAAACTGACAAATACAAACTATCAGGTATTTACAAATTAACTTCTAACGATTGACCCAACTATTACATCGGCCAAACCAGCAGGTCATTCTATACACGCTTCGAAGAACACATTACCCAAAGAAAACAAACAAACCCAAAATCCAGCTACGCAAAACACCTAAGAAACACTCAACACACACACGGATATACATACTAATTTAAATATTTTACACACATTAAAACAAAATAAAAAACTAATAACCTTAGAAAAACACAAGATATAAAAACACAACTCAACAGATAAATAGAACATATTAAATGATCACGCACATTTTGAAGCCAACAGCCTTTTCCATTACATGACACACAACCAAAATATGCCACCCCATCCTACACTCATGAATCCATTTTTTATACCTAACCGATGTCACCAGTAGAGGGTTAGCTGTGTAAAAGGAACAAATGTTTTGAAATGCATCAGCAAGTAAGCAATTACGTATTCACTTAGTTAAGTACCTTTAATATAGTATCAGAGAGTATGTATGATTTGTGTTGGGATTAATTGTTTAATATGTTTATACTTTGTTTTTTGTGTGTTTGTAAATTTCATATTGTTCTAGTGTGTTGGGACGTAGTCCTTTTTTGTTGACAAAACCTTGTACATTATACTCTTTGATTCTATCGAAAACCTGCCTTTAAAACCATCACCACTTAACATAACAACTCCAAGCAGAAGGCACTGATGAAGTTCGCCATGAAAACGTTCTGCCTCAGTAAGTGTTTTCAAATTTACAAAATTTTAAGTTCGGATAGACATGAACTAATATTAAAGTGATTAATAAAGTTTCACCGAACGTAATGGACTATAAAAATCAAGAATACCAATATATGAAATAAAATTCAATTTATTAATAATTTTTACCTCAAAGTTACGGTCTGTGTTGACAAAGTGACACATCTCCCGAAACGACCGTCCTCAACAAGCAAAATAAGTGCTACTACAGGCAAGTTTAAAACATTTAAAAGTGTAAGTGTTTAAAACTTTGTATCAAACTTTGATCTAAGACACCTAAAACTTTCACAATAGTTACCAACAATAGCTAAAGTGAGAATCATATCTTATGAGTTTGTTATAATGATATGAATAGTGCAATTCAGTTAACACATAAATAATATTCTTACAATGCATAAAATACTGCCAACACAATATATTTTTTCTATATAAATAATAGTTATAAATTTAACGTGGTAATATGTTAACTATCTGTGGAGATAATGACGGAACGAATGTGATTAGACAAAGTACAGGAACTGTTTTAATGTTTAATCTTCTTATATTATTAGCAATTTTCTTCTAAATACTTTTTTATAAGGTAAAAATAAAAAAATTAATATCCTTGCAACTATTAGTAGTCAAATACCCAGAATTATTATTACCAATATGATATTTATAAATATTCAGCCCTAGTTTAAAATAAACCAACTTTTTAATATTGAAACCAAAAATGTTGCAATATTAAAATAAATATCTTTGACTCTATATTTAACCATGACTCTACATATTTATAATTTATTTGGAAAAGACATAATAAATCAATTGATTATTGAAAACCTTTCGAAACCTGTGTACTAACAGCATAATAACAATTCTAGGGAAAATAGAGCTAAAATGCAGATAATATTCTACAGTTGAGATAAAATGTTTTTAATATTCTACATTATATTAGCCGAATCTGTAAATTAAACTAATCTTGTTTCTTGCGAGACTAATATGTACTTTTAAAAACTTGAAATGGAAAAATAAATTCACCTGGTTGAAAGACTTAGTTTGCAATTGGTGGTGATGATTTAGGTGTTGGTGGTTCTGGTCGCTAATGCTGGTGGTTTATTGGATGGCAGTGGTCTTGATGAAAAGGAAGTAAGTATCTAAAAACAGGAATTTATTTATTTATTAAACAATTGTGTGTGTGTGTGAAATAGCAAAGATATAAAAATATTATAGTCAAGACATATTTTAAATATAGTATAATTACCTTCATATGTATTGATAGAAAACAGGTTGTTGAACGTTTAGCGTTACCCAGAGTGTACCACAGGGAGGCGCCCAACTTCACACCCCCTAACACAAACAAACAGGTTAAGAATGAATTTATATCATGTATTTATACTATTAAAATAATTGTTATTATTAACAAAAATGCAGTTTATGTAATATTGTAAATATTTTGTGGTTTTAATTTAGAATATCTGTGCATTTCTTATAATGAACAATGTTTTCTATAAATTATAGAAACAAATACAAATTTTATATCAAGTTATAGTTTGTATAATGGTATTGATTAAGTTTGCCCAATGATTTTTCTTACCTGGAAAACAACCAAAACTTGATATTCAAATAAGAAGCAATTTATACAAACTAAAACAGCCTCACACTTTTAGTTTTAGTTACAAAATATTTCAGTGTTCTTTATTAGAACCAAAATAGTATTTTATCATTTTCAGATCATTTCAAAATAAAAGTGTGTTGTTGAACAGTTTAAAAAATTTATTCTTATTTGTATCTATCCTGTTTAGTATTTTTAATGTTACATAATTTTCTTATTTAAAATAATTTTTTAGGCTGTTGAAGCAATAAAGTAACTATTTTGGAAAATAGCCGAGGAACACAAACAGAACACCACTCAGCACCTTACAATCACATAAAAGAAACAGGACACAAATACACAGACATTTACCATATCCTAGAAATCCTACACATTAACAAAAAAAAGGCCACATCTCAACACACTAGAACAATATGAAATTTTTCAGACACTCAAAAACACAAAGTACAAACTTATTAAACGAACAAACACAATACAAATCACACATACTCTTTGATACTATCGAAAACCTGTCTTTAAAACCGCCACCGCTTGACTTGACATCTCCAAGCAGAAGACCCTGATGAAGATCGCCACATAGTGATCGAAAACCTTCTGTCTCAGTAAATTTAACCAAACTTACAAAATTAAAGTTCAGATATTCATAAACTATTGTTAAAGTGGTTATTATTTATATTTCAAATGTATGGAAACATTTGCTTCTCCAGTCCACATTGTCAAGAAAGACAATAATCCTCAGAACAAAAGATTTCCTTGCTCAGTTTTATTTAATGTAACTAATATTGTACCTCTAAATCTTACTACACACTAGTTTATTAAAACAAACAAACTAATTTCGACGACAATGTCACCTTCATCAGTGTTTGGGTGTAGAATTTGTGTTATGAGTTTAGTGAGTGTGATGATTTCTTGGGTGAGTTTTTGTACAGTTTGGTTTGTTGTGAGCAAGATTTCTAGTGTTTGAAGTGATTGTTTAATGGGTACGATGGTGTTTAAATTATTTATGTCGAATGACGATAGAGTGGAGTTGTGGGGTATATAGATGGCTTTAATTTTGTGGATTAGGCCAATGACATTGTGTATGGATCTGTGGTTATTAACGTTTGTGTGTGTATTTGGCTAGCTTACGTGAAGGCACTGCCGGATTTAGGAACAGGCAAATAAGGCGTGCGCCTATTGGCCCGTATCAAATGGGGGCCCGCTCCACAAAAAAATATTAGAATTTGAAATAGCTGGTCTGCAGCGAGTCGGCCATGAAGAGTCAGTGAATGCCGATAAAACTAAAGACATGTTTCAAAGCTTCTTCACGTTCTTGGAAGAGAATGGTTTAGACAACAAGAACTGTTGTGGTCAATCCTATGATAATGCTAGTTCGATGAGTGGAAAATACAACGGCCTGCAAGCTTTAGTACGGCAAGAAAACGACCTGGCTATGTGGGTACCATGTGCAGGACACTCACTGAATCTAGCTGTGCAAGCTGCAGCTGGCTGCTGCCTCAGTGCTGTCTGCTTTTTTGATTTCTTGGAGGAGCTGTTTGTATTTTTCACTTCTTCAACCAGTCGTTATAGGACTTTGACAGACTGCTTACAAAAAGCAAAATCTGCGAGTGAAAGCCCATACTTGTGCCAAAAAGAACGACGACAACACGGTGGTCATGCAGAGCTGATGCCACCAAAGCTCTTTTGAATGGCTACAGAGAGATACACAACACACTTTTTGGTATCTCAGGCGACCAAGAAGAGCCAGGTAAAGCCAGAGTATAAGCTCTGGGCTTGTTCAAAAAAATGGAAAAATTGGAAACAAGACTTTACACTGTATTTTGGAATGATATCTTGGGTCAAGTAAACAAAACAAGCGAAACTCTTCAAAACCCAAGGCTGGACATAAACAAAGCTGCATCGTTACTCTTATACCTTAAAAGCTGATAGAAAGTAAGTGAGATAGTTATGAGGAATACGAAGAGAGAGCCTCAGACTTAGATAATGGTGAAGTTGATGGTGACAAATATGAGGAAAAGCGCAAGCGCAAAACAAATGTACGTTTAGCTACCGTAGACAGTGCCCAAGCCCCAGAGGTAGATTTGACACCTTCAAATAGGTTTAGAATAGGAAGTTTTATTCCTGTCATTGACGAATTAGAATGAGCATTACACAAGAGGCTGCAAGCTTACCAACAAGTTTATGCACGTTTTGGGTTTCTCAGCAAATTGCATGAACTTTCTGTGGAAGAAATGCAGGTAGCGAGTAAGAAACTAGTGAGCATATATAACAACGATCTTGAATATGATCTTGAAAATGAACTGGTGCAGTTTAAGACCTTTTCTGTGCAGTATCGTGACTCTCCAAATTAAAATTAATAAAGAACAGACTCAGAACATCTATGACAGAAGATCGACTGAACATTTTATCTTTGCTAAGTATCGAAAATGATATCTTGAAGCAGGTTAATTATCATGATGTATTAGTACCTTTACTCATTTAAAATTAAGGAGAAAACCAATCAGTAGTAGCTAATTAATTGTAGTATTTCTAAGTACAGTAGCTACTAATGTATAACTTTTTGTAGTTAATTATTTTATCATAATAAAATAAAATACATATTATTAATGCAGTCCAACACGGTCGGTATTGTAATTAGGTTATATATATATATATATATATATATATATATATATATATATATATATATATAGGTTAGTTCTAGTAGAGCTTAAAGCTTATTTAGGAATTTTTTGGACTTGATAGGAGACTGACAGACTTACCTAAAGGCAATAGTCCAAAACTGCAATCTCTTGGAAATAAGCACATATAAAACACTTAATACACTTTTATTTGAAATATTTCGATCAACATGATCTTCTTCAGTCAAGAAAGAGAAAAAACTTTTTCAAAAACGTATTTTGAATTAAAGGTTTCTAAATAAATCAGTTGGATGGGGATATTCTATATTGCCAGAAACCCCCCCCCCCCGGAAGGGCTCGTGCCACAAGCTGAGTCTAGGGGGACACAGATCCTAAATCCGGCCCTGACTGAAGGTGCCTGCGTGTGGTTTATTATTGTGGAATGTGTGTTTTGTTTGTAATGTTTCTTTCGTTCTGGTTTCATGATTTCGGTGCATATGCTTAGGTGATTTTTAATTTGCGTTTGATTTTTATGTGTAGGGACTAAATATAATTCCGTTATGTTTGTTGTTTTCTGTCGTGAATTTATTTATTTTATTGTCAACGTCTTGTTGGTGCATTATTACTATAGATCTGCCTTTTCTGTTTTAAAATATCGAGGTTGGTCGCTATTTGTATGATGGAAGGGTTGTGTGTTTATTAAATGTGCTTGGTTTAGTGTTTAGTGTGTTTATGATGGGGAATGGATTCCGTGCTTTGTATTGCTGTTTTGTGTGTCCAACCTTTTGTTTGTAGTTGTATTTTTGGGGCGAGAGCCTTATTCAAGTCATTTAAGTCCTAACTCGTTTATATTAAATTCGATGTTTATTGTGCGTAGATGAAACTGTTGGTGAGTGTAAATGTGTTATTTTTCGACGAGAGTTTTGTTTGTGTCTGATACTCTGTTGCTATCTTTGTGTATATTCTTTGGTGTATTGAACGATTTCTGCGAGTACTAATTGCAAAGTATCAACGATTATGTTCAATTATTGTTTATATAGGTCATTAAATAAAACCCATACAACAAACTATACTTGTATATATTTGAGGATTATAGGATATCAAATATTTTGAAAACTAAACAAATAAAACACATCTATATAATCAATCAAAAAATATAGTCGAGAAATGGGGAAAATAATATAAAATTATTTATTGTAAAAATATAACAATATTTTCGTGTAAAGATATTAATAATGACTGAAGTGTGGTTGCCTGGTATCACGCGTTAAGGTTACATTATTGTTTCCATGGAAAGATTCATTGTTCCTGGAGTTTAGGTTTGTAGCTAGTAAAATAGGTAATTTTATCGAGGTGTGTATCCAAAATATTATATGTTTAATAATAGCATAAACCTGACGTAAATGGATTTAATTTTTGCCAGACTTTGTAGCAGCTTTTTTAGATTATTTTCACTTTGCTTGTTTCATCTTAGTATTTTCATCCTCACAACTATTCTCATACATTACAGCAAACATAACCAACCCATCAACTCACCTTCTTGCAGTTTACGGTGCGGGGACGCTCTGGGGGTCTCCTAGGATTTTCCGGGGCGCTCCGAGGTGACTTTTAAAAATCATTCTCTGCTTGGCTCAGCAATGGTCTGCAAATGCAATAACAACATTAATTGTTTCCATCTATAACTTTGTATTACACTATGCGAGGTTCACTTTTCTGGTTAGTATCTTATAGTGCTTTTGAAGATAAACGTTTTTCTGTTTTTAATAAGATTTTATCTAGGATGTTGGTATTAAATGTTTTACTTTAGATTTTTTAATTACACATTTCTTGTTAAAAAGCCTCATTATACAAAAGCAAGACATCTATATTAAATTCGTTTCTTAAATATTACACACAAATAAATATAGCATGTAACACATTACGTAAACATTTCCAATATAACCTACTGTAGTGTTCTTCTCTGCTTTATATCTAAATACATAATTTTAGGTATGTGATTATTTTCGTAATTTTTATACACTTTTTTAAACAGGATTTTTGGGAAGTCCTGTATTAACACTGGTGTTAAATACTTCTTTTCACACTAAATGGTCCCTCAAAGCCAAATGTATTTTATAACACAAACAATGTTATTCTTTGCAGGTTTTTGCAAGGACCTATATCCCAAAGCTCCATGCTTAAAGCAGTCATAGCCAATTACCACAACCTTTACACACACATTTAACCTATAGACCTATAGGTTAGCAATTTAATAACAAATGTAACATATTTACATGCTGCAAATTTTACACACTGGAACCAGGAAATAAAAAAAGTTATAAACGAAATTTTCTTTTATCCCAAGTGGTTTGGTGTGCATGTGTGCGTGTGTGTGTGTGTGTGTGTGTGCTCAAACGGGCAAAAAATGCTGTTTGAAGGCTTAAAAGCCAAAATTTAATATATAAATTTTTTTTTTTTTTAATATTCAAATAAAATGTAACAATACTAAAGGAATATTAATTATAAAACAAAGTGTTACGGTAGAGCCAAATCATTTTAAAAGTTTTAAAAACTAATCGCAAAGATCAAAGTCAAAGAAGATAGAGATAGGAGTGGGAAAAACATTACAGATTACAAATTGGAGTTAGTTGAATTTGAGACACCGGTCAGATTAGATATAGGAGCCAGAGAACAGGGACTGCGGGAGTAGGTGTTGTTTTTTAAGTTTTCTTTGGTATCATCCTGGCGGGCTACAGAGTTAATCCCTAACCTTGCCAAGAACAAAAACTGTTAGTACACATTTCTCAAAGTAAAATAACCGCAGTAGAACCATTCCGAATGGAACTATCAAGTCACTGGAGAAAAGGGACTCATCGCAAGAACACAGGAGAAGGATATGGAACATTCCTGAACCATTCCAGGCGGGATCAGCATCCATTTGCTGGCAGAAGCAGGTGACTGAAGATGACGGTTTCCTTCAAAGAAGAGATTGCATTATGCAGTCAATTTACTGGAGAAAAGGGACTCATCGCAAGAACACAGGAGATTAGATGGAACATTCCTGAACCATTCGGGTCGGGATCAGCATCCATTTGCTGGCAAAAGCAGGCGACTGAAGATGACATCTTCCTTCAGAGGCAAGACAAATCCAGTCATGCTACTTTTAAACTACTTAACTAAATGAATACGTAATTGTTTACATGGTTGTAAGCAAGTACTTAATTGGGTAAGCAATTACGTATTCACTTGGTTAAGTAGTTTAAAATTAGTTTAATCAGTGAATTCAAGATGATTACATCAAGAAACTTCAATCCAGTCATGCTTAACTCTGCTTCTCAAAGTAAAATTTTGAGTAAATTTGTTAAATTAAAAAAAAAACAATTGCAAGAAGAGATTTGGCTTTACTTAAATTTATTTAAAATTGTTCAAATATAAAATTATAGAAATTTATTATATTTTAAATTATAATATTTATATAAAAAGATGTATAAACAAAGATATTTCAAGTAAGTTCTTAGAAATTTATATTATGAAATAATCTAATATATTTTGATTTAAAAAATGACAACTTTTTAGTATATATATATGAGATTATATTTTTTAAAATGAGACAAAATCAATTTTGTTTCACATAACGTTTTACATTTACATTTCTGATTCTAACACAGAAAACTGTTATACTACATTTGAATAAAGCAACAAAATATCAAGTTAGGAATAATTTAGTTATAAAAACACTCATTATGTTTGTTAAGATAAGCCTAATGTAGACAGATAAAGTTGCCTTCATTTTGGTAATGTTCCTGTATTACTAAGGAGACTGTTTTAACAATACAACTGGTCAACACGTTCAAATGTCTACCTTGTGTATAATTAAAACATTTTTTTAAAGAAATTTTACCCTAACCAGATATAGATACTTCATCACTATATTTTAATGGAGCACTGTTTTGTAAGAAACCAAACACTTTATAAAGATTTGTGTTTTAAAGCAGTTGCAATATTTCTGTACATTTTAATAGTAAACTGTTGCACAAATAATTATTTGTATTTGTATTTAGTACAAATAAACAACTCCAAACACATATAAACAAAATACACAAAAATATCCAGTTCACTGCAGAATTTGAAAACAACAAAACAATGAATTTTTTAGACATCACCATAACAAAAAATCAAAACAAACATGAATTCAACATATACTGCAAGCCAACCATGACAGACACACTGATACACAGTTCATCGTACCACCCAATACAACATAAACACGCAGCATTCAAACATTGACCACATAGAATAAATAAAATACCCATGTCCACAACTAACTACACAGAGGAACTATAAACACAATCAAATATTTAGCTCACAAAAATGGATATGACAATTATCTAATTGACAAACTACACAGAAAAATACTCAACAAGGAAAGTTACAACAAAAACACGAACACAAACAAATTCATCACCCTCACATACATAAACAAACTCACAAATAAGATAGCACACCAATTCAAAAAAGCAGGATACAATGTAGCTTACAGAACAACAAATAAAATCCAAACGGCTATTAGACACAGCATTAATAACAATACCAACACATACAATAACCCAGGAGTATACAAACTAAAATGCCACAACTGCAATAAGTTCTATATTGGACAAACAGGCAGATCTTTCGCCGAAAGATATAAGGAACACAAAAGGGCACTGCACACTACTATTGAATCCACCTTCGCAAATCACCTCATGGACACTAAACATCATACTCATGCACAAGTATGGAAAATAACATGAGCATCCTCCATACATGTAACAAAGGCCATAAATTAAACATACTAGAACAGTTTGAAATGTATATACATAGCAACACACATATAAATGACATCTTAAATGAATAAACAAGGCACATATCACACATACTTTTCGATCACATCACTTCTAACTTTAAAAAGAAATGGTACCGAGGAAGCACAACAGCAGCATTCCTAGTGGCAAAAATACGAGGCTGAAGAAGTCGTAAGACGAAAAAGTTTCCTCCAAGTGTAAGTTACCAATTAACAACTTTTAGTTAACAAATGTCTGGTCGCAAGTAAAGTGTAATTTGTAATTTACAACTAGCTTCTCATGAACAGTAACAAGATTTCGATATTAAAATAATTATTATTGGAATTTGGATCAGTAACCAGATTAAATAAATATATGGCAAATTTATAGTAATAAATTTTTAATATAATTTATGATTTAATAAAAACCCAATGAAACAAACAATTTATACAGATTTTATGGATTTGGAATTCTAAAAAGGGGTTAGTAGCAGATATTACTGCTAAGCACAGATATTAGCATATAACAACACACAGTTTTTAGTTTCCAATAAAGTTATTTGTTTAATAAACATGTTTACGCATAAGGAATTTAATTACCTCCAATAATATGGTTCTGAAACAAAATATTTATTTTCAAAGAATATATCAGGTATAGCTAAGTTACAGTAACATTTAACTAGTTACATGGTGTTTTTTAAAAGGACTATAAACTTCACTTTAATATTAATTTGTTTATCAGAGGCTACAAAATTGAAATATCTTTAACTTTATAACTTCGTATAATTCAAGAAATTAAATCTTTTTCCATACTTCGCTTTTCCTGTCTTAAAATCATCAGTCAATGCTGGTGTTGCATCTGGGTATACTTCTAGTTCAGGTTTTGAAGGTTTAGGTCGGGATGTTTCATGGATTTTAACCTCACAATAATAACCAACATTAGGATGTTCCAAATTCATGTTATCTTTAACACACTGATCATAAACCTTCTGAGTTTTTTGACAAGGAGTAAATTCGTTACCATCACAGCTATTATTAATGCAATTCGAGTAACCTTGAAATTCATAATAACATGTTTTCTTTAACTGTCGGTATACTTTTTTCTAGTATACATACTACTTTTCTTTTCAAATATTGTAGGTTACCATTTTCTAATTAGTATAACTCAATTTTTATAAAGAATAGTAAACATATAGTTTTAATCATGTGTTTCATATATAATTTTCCAAAGTTCTTTTGTCATATTATATTAATTATTTATGTACCAAGTTTAATACTAATTGTCTTAAAATTAGACAAAGGTAATTCCATTGTAATAATGCACAAACAAGACATCGACAAGAACGTAAACAATTTTATAACTGAAAACAAAATAATCGAACTCCGATCTGACCCCACACTTAAATTTCAAACAGAAATTAAAAATCTTCTAAATAAATGCACCAAAATCATGAAAACAGAACAAAAGAAATAAATCAAACAAATAAAACCCCAAGCTCCACCATTAAACGCTTTGCCCAAAATCCACAAAGAAAACACACCCATCCGTCCACTAATCAATCACACACACGCACCATCACATAAGCTAGCCAAATATGTAAATAAACTTATCAGGGACAACATAAACATTAACAATCACACATCCATACACAATAACATAGACCTCATACACAAAATTCAAGACATCCACATACCACACAACTCCACCATTGCCTCATTCGACATAAAAAACCTTTACACTAATGTGCCAATAGAACAAACACTCCAAATACTACAAAACATGCTCACACCAAACAACACTCTACATAAACTGACACATGAAATCATCACACTCACCAAACTCATCACATCACAAAACTACTTCACATACCAACACAAATTCTACACACAGAAAGACGGCCTCCCAATGGGTACCCCCATCTCAGGGATCCTAGGAGAAATATTCCTACATAATATCCAACAGCAGTACATTCTACAGAACAATAATCACACACATAAGAAAACAATAAAATAAATTTTCTAGACCTTACCTTCACCAAACACAACACCAGAAAAATTTCAAAATATACAGAAAACCAATAATTACCGATATTGTCATACATAATACATCTAATCACCCCAAACAACACAAACACGCAGCATTTATTCATATGTTACACCACCTAATCAATATACCAATGCTACAGAAAGACTACAACGAAGAACTTAATACCATAAAATTCATCGCTCAACAAAACGGCTACCAACACAAACTCTTAGACAACATACTCAGGAAAATTAAACATGAACACCATCAAATGGCCAAGCAGACAAACCACACAAAAAAAACAAATACATATCCCTCACGTACCACAACAAAAACACACATAAAATAACCTCCACATTAAAAAAAAAACTCTATGACCAAATATCCTACAAAACAACAAACACTTTAAGATAGCACATACAACCTTTTCAAAAACAAACTGACAAATACAAACTATAAGCTATTTACAAATTAACTTGTAACGATTGTCCCAACTATTACATCTGCCAAACCAGCAGGTCATTCTATACACGCTTCGAAGAACACATTACCCAAAGAAAACAAACAAACCCAAAATCCAGCTACGCAAAACACCTAAAAAACACTCAACACACACACACGGATATACATACTAATTTAAATATTCTACACACATTAAAACAAAATAAAAAACTAACAACCTTAGAAAAATACGAGATATAAAAACACTACTCAACAGATAAAGAGAACATATTAAATGATCACACACATTTTGAAGCCAACAGTCTTTTCCATTACATGACACACAACCAAAATAAGCCACCCCATCCTACACTCATGAATCCATTTTTTATACCTAACCGATGCCACCAGTAGAGGGTTAGCTGCGTAAAAGGAACAAATGTTTTGAAACGCGTCAGCAAGTAAGCAATTACGTATTCCCTTAGTTAGGTACTTTTTTAATATAGCTTCAAAGAGTATGTATGATTTGTGTTGGGTTTGATCATTAAATATGTTTGTACTTTGTGTTTTTGTGTGTTTGTAAATTTCTTATTTTTTAGTGTGTTTAGATGTGGTCCATTTATGTTGAAATACTCTTGTATACATACTTTTTGATACTATCAAAAACCTGCCTTTAAAAATGTCACCACTTAACATAACAACTCCAAGCAGAAGGCACTGATGAAGTTCGCCATGAAAACATTCTGTCTCAGTAAGTTTTGTCAAATTTACAAATTTTAAAGTTCGGATAGTCATGAACTAATGTTAAAGTGACTAATTAAGTTTCACTGAACGCAATGGACTACAAAATTCAGGAATACCAATACATGAAATAAAATTCAATTTATTAATAATATGCAAAACATACAACTATCAATAATTTGTAAATATATCTGTAGCTTAAATTTAATCAAAAAAACTGAATAGAAATATTAGAAAGTAAAGTTTAAAACTTTGTATTAAACTTTGAACTAAGAAATTTAAAACTTTCACAATAGTTTTCAATAGCTGAAGTGAGTCTCATATCTTATGAGTTTGTTATAATGATATGAATAGTGCAATTTGGTTAATACATAATTAATATTCTTACAATACATAAAATGCTATCAACACAATATATTTTTTCTATATAAAGAATAGTTATAAATTCAACGTGGTAATATGTTAACTATCTGTGGAGATAATGACGGAACGAATGTGATTAGACAAAGTACAGGAACTGTTTTAATGTTTAATCTTCTTATATTATTAGCAATTTTCTTCTAAATACTTTTTATATAAGGTAAAAATAAAAAAATTAATATCCTTGCAACTATTAGTAGTCAAATACCCAGAATTATTATTACCAATATTATATTTATAAGTATTCAGCCCTAGTTTAAAATAAACCAACTTTTTAATATTGAAATCTGAAATGTTGCAAAATTAAAATAAATATCTTTGACTCTTTATTTAATCATAACTCTACATGTCTATCATTTATTTGAAAAAAAACATATAATAAATCAACTGATTATTGAAAACCTTTCGAAACCTTCCTGCTAACAGCATAATAACAATTCTAGGAAAAATAAAGCTAAAACACAGATAATATTCTACAATTGAGATAAAGTCTTTTTAATATTCTACATTATATTAGCCGAATCTGTATGTTAAACTAATCTTGTTTCTTGCAAGATTAATATATACTTTTAAAAACTTGAAATGGAAAAATAAATTCACCTGGTTGAAAGACTTAGTTTGCAATTGGTGGTGATGATTTAGGTGTTGGTGGTTCTGGTCACTAATGCTGGTGGTTTATTAGATGGCAACTGTCTTGATGAAAAGGAAGTAAGTATCTGAAAACAGGAATTTATTTATTTATTAAACAATTGTGTGTGTGTGTGTGAAATAGCAAAGATATTAAAATATTATAGTCAAGACATATTTTAAATATAGTATAATTACCTTCATATGTATTGATAGAAGACATTTTGTTGAACATTTAGCGTTACCCAGGGTGCACCACAGGGAGGCGCCTAACTTCACACCCTCTAAAATAAACAAACAGGTTAACAATGAATATACATCACGTATATATAGTACTAATAAAATAATTGTTATTAACAAAAATGCAGCTCATGTAATATTGTAAATATGTTGTTTTAGTTTAGAATATCTGTGCATTTGTTGTAATGAACAATGTTTTCTATAAATTATAGTATCAAATACAAATTTTATATCAAGTTATAGTTTGTATAATGGTATTGATTTGGTTTGCCCAATGATTTTTCTAACTTGGAAAACAACAAAACCTGATATTCAAATAAGAAGCAAATTACTAAAACAGCCTCACACTTTTAGTTTTAGTTACAAAATATTTTAGTCTTCCTAACTAGAACAGAAATAGCATTTTCTCCTTTTCAGATCATTTCAAAATAAAAGGATGTTGTTAAACAGTTTTAAAAAAATTATTCTTATTTGCATCTATACCGTTTAGTATTTTTAATATTACATAATTTTCTTTTTTAAATAGTTTTGTAGGCTGTTGAAGCAATAAAGTAACTATTTTGGAAAAATACTAAATTATGTTTATAAATTTCAATACTTACGGAGGGTCAGGCAGAGGAGGGAAGCTGCAGCTGCAGATTCTAGAAACAATACAAGCACTTAGAACAACTTACAAACTATACATATTATATCCCTTAAGTTATATAGTACAGCCAAACCTCTTCTTATTGACACTCCCATGTTACAAAATGACTCAAACTTTTGATAACATTTTCAATCCTTAGTCCATTCCAAAAGAATCATCTATCAAATTTCTCACAACAATACACACCCTTAAATATGGCAGGTGCATTTGCTCTTTTTGTCAAAAAAATTAACACATTTGAATTTAACTTGTAATAAAAACATTACTTACTGATATTTGCCAGGAGACAAGTTTCCACTTAGTCAATACAATGCCTTTAATACACTTGCATTGTAGAATGCTGCAAGTCATGGACAAGATTGTCTGCTCAGATATGTGTCAGCAGACATGTTTCCACTTAGTCAATACAATGCCTTTAATACACTTGCATTGTAGAATGCTGCAAGTCATGGACAAGATTGTCTGCTCAGATATGTGTCAGCAGACATGTTTCCACTTAGTCAATACAATGCCTTTAATACACTTGCATTGTAGAATGTTGCAAGTCATGGACAAGATTGTCTGCTCAGATAAGTGATATTTTGGTGTTCTGTAATGTGGGGTTGTTCTGAGTTGATTATTTTTTTGTATATAGTGTTTTATTGTATTTTTAATCGTGTATTCTGTCACTAGCTATGTAGTCTCTTTGATATTTGTGGTGTTTGTACATGGTAATTCAAAATTTTCTGTTATGTTCAGTTTACTGCTTTCATTGGTATAGTATAGAACTTTTAGGTTTGAGCCAATGTTGGTGTATGTGTGAAATGCGTTTTGTATAAGTATGCTGAAATTAGGATTAGGTTGTGTATGTTTATGTACTCCTTGTATTTTGTGGTGAAATTTCTTCCCATTTACCCTACTTAAAAGCATGAGAAATTGTTACTTTTGCAATGGTCTTTTGACCAGATACGAACAATATTTGTTGGTTGGAAGTTTTACTGTACTATAATTTTATAGTAAATCATAAGTAACTATTGTGAATAATGATGAACTTACTTGCTGGCGTGTTTCAAAACTATCATTTTATTGACGAAGCTGACCTGCTACTCCTGGCGATTGCCCAAGGTTGCAAGACCTATGATTTATGATTTTTGTTTACTATAAAATGGAATAAGGTGTTAGATTTGAAGAGTGTGTGGTCATTTGTATGCTGTTTTTGTGTTGTGTAATGTTTGAATATTTAATCTGTAATGGTTAATTTATTTACTATGGTTTGGTATGTGGGGAATATTTAAATTAGTATGGATGCTTGTGTATGTGTGTTGGGGGTTTTGTATATGTGTTATGTAGCTGGATTTTTAATTTATTTTTCTACAACAACATAAAAAAAGTATTAAGCCATAGTAAAAAACTAACCACTACAGTAAAATTTAAATATTCAAACATCATACAACAAAACAAAAACAACCTATCTTGAATGTTCGCACACACTTCAAATCTAACGCCTTATCAGAATACACAGTAAACAACCCGCTTAACAGAAACCCTCTCCAACCTTATAAATCATATGTCCAGCAACCACTGGCATTGTTGGGTATTGTATTTCAGAACAAATCCATTGATGTTATTTTATTAGTAGCTTCTTTTGTTTTAGTGTATAAGCTTTAAAAACCCACCACATACATATAGTACAAAAATTTCTAGAATTACGAACGATACATTAGTCTTTGAAATAATAATTCAAAAGAACTGATTTTTTGTTTATCGAACTTGAACAACAAAGTAATGTGCTTTTGCTAGATGTAGAAGTTGATGTTGTTGGGAGATGTGTATCAGACGAATGTAGGTTAAGTTGATGATAGGTTATTGATGATAATGTTCTTAGTAAAACTTTCCAAGATGACTTAGATTTTGATCATGTTATGAGAACTGTTGTGTAATTGGGTAAAAGAGGTGTAAAACAAATCAAGAAGAATATATTCAGACCGTAACTCTTCTTCTACAACAACCAAAAGTAAGGCCAATATAGACATTGGCATACATTAATATATTTCCAAGTCTTTACGTGTGAGTTAGGAGCTAAGGTTGAAAATGGAATAAAAGAATATAGTTACTATAATTAGTAAAAATAAAATAAAAAACAAAAACCATATTATACAAATTGGACAAAAGAAATGGATTGAACTGAAGAAAAGCACTTTTATTGTGTCTGAAGAAAAATAAATACTAATCCAATATTTAAAAAAAAATATTTAGGTTACTATGTTTCGTAATTAATAATATTAAACACAATGACGCGAAGACTAACTTAGCAAAAGTTTCAATAGTACAGATAAATTTCTAAGTACTTTAATTAAAATATTTTGCTTTTAAAAAAAGTGAGGGTGGAAACTATTTTTATCTATACACTTTAACATTTAGGGTAGCATACATACAAGTAACTTAGCCGAGATTGTATAACATTTATACCGATGTCTACATGGAGATTTTCTATCAAATTATTAATTAACTAATACCACACGAAATTACATATTCATTTTACCAACAACACTTGTCACACGGATAGTGGATCACTGACTTATGTGCGATGTGTTTTTACCTAT
This sequence comes from Prosapia bicincta, assembly GCA_036971475.1. Lineage (NCBI taxonomy): Eukaryota > Metazoa > Arthropoda > Insecta > Hemiptera > Cercopidae > Prosapia > Prosapia bicincta. Next base: position 200,678,371 of record JBAIZL010000005.1, read on the forward strand.
GAGAGTACTATCCCCTCAGGTTTATGGTCGTCGAAATCACGGGATTTGTCTCCTTCTAATTATTACTTATGGGGAAATTAAAAAAATAAAATATATGCCAGCAATCCAAAAACCATTGAAGATGAAAAGCTCTTGATCACAAACTGCATACGCACTACAACTATTACGACTATTGAACAAAATATTTAATGATACTACTATTTAGTAGAGGGTTAGCTTCGTAAAGGAACGATTTTTTGGAAACGCGTCAGCAACTAAGCAATTTCGTATTCACTTAGTTAAGTAGTTTTTAAAATTAGTTTAATCAGTGAATTCAAGATGATTACATCAAGAAACTTCTTTATTAAATGATATTTGTAAATTGTTACAACAATCCAGGATATGTCATAAATAAACAAATATAATTGTAATTGTGTTACGTTTTATTTATGGGGCTACTTTTATATGCGGCAACCTGTATGTTTATGTGACACTTGCTGATGGAAACTGTTTTATTAGCTTAATCTGAAAAAAAATATACGACAGAAGAAACACCTTTAAATACATGTTAGGAGGTACGAACGATTTTTTAAAAAACACATGATAATAAGCTATGTTATGACTTTTTTTACACAAATAATATTTGTTTCCATCTTTGAAATGAGATACTAACTTTTACTCTGTAAGAAATATAAAATGCTTTTCTATGAGTAGTACAACAGTTATGAGGTGACATTGCCTCTTAGAGTTACACCATAACTTTCTCCTTTTCCCAGTATCAGGGGATTGCCCCTTACTTCACTTTATTTCTCTTACCCTTCTTACACAGAAGTATAGGAACCCTTTTCTTATTACGACTATTTTCCCAATTCTAATAGAGAATAGATTTACTTTAGCTAGAAGACTTTCCACAGGTGATGTTTTATACCAGGGGGTTGTATAACCCTACCCTAATCCTATTATTCACAATCCTTTCTTACTCTTCATAGGTGACCATGATAAAAAAGCCTGGACATCTTAAAATGAAATAAATAAAAAGAACTATGACGTAAGGATGCTAGTTTCAAAAGTTATTTTTAATTTTAACCATTTGACTGTTTTAGCAGAGAATGGGACGATTCTTAAACATCACAAATGTAATTACTACATTTAAATATTTAGGTGATGATAATATTTCTTGGTTATCTTTGTAACAACATATTCTTGTACACACCTCTCATTATATGGCCCTCCGCCTTTTGTATAGCAGCCGTTTCAGGTCGATTTCCAGTCATGTCATACTAAGGTATTGTTCAGATGAAGCTGCGACTTTTAAACCTGAAACGGACACATCAGTTGAACTCACCCAGCTGTGACTATCAAACCTGAAGCAGACAAATCAGTTGGACTCACCCAGCTGTGACTGTCAAACCTGAAACAGACAAATCAGCTGGTATAAGATTATTTTTATGCTGCATTATAAATATATAATATTCATTTAATATCTTATAACAATATATTTCTCTTAACTACCATTCTTGAGTTAATATACTCAATATGTTTGTATTTTTGTAGCTTCTATAAAAATACTTTTCTTATAAATTTCTTGATATTCAAATTAGTAAAAAACTAACTAAAACACTTGTAAATATTTTACAAACTTGCTTATAGTAGCACTTACTTATATTTTTTGAGAACGGCTGTTTTGAGAGATGTGTCCCATTGTTGAGAAACGGCCGTCCACAACAAATATAAGTTTACAAGTGTTTTAGTGAAAACTAGTAACTCTTGTGAAAAGGAATCAAATATAAAAGGTTCAGTTATCTTTAATTTAGTTTTAATATTTTTCTTTCTAATAACCATTATTATCATATTTTTGCCCTTAGTTTATTACATATTCTTTACAGAAGTTAAAATCTTTACTTGCTTGATATTAATTCAATTTTTTGTTGACATTTATTGAAATTTGACATCATAACACTATACAGAGGCAACACCCGACAATGGGAAAAACTCCTCACCTTCACATAAAATACACCCAAAACTCCACTTCACCTTAGAGATTCAAACAACCGATCCCTAAACTTCCTCAACCTAACCATAACAAAAAGCCACACACAAAAACACAGCTTCAACATTTATAGGAAACACATAACAACAGACACATTTATCCATAACACCTCAAACCACCCTATCCACACAAACACGCCGCCTTCAGATTCATGCTCTATAGACTTAAAGTAGTTCCAATGACCACATAAAACATGAACAAAGAACTAGACTCAATTAAATATTTAGCATACACAAATTGATACAACACCACAATAATAGACAAACTATGGTACAAAATACAAAAAAAACACTAAAATTAACACCACAGACAGGAAAAACAGATACGTCATATTACCATACATAAACAAAATAACAAATAAAATAATCCGCAAATTTCAAAAACCAAGATACAAAATAGCACACAAAACTAATGACAAGTTACAATACAAAATACAACAACACTAACAACAAAGATAAACCACAAGCACCAGGCAAATACAAACTAAACTGTGACAAATGTAACAAATTCTATATTAGACAAATAGGTCGCAGCTTTAAAACAAGGAGTTGAGGAGCACAAACAGAACACCAACTCAGCATCTTACAATCACATAAAAGAAACAGAACACAAATACACAGACATTTACCATATCCTAGAATCCTACACATCAACAAAAAAGGACCACATCTCAACATACTAGAAAAATATGAAATTTTTCAGACACTCAAAAAACACAAGGTACAAACTTATTAAACGAACAAACACACATACTCTTTGATAATATCGAAAACCTACCTTTAAAACCGTCACCGCTTAACCCGACATCTCCAAGCAGAAGACACTAATGAAGATTGCCACATAGTGATCGAAAACATTCTGTCTCAATGAGTTTAATCAAATTTACAAAATTAAAGTTCAGATAATCGTAAACTATTGTTAAAGTGATTAATATTTATATCTCAAATGTATGGAAACATTTGCTTCACCAGTCCACATTGTCAAGAAAGACAATAATCCTCAGAACAAAAGATTTCCTTGCTCAGTTTTATTCAATGTAACTAATATTGTACCACATTTCTCTGGAGATGATTGCTTTGCAAAAAAAAATGTACAACAGGATTTATTTGAATAAAAATGTTTATTTGTGACTAAAAGACTTGTAAATATGTTACAGTTGCCTATACAAGCACTTACTAGACAGGTGTAACATATTTACAAGTTAATCACTTTAAATTATGTTAAAGTGTTTATTAGTTATATCTCAAATGTATGGAAACATTTGCTTCACCAGTCCACATTGTCAAGAAAGACAATAATCCTCAGAACAAAAGATTTCCTTGCTCAGTTTTATTCAATGTAACTAATATTGTACCACATTTCTCTGGAGATGATTGCTTTGCAAAAAAAATGTACAACAGGATTTATTTGAATAAAAATGTTTATTTGTGACTAAAACACTTGTAAATATGTTACAGTTGCCTATACAAGCACTAGGGTAGGGATGTAGGTGTATTTTAGATGGTATTATGATGTCAACAAATGTATGTGACTAATAATGTAATTGGGCATAACTGAGTATGTGTGAGCCAATTAGTTACATTATAACTCACATACACTTTTTGATATCATCCCTACCTTATTTCCACCCCACCCTAAACTATAACATGAATGAAGTCAGTTACAGTCTGAGTTCCAATGGGACACGTCGCCCAAAACGTCTGACCTCAACAATCATAAAAGTAAGTGCCACTATATGCAAGTGTAACATATTTACATGTGTTTTAAGTTAAAAACTAGTAGCTCACATGAAGATGGAATCAATTAAAATGAATTTTGATTTCAGTTTTATCTTATATAATAAGTAAATGATAATTTTTTAATCTCAGTGATTTAATGAAGATTTAACATACATTTCAAATTTGTTCCTTATGCTGTATGGTTCAAAAATATTTAAAGTGAAAACCATTTTATTTCTATATTTTTTGTACAAAAAAAAAAAGAATTTCAGATAAACATATGTAAAATATATTATGTTATGATATTATTCTCTGGTTTATAACAAAAACAATGATATAGTTAACTTGTATTGTATTTTTTTATATCTTAAAAAAAATTCTTTTCCACAATAGCAAAAAAGCCAGACCTGTGCATCATTATATTTTATGTATAAATCTTGTTTTTCTTTTGATCATAAATGCATATAACAATTTTTTATCCTAGTGAATCAATGAACATTTCATATATATTTTTCATTCATACGTAAGGCATTCATACGTACAAGGGATATAAGCAATTAAAGTAAAGGAACAAATTTTGTAAATAAAAAAAACTTTTGGTAAAGTTTTATGCCAAATATTATTTCATTATATTATTCCACAGTTGACAAAAAAATAATAACTTCTTACACAGTGAGAAAAGAAGTCTCATTTTAGGATAGTGACTGTCAGATTAATGACTAAACTCTTATGTTTTAAGAAACTAGACATTTTAGATGCTGCTATCGTGGCCAAGAGAAGTATTGAAAAAATTGCAAAACGTTTATATAGATAAACTTACCTAAAATTCAGATCAAAGTCACTGCGTGTAGCAGTAAATATAGAGGATAACCATAGTTGCTGAAGAGTTGGTATTGTTGCCTTGATGAGTTTGAAGAGACAATGTTTTCATTCTAATGTCGGTCTTTATGTATCTCTTTTCTAGAAAAACAAAAGAATAAAAATTTGTGACACATGTTTTTCTAACTAAATGTTTAAAGCATTATAGTGGATCTTATAAAATTAATCCAGAATATAAGACATGGCTGTGCTTCTTGCAGTCTTAGCTCTGCAGTCACAGTTCTGCACATGCATGGTATTAACCATGACTTTATACGAAAGGGCAGACAACATTTTTGCTGCACTATTTGTTTATAGTATGTATTTCTTTATGTTTACTTATTTGAAAATCCACATGTGAATATAGACCTGTAACTCATTTTCTCAATGCAAGGAATGCATGTTAAACCACTTTAAATTCATCAACAGATTTGTAAGGTATATGGACAAAATCCAATATATTGGAAGAAGAAAATTCAATTATAGATATGTAAATTGCATAATAATGACAGAAATAGTCGTCCATCTTTAGTTAAGGATGAATTTACCCAAGCCATAGATGAAAATATTTTTGCAATCTTTATGCTTAAAATTAGTACTAGAATGAAAACATTGGAAAGTACTCCAATACAATAGAGCTATCATCGCTCTAGTTTGTAACTTCTTATTTGCTAGATTATACTTTTTTAATAAGACCCTCTGATGATGATGACATGGTCATCGAAATGTGCATAAGGGCTTAATCTTAAGTAACTTGTTTTATTTTTAATTTTTTATTATTTTTGTGGTATTTCTTTTTGTGGTATCTTTCCAATATTTTCATTGTTATATATTGTACCACTGTACTCTTGATATTGTATATTCAAATTATTACAATAAAAATATTAGAAAAACCCCAATACCACAAAAGAACTAAACACTTGTAAATATTTACAAACTTGCCCATAGTAGCACTTACTTATATTTATTGAGGACGACCGTTTCAGCAGATGTGTCCAATTTTCAACTCAGACCGTAACTGATCTCAAGGTTTACGTAGGTTAGGGTTTTAGGATTGGGGTGGGATATTATGGTGGTGTGGATTTATTTTGTGATTATTAGGAGCTATGATGTCAAAACGTGTGTGTGAGTTGTAATGTAATTGTGTATTGAGTATGTGTGTAGGGTGTAGTTTGAAGTGTCTGTGTATTTCGTAATGTTCGGTTGTGTATCATTGGTTATTTCTGTGTTGTTAATGAAGAATTTGTAGGTTAGATGTTATGTCTATGAAGTCATGTTTTGTGGAGTTGAGATGATCGGCGAAGTTTGATTGGTAATTATTGTTTGTCAGTGCTTTTATATGTTCTTGGTAACATGTGTAGAAGGACCTCCCTGTCTGGCCTATGTAAAAACTGGGACATGAACTGCAAGTTAGTTTGTAAGCTTCAGTGGCGTTGTAAATGTCGATGATATTGTTGTTGGGTTTAAATTGTTTATTGAGAGTGTTGTGTGTGCAGTGGGCTATTTTGTAGTTGTATTTCCGTAGTGTGTTGGTTAGATTGTGGGTTTTGGAAGATCTGTATGGTATTGATAAGTATTTTATGGGATTGTCGTGTTGTGTTTGTATTTGGGTTAATAGGTTTATTTTTTAGGCGGTTGTATAATTCATCAATCATTGTTGGGTTGTATCCATTAGTTTGTGCATTATGTTTCATGGTGTTTTTCCTAGTAGTGTTCTTCTTTGTCTAACAGTGTTTTAAGCAGGCGATATATCATGGTGTTGTAAGCGGCTTATTTAGCACTGTTGTGTCGATGGCACCATACTTGTTGTTAATTTTGCACCTTCATCTGCTTTAGTGTTTTCGAATATTCGGCAGTGACCAGGCACCCAGAGAAATGGCACCTTGACATCTCGTAATTGGAGCCTGTTTATTGAGCACAAGATCAAAATACGGTTCATATATGAGTCGATAACACTTTTCAAAATAACAGCGACGTTTTGATAGCTTGTTATATACAAGTTGTGGCTATTAAATAACGTGATTGTCGCTGCTGCGGATCAAAGAAGCATGCATCAACCACCATTGTTTAACAGCTGTTTTAGTGTGAACCTTTCTCTTTAGCAGGAAGTTAGTCTGTAAACAACACCCCTTAGTCAAAGCCTTTGTTCCCATTATTGTTGTTTTTTTGTTTTGCTGAATAATTTGGTTAGTGTAATAGTAAACCGACAAGTTATTGTAAAATTTCTCTTTAAACTTGGAAAAACTGCTACTGGAACTTTTACTTATGATCCGCTAATCCATGAAGAGCCCAACTTCACTGAGAGCCAATAAAGCTCGAATGGGCAAGTCAAAATTTAAAGCAAAGATGATTGTTATTTCAATATCCGTATGATTGTTTACCTTCACTGCACTCCTAAGGTCAAACAATTAATCAATATTACTACCTTGACATACTTTTTAAATTACGTGAAAAAGTAAGGAAAAAATGTCCCGAAATATGGAAGGACAAATCAAGGGTTCTGCAAGATAATGAGCCAGCTCATTCCGCATTATCTGTCAAGAGGTTCCTAGCCATGTACAACATTCCAGTGTTAGAGCATTCACCTTATTCACCAGATCTTGAATCATGTGACTTCTGTTTCCTAAGGTGAAATCTGCATTAAAAGGGAAAGATTGCGTATGTGGAAGCTATATAAGAGAAAGCGGCACGTGTCTTGAAGGAGCGGTGGAAAATTCACATGGAGCGTTGTAGGGCTAGAGAAGGAGTGAATAAAAATTAAAAAAATATTTTACAATGCCAGTCTCTTTATTTAATAGCTACATCTCGTATATGTCAGGTTCATGATGATTTATAGATTTGATAGGTTACAAAAATTTACTATTACATGTTTTATATCGTATAGTAGACATTTATATTTTTATTTCTGCGATTTTAGGCCTGATTAAAATGGCAAACTAGCTTTTGAAATGTAACAGTTATTTTGAAAATAAATGTTATTGGCTCATATATCGACCATCTTTTATTAATAAAAATTTAGTCTTAAGCCCCAAGTTGAACATGTGATGCTGAATTGCTTGCCTCTTTTCACTATAGAAAGTGTTTTGTCATGTCCATATTTGTGTCATATAAGTAAAAACATTTTACAAAAAATAGGCTCCTGTCATTGATTTACCATTTTCAACTTAGTCCCTCATGGGACATGTTAAAGACGGAAGTTGGCTTAGAGATAATTAAAATAGACTCTTCCTAATAAATATTTAAAAGTTTAAATGAAGTTTATCCGATTTTCAAAGTAAATAATTGTAACAGGATAGTGCGATCTATTGAAGTAAACAAATATACTAAACATTCACTATTGTTAAGATATAATTGAATTGGAAAATTAATTAAAACCAACTTGCATGCATAAATTTCCAATAGCTTTAGTGGGAACCAATAATAATATTCAATATCCTTCTCTTTAAACACTCTCTAAAGATATACAAGGTATATTCTATTACTCCTCAATGTCAGGTAGGGGACTGTATAAAAGTGTGACGTAATAAATGATTGCTCCATTTAACTCTAGAAATATATCTTGAATTTGTAGTCCTTAATTTTGTGTCATCAGAGAAGACACTGATTAAGATCAGCAGATAGCGATCGAAAATGTTCTGTCTCAGTAAGTTTTAACAAATTTACTAAATTTAAAGTTAGGATAGTCATAAACTATTGTTTAAGTGATTACCTAGAAATATAGTTGGCTGGGTTTCTCTAATTTTAAAACCCTTTTGATAATATAAATTGTGAACCATTACTGCATAGCCTTTAAATATGTAATGTACGGGTGAAGTCATTACTGTCAGACTGGACTTTGACTATTTAATGATAATGTAAGTTGCATTTATAGGGATTTGTATACTTCCCCTGCATTTGTAGCTTGTTATCCTTCAAATGAATTTTTCTTTTCACTTCAACACACATATTAGAACTTACAACACATGCTAGGTACTACTCTTAAACCTATTCAACTGAACCATTCTTTATATTAATTTGTATGTTAAGTTTCCTTTAGTATGCCTTCACTTTATAATTACCTTAATGTAGCATTTTCATTTATGTTATTTTACTTCAATAAAATATTTCATCTCTTTATTTTCTGGTAACAAGATAAAATCTTAGCTATTTATTTTTCTCCCAACATTATCCCATTAATCTGGAGACAACTCGCCACTGAATTTTCCACATAGACACTGAATTTCTTTTTGCAACTCGCGATCGTTTGTATCATGTTTTGTAACATAAATGGTCGCCGTATAGCGATCCCCTAACATTTACAAACTCATTAATTATAGCAAACATTTTTATTAAATCTATATTGTTAGGTAGGAAATGGTTAGAAATATGTAATATACAAATTTTAGAACAACTTAGCAGTAAGAAAATATTTAAATTAAAGTTACAGGAAATGTTTAGATGAAGCGAATTGAAATGGCGTGACGGCTAGTAAACTAGCCGTCATTTTAATTTCCTTCATGGCACATCGTTCAAATTAAGACCTTTAATCTGGTATGCTCTTGAAAATTGATCCATTACATTCATGACCCTTCTGTTTCATATAACGGTTCTTCATTATTTGACAGTAGGCACATCACCTTTCCTCCAAGATTTTCTAAAATGAAACCAAATTCTGTGTAAATTTTGTTTCAAACAATTAGACTTTTTAGAAGTAGTATAGTTCTTGAATTTTCATGAAGTGTTTTATGATTAAATTTTAAAATAATTTATATAAGTAAAAAAAAATTGTTTTAAACATTTCATAATTTGGTAACAAATATAAGTGGATTTTGACTCCTAGTAGGACATTCTTGACAAGTTATATTTTTTTACTCTGCTCAACCAGTATGGACCGATTTTCAATTTAAGTTATTTTCAACAGATGAAACTTTCAATTGCTTTTGCTAACTCAGCAATGAATATTCTTCTAGCAATTTTCATCTCACTCTTCTCCTTAAATATGATCTGAAAATTTATTGTTGCTAAGTTCAATAATCCAATGAATGTAGTCATTGGCCATCTCTGTTACTCCCTCTTTTTACTGAGTATTCGTTCTCCATTCCTATCAACTCCTTCCTTTGATAAGTTGTAGAGCGTAACCACATGTGGTTTAAATGAATCTCCTGCTTTGTGATCAATTTCATTGTCTGAATGTAAATTTGATAGCATTATTAATTACATTTTTTGTTTTTTTAGGAACATATGAAGCAAAAATTGTTTGATTATGATTGGCCCCAAAACCAAACGTACTGCTAAAAACTGTGACACAAAAGGTCACGTTCTTAGGACTGAACAGTGGCACAACACTTTACCCCCCCCCCCTACATCATTGCAGATCGCTTAGTCATGGGATTAACTTCAAAAAAAGGTGTCAGATAAGGTCAATGATACGTAGCTAGCTCATCAAAACTGTAGTGCAAAAGAATAAACAATTTCCTTTACACTAACTATTTTTGTTATGGCTCCCCTAATGGTACGACGGATCGCAAGTTAAAGGTGAGCTAAAGCAGTCTGTAATAAGGGTCAATGTGTAGCCTAGTTAAATGTGTTAACTCTGAGTCTCTTATTTCATGTTTACAAAAATAATTTTTAACTTCTTCATTATGAATGCATAAAAATCCCAAATAATATTCTATATTAAAAAATTGCTCCAAGACGTTAAGATTGATACAGACTTGGGATTCTAGGTGATTTTTCTTCATCAAAGAAGTTTGGAGAAACTAATATAACCATGACATATAAAACTTTATTTTTAATGATACGCAGTAAGTGATGTGGAAGAAATCTTTTATTCATCAATAAATATCAAAATTTATCTAGATAGACCAGAGGCGATTTAAAACTAACGTTTATAAAGGACTCAATATCATAAACATACCTATTTAACCTTCTGTTAATCTTACATTGGTCTGTATCCAGTTCTGACTCTAGCTGCCAAATCTGAATATCTGCTAAGCTCCTCTAACTCCAATTTTCCTACTGTCTCTTCATGTTACACTCTGTTTTCTAAAAGAATTGTGGCACTGTTCAAACAAGAATTCTGAGACTGTTTTGGAAAAATTAAAATGAACAATAACTTCACTGATGTCAATAAAAATGCCTCAACATTCACATGAACATTTGATGTTGAATTGTTTGCCTCTTTTCACTATAAAAAGTGTTTTGTCATGTCCATATTTGTGTCATATAAGTAAAAACATTTTACAAAACAATATGCTCCTGTCATTGACTAAGCATTTTCAACTTAGTCCGTATGTTAAAGACGGAAATTGGCTTAGAGATAATTAAAAAGACTCTTCCTAATAAATGTTTAAAGGTTTAAGTGAAGTTTATGCTATTTTCAAGTATAAAATTTTAACAGGATAGCTGGATCTATTGAAGTAAACAAATATAATAAACATTCATTATTGTATTACTATTTTATTAACTATTGTATTCACAACTTAGGTTAGAGTGGCCTTGAAATAATGTTTTTTGAGGGGAAATTTTTTCTAGAATAATCAGTTAGCCTGCAATACTATTTACTCGCATTATTGTGGCGAAATATATTTGGACTACATAGATTTAGGTCACAACAGAAATATATTGCACTGGCCGTGGAGGTAGAGAATTAGTTATTCTACGTATTAAATAATATCTGCCTATTCTAACAATTGTCGTTATTAAAGAGTTATGGGAAATAATAAATAACAAATTTGGATTATTCTACAACCAATCGCAGTCAAATTGGCGTCGCACATCTGCAATCCTGTATAGCCTTAATACTTTTGTTTTATTATTAAAATAATAATTTATTTTATTATTGTCTTATAGTTTGAGGGTGAATGTTAGGTTTAGTATGAAGTTAATTAGCTGCTTAGCTAGTAAGAAGAATTCAGAACGGTAACAATTTAAACAGTTTACTCTAAATCTTACTACACACTACTTTATTAAAACAAACAAACTAGTTTCGACGACAATGTCACCTTCATCAGTGTTTGGGTGTAGAATTTGTGTTATGAGTTTAGTGAGTGTGATGATTTCTTGGGTGAGTTTTTGTACAGTTTTGTTTGTTGTGAGCAAGTTTTCTAGTGTTTGAAGTGAATGTTTAATGGGTACGATGGTGTTTAAGTTATTTATGTCGAATGACGAGACAGTGGAGTTGTGGGGTATATAGATAGTTTTAATTTTGTGGATCAGGCCAATGTCATTGTGTATGGATATGTGGTTATTAACGTTTGTGTGTGTATTTGGCTAGCTTACATGAAGGTGTCTGCGTGTGGTTTATTATTGCGGAATGTGTGTTTTGTTTGTAATGTTTCTTTTGCTCTGGTTTCATGATTTCGGTGCATTTGCTTAGGTGATTTTTAATTTGCGTTTGATATTTTTGTGTAGGGACTAAATGGATTTCGGCTATGTGGTTTTCTGTTGTGAATTTATTTATTTTATTGTCAACATCTTGTTGGCGAATTATTACTATAGATCTGCCTTTATCTGTTTTAAAATATTGAGGTTAGATTGTATGATGGATGTAAGGGTTGTGGGTTTATTAGATGTGCTTTGTTTAGTCTGTAAAGTGTGTATGATGAACATTTTATATTCAATGCCTTGTCTAATGTATTCATGGGGAATGGATTCTGTGCTTTGTATTGCTGTTTTGTGTGTCCAACCTTTTGTTTGTAGTTGTATTTTTGGGGTCAGAGCCTTATTCAAGTCATTTGTTTAAGTCCTAACTCGTTTATATTAAATTCGATGTTTATGGTGTTTATTGTGTGTAGATGAAACTGGTGGTGAGTGTAAAAGTGTTATTTTTCGTCGAGAGTTTCGTTTGCGTCTGATACTCTCTTGCTGTCTTTGTTTATATTCTTTGGTGTATTGAACGATTTCTGCGAGTTCTAATTGCAAAGAATCAACGATTATGTTCAATTATTGTTTATATAGGTCACTAAATAAAACCCATACAACAAACTTTACGTGCATATATATGAGCATTATAGGATATCAAATATTTTGAAAACTAAACAAATAAAACACATCTATATAATCAATCAAAATATAAAGTCAAGAAATGGGGAAAATAATATAAAATTATTTATTGTAAAAATATAACAGGATATTACAATGGCTGAAATGTGGTTGCCTGGTATCACCCGTTAAGGTTACATTATTGTTTCCATGGAAAGATTCATTGTTCCTGAGGTTTAGGTTTGTTGCTAGAAAAATAGGTAATTTTATCGAGGTGTGTATCCAAAATATTATATGTTTAATAATAGCATAAACCTGACGTAAATAGAATTAATTTTTGCCAGACTTTGTACCAGCTTTCTTGGATTATTTTCACTTTGCTTGTTTCATCTTATTATTTTCATCCTCACTACTATCCATACAATACAGCAAACATAATCAACCTATCAACTCACCTTCTTGCAGTTTACGGTGCGGGGAGGCTCTGGGAGTTTCCTGGGATTTTCCAGGGCGCTCCGAGGTGGCTTTTTTAAAATCATTTTCTGCTTGGCTCAGCAATGGTCTGCAAATGCAATAACAACATTAGTTGTTTCCATCTATAACTTTGTATTACTCTATGGGAAGTTCACTTTTCTGGTTAGTATCTTATAGTACTTTTGAAGATAAACGTCTTTCTGTTTTTAATAAGATTTTATCGGATATTGGTATTAAATGTTTTACTTTAGATTTTTTAATTACAAATTTTCCCGTTAAAAACCTTGAATTATACAAAAGCAAGACATCTATATTTAATTTGTTTCCTAAATATTACACACAAATAAATATAGCATGAAACACATTACGTAAACATTTTCAATAAAACCCACTGTAGTGTTCTTGTCTGCTTTATATCTAAATACATAGTTTTAGGTTTGTGATTTTTTTCCTAATTTTTATACACTTTTTTAAACAGGATTTTCGGGAAATGTCCTACACTGCTGTTAAATACTTCTTTTCACACTAAATGATCCTTCAAAAACAAATGTATTTTGTAACACAAACAATGTTATTCTTTTGCAGGTTTCCCCAAGGACCTATATCCCAAAGCTTTATGCTTAAAGCAGTCATAGCCAATTACCACAACCTTTACACACACATTTAACCAATAGGCCTGTACGTTAGCAATTTAATAACAAATGTAACATATTTACATGCTGCAAATGCTTGCTGTAATAAACTGTAACCAGGAAATAAAACAAGTTATAAACTAAATTTTCTCTTATCCCAAGTGGTTCGGTGTGCATGTGTGCCCGTGTGTATGTGCTCAAACGGGCAAAAAATGCTGTTTGAAGGCTTAAAAGCCAAAATTTAATAAATAACAAATTTTTTTAAAAAATATTCAAATAAAATATAGCAATACTAAAGGAGTATTAATTATAAAACAAAGTGTTACGGTAAAGCCAAATCATTTTAAAAGTTTTAAAACCTAATCGCAAAGATCAAAGTCAAAGAAGATAGAGATAGGAGTGTGAAAAACGTTACAGATGCCAAATTGGAGTTGTTGGATTTGAGACACCGGTCAGATTATATATACGAGCCAGAGAACAGGGACTGCGGGAGTAGGTGTTGTTATTTAAGTTTTCTTTGGCATCATCCTGGCAGGCTAAATAGTTAATCCCTAGCCTTGCTAGGAACGAAAACTGTTAGTACAAATTTCTCAAAGTAAAATAACCGCAGTAAAACCATTCCGAACGGAACTATCAAGTCACTGGAGAATAGGGACTCACAAGAACCCAGGAGAAGGATATTGAACATTCCTGAACCATTCCAGGCGACTGAAGATGACGGCTTCCTTCAAAGGCAAGACCAATCCAGTCATGCTAATTTTAAACTACTTAACTAAATGAATACGTAATTGTTTACTTGCTCGTAAGCAAGTACTTAATTGAGTAAGCAATTCCGTATTCACTTAGTTAAGTTGTTTAAAATTAGTTTATTCAGTGAATTCAAGATGATTACATCAAGAAACTTCAATCCAGTCATGCTTAACTCTGCTTCTTAAAGTAAAATTTTGAGTAAATTTGTTAAAAAAACAATTTCAAGAAGAGATTTGGCTTTATTTAAATTTATTTAAAATTGTTCAAATATAAAATTATAGATATTTATTATATTTTAAATTATAATAATTATATAAAAAGATGTATAAAGAAAGATATTTCATGTAAATTCTTATAAATTTATTTTATGAAATAATCTAATATATTTTTATTTTAGAAATGACAACTTTTTAGCAAATATATATATATATATATATATATATATATATAAATTTAAAATATTTCAAAAACAAGAATATGCTTAATGAATATATTTATTCAAAGCTTTTCGCCAATAAAATAGTACCAGCATCTTCAGGAAAATAATTATCTAATAAAATATTTTTACAAAATTAAATCATATGTGCTACAAACGACCATATGTTATAAGTATTGCACTACATGTAATTTTTTCTATAACATTAATGATCTTATGTTTGGTGCCTTGATCTCACTTGAATTTGTTCAACAATTAATTTGTTTTTAACTTTATGCTTATAAATTTCCAATGTTTCAAATATATATTCATTTTTAATCCTTTATTTAATTCTTTTATTAACTTCATATTTTCTATTTCCGAAACTCGTGTCCATTATTAATACAATGGGTAGTTAAATTTGATTTGTATCGGGAGTAACATCGGGAGCTCAGATCTGGTACACAGATGGCTCCAAGATGGACTTCGGCACTGGAGCGGGGGTGTATTGTAAAAACCCAAGGGTAAAACTAGTTTTTTCCTTGGGGAGGCATACCTCTGTCTCTCAGGCCGAAATATATGCTATAAATGCCTGTCAGGGAGAGATAGCGAGAAGGGGAATACACAGGATTGCTATTTTCTCTGACAGTCAGGCAGCAATTAAGGCACTAAACGAACATGTGGTCACCTCGGCCATATTTAGGGAGTGCCTAAATAACCTAGAAGCCCTGGCAAGGCACAATCAAATCAAGATAGGTTGGGTGCCAGGGCATAGGGGAATATTTGAAAATGAAGCCGCAGATGCACTGGCCAGAGAGGGGTCTTCAACTCCCCTAATTGGACCGGAGCCGGCGGTAGGTATTTCCAAATCCATGGTCAAGATTGCAGTGCGAAGGTGGATGGCTGAAAGACACTATGAGCACTGGGTCAGGGCTGAAGGAATGAGACACAGTAAACTAACCTTTAGGAAACCATCCAAGTAAGCAATTACGTATTCACTTAGTTAAGCACTTTTTTAATATAGTATCAAAGAGTATGTATGATTTGTGTTGAGTTTGATCGTTAAATATGTTTGTACTTTGTGTTTTTGTGTTTGTAAATTTCATATTTTTTAGTGTGTTTAGATGTGGTCCATTTTTGTTGAAAAACTCTTGTATACATACTCTTTGATACTATCAAAAACCTGCCTTTAAAACCGTCACCACTTAACATAACAACTCCAAGCAGAAGGCACTGATGAAGTTCGCCATGAAAACGTTCTGTCTTAGTAAGTGTTTTCAAATTTACAAAATTTTAAGTTCGGATAGACATGAACTAATATTAAAGTGATTAATAAAGTTTCACCAAACGTAATGGACTACAAAATTCAACAATACCAATATATGAAATAAAATTCAATTTATTAATAATATGCAAAATAAACGACTATCAATAATTTGTAAATATATCTGTAGCTTAAATTATATCAAAAAAACTGAATAGAAATATTCAAAAGTAAAGTTTGAAACTTTGTATTAAACTTTGAACTCAGACATTAAAACTTTCACAATAGTTAAAACAATAGCTGAAGTGAGAATCATATCTTATGAGTTTGTTATAGTGATATGAATAGTGCAATTCAGTTGATACATAATTAATATTCTTACAATACATAAAACACTATCAACACAATATATTTTTTCTATATAAAGAATAGTTATAAATGTAACGTGATAATAAGTTGACTAGCTTTGGCGATAATGACAGAACGAATGTGATTATACAAATTACAGGAACTGTTTTAATGTATATTCTTCTTATATTAATAGCAATATTCTCAAAAATACTTTTTATATAAGGTAAAAATAAAAATTTAATTTTCTTGCAATTATTAGTAGTTAAATACCCAGAATTGTTATTACCAATATTATATTTATAAGTATTCAGCCCTAGTTTACAATAAACCCACTTTTTAATATTGAAACCAGAAATGTTGCAATATTAAAATAAATATCTTTGACTCTATATTTAACCATAACTCTATATGTCTATCATTTATTTGAAAAAAAAACGTATAATAAATCAACTGATTATTGAAAACCTTTCGAAACCTGCCTGCTAACAGCATAATAACAATTCTAGGGAAAATAGAGCTAAAATACAGATAATATTCTACAGTTGAGATACAATGTTTTTAATATTCTACATTATATTAGCCGAATCTGTATGTTAAACTAATCTTGTTTCTTGCTAGACTAATATGTACTTTTAAAAACTTGAAATGGAAAAATAAATTCACCTGGTTGACAGAATTAGTTTGCAATTGGTGGTGATGATTTAGGTGTTGGTGGTTCTGGTCGCTAATGCTGGTGGTTTATTAGATGGCAGCTTTCTTGATGAAAAGGAAGTAAGTATCTGAAAACAGGAATTTATTTATTTATTAAACAATTGTGTGTGTGTGTGTGAAATAGCAAAGATATAAAAATATTATAGTCAAGACATATTTTAAATATAGTATAATTACCTTCATATGTATTGATAGAAGACATTTTGTTGAACATTTAGCGTTACCCAGGGTGCACCACAGGGAGGCGCCTAACTTCACACCCTCTAAAATAAACAAACAGGTTAACAATGAATATACATCACGTATATATAGTACTAATAAAATAATTGTTATTAACAAAAATGCAGCTCATGTAATATTGTAAATATGTTGTTTTAGTTTAGAATATCTGTGCATTTGTTGTAATGAACAATGTTTTCTATAAATTATAGTATCAAATACAAATTTTATATCAAGTTATAGTTTGTATAATGGTATTGATTTGGTTTGCCCAATGATTTTTCTAACTTGGAAAACAACAAAACCTGATATTCAAATAAGAAGCAAATTACTAAAACAGCCTCACACTTTTAGTTTTAGTTACAAAATGTTTTAGTCTTCCTTACTAGAACAAAAATAGCATTTTCTCGTTTTCAGATCATTTCAAAATAAAAGGATGTTGTTAAACAGTTTTAAAAAAATTATTCTTATTTGCATCTATACCGTTTAGTATTTTTAATATTACATAATTTTCTTCTTTTAAATAGTTTTGTAGGCTGTTGAAGCAATAAAGTAACTATTTTGGAAAAATACTAAATTATGTTTATAAATTTCAATACTTACGGAGGGTCAGGCAGAGGAGGGAAGCTGCAGCTGCAGATTCTAGAAACAATACAAGCACTTAGAACAACTTACAAACAATACATATTATATCCCTTAAGTTATATAGTACAGCCAAACCTCTTCTTATTGACATTTTATTGACGAAGCTGACCTGCTACTCCTGGCGATTGCTCAAGGTTGCAAGACCTATGATTTATGATTTTTGTTTACTATAAAATGGAATAAGGTGTTAGATTCGAAGAGTGTGTGGTCATTTGTATGCTTTTTTTGTGTTGTGTAATGTTTGAATATTTAATTTTTCTGTAATGGTTAATTTATTTACTATGGTTTGGTATGTGGGGAATATTTAAATTAGTATGGATGCTTGTGTATGTGTGTTGGGGGTTTTGTATATGTGTTGTGTAGCTGGATTTTTAATTTATTTTTCTACAACAACATAAAAAAAGTATTAAGCCATAGTAAAAAACTAACCACTACAGTAAAATTTAAATATTCAAACATCATACAACAAAACAAAAACAACCTATCTTGAATGTTCGCACACACTTAAAATCTAACGCCTTATCAGAATACACAGTAAACAACCCGCTTAACCCAAACCCTCTCCAACCTTATAAATCATATGTCCAGCAACCACTGGCATTGTTGGGTATTGTATTTCAGAACAAAACCATTGATGTTATTTTATTAGTAGCTTCTTTTGTTTTAGTGTATAAGCTTTAAAAACCCACCATATACATATAGTACAAAAATTTCTAGAATTACGAACGATACATTAGTCTTTGAAATAATAATTCAAAAGAACTAATTTTTTGTTTAGCGAACTTGAACAACAAAGTAATGTGCTTTTGCTAGATGTAGAAGATGATGTTGTTGGGAGATGTGTATCAGACGAATGTAGGTTAAGTTGATGATAGGTTATTGATGATAATGTTCTTAGTAAAACTTTCCAAGATGACTTAGATTTTGATCATGTTATGAGAACTGTTGTGTAATTGGGTAAAAGAGGTGTAAAACAAATCAAGAAGAATATATTCAGACCGTAACTCTTCTTCTACAACAACCAAAAGTAAGGCCAATATAGACATTGGCATACATTAATATATTTCCAAGTCTTTACGTGTGAGTTAGGAGCTAAGGTTGAAAATGGAATAAAAGAATATAGTTACTATAATTAGTAAAAATAAAATAAAAAACAAAAACCATATTATACAAATTGGACAAAAGAAATGGATTGAACTGAAGAAAAGCACTTTTATTGTGTCTGTAGAAAAATAAATACTAATCCAATATTTAAAAAAAATATTTAGGTTACTATGTTTCGTAATTAATAATATTAAACACAATGACGCGAAGACTAACTTAGCAAAAGTTTCAATAGTACAGATAAATTTCTAAGTACTTTAATTAAAATATTTTGCTTTTAAAAAAGTGAGGGTGGAAACTATTTTTATCTATACACTTTAACATTTAGGGTAGCATACATACAAGTAACTTAGCCAAGATTGTATAACATTTATACCGATGTCTACATGGAGATTTTCTATCAAATTATTAATTAACTAATACCACACGAAATTACATATTCATTTTACCAACAGGACTTGTCACACGCCTCATGGATCACTGACTTATGTGCGATGTGTTTTTACCTATGAGAGTACTATCCCCTCAGGTTTATGGTCGTCGAGATCACGGGATTTGTCTCCTTCTAATTATTACTTACGGGGAAATTAAAAAAATAAAATATATGCCAGCAATCCTAAAACCATTGAAGATGAAAAGCTCTTGATCACAAACTGCATACACACTACAACTATTACGACTATTGAACAAAATATTAAATGATACTACTATTTAGTAGAGGGTTAGCTTCGTAAAGGAACGATTTTTTGGAAACGCGTCAGCAACTAAGCAATTTCGTATTCACTTAGTTAAGTAGTTTTTAAAATTAATTTAATCAGTGAATTCAAGATGATTACATCAAGAAACTTCTTTATTAAATGATATTTGTAAATTGTTACAACAATCCAGGATATGTCATAAATAAACAAATATAATTGTAATTGTGTTATGTTTTATTTATGGGGCTACTTTTATATGCGGCAACCTGTATGTTTATGTGACACTTGCTGATGGAAACTGTTTTATTAGCTTAATCTGAAAAAAATTATGCGACAGAAGAAACACCTTTAAATACATGGTAGGAGGTACAAACGATTTTTTAAAAAACACATGATAATAAGCTATGTTATGACTTTTTTTACACAAATAATATTTGTTTCCATCTTTGAAATGAGATACTAACTTTTACTCTGTAAGAAATATAAAATGCTTTTCTATGAGTAGTACAACAGTTATGAGGTGACATTGACTCTTAGAGTTACACCATAACTTTCTCCTTTTCCCAGTATCAGGGGATTGCCCCTTACTTCACTTTATTTCTCTTACCCTTCTTAGACAGAAGTATAGGAACCCTTTTCTTATTACGACTATTTTCCCAATTATAATAGAGAATAGATTTACTTTAGCTAGAAGACTTTCCACAGGTGATGTTTTATACCAGGGGGTTGTATAACCCTACCCTAATCCTATTATTCACAATCCTTTCTTACTCTTCATAGGTGACCATGATAAAAAAGCCTGGACATCTTAAAATGAAATAAATAAAAAGAACTATGACGTAAGGATGCTAGTTTCAAAAGTTATTTTTAATTTTAACCATTTGACTGTTTTAGCAGAGAATGGGACGATTCTTAAACATCACAAATGTAATTACTACATTTAAATATTTAGGTGATGATAATATTTCTTAGTTATCTTTGTAACAACATATTCTTGTACACACCTCTCATTATATGGCCCTCCGCCTTTTGTATAGCAGCCGTTTCAGGTCGATTTCCAGTCATGTCATACTAAGGTACTGTTCAGATGAAGCTGCGACTTTTAAACCTGAAACGGACACATCAATTGAACTCACCCAGCTGTGACTATCAAACCTGAAGCAGACAAATCAGTTGGACTCACCCAGCTGTGACTGTCAAACCTGAAACAGACAAATCAGCTGGTATAAGATTATTTTTATGCTGCATTATAAATATATAATATTCATTTAATATCTTATAACAATATATTTCTCTTAACTACCATTATTGAGTTAATATACTCAATATGTTTGTATTTTTGTAGCTTCTATAAAAATACTTTTCTTATAAATTTCTTGATATTCAAATTAGTAAAAAACTAACTAAAACACTTGTAAATATTTTACAAACTTGCTTATAGTAGCACTTACTTATATTTTTTGAGAACGGCTGTTTTGAGAGATGTGTCCCATTGTTGAGAAACGGCCGTCCACAACAAATATAAGTTTACAAGTGTTTTAGTGAAAACTAGTAACTCTTGTGAAAAGGAATCAAATATAAAAGGTTCAGTTATCTTTAATTTAGTTTTAATATTTTTCTTTCTAATAACCATTATTATCATATTTTTGCCCTTAGTTTATTACATATTGTTTACAGAAGTTAAAATCTTTACTTGCTTGATATTAATTCAATTTTTTGTTGACATTTATTGAAATTTGACATCATAACACTATAAAGAGGCAACACCCGACAATGGGAAAAACTCCTCACCTACACATAAAATACACCCAAAGCTCCACTTCACCTTAGAGATTCAATCAACCGATCCCTAAACTTCCTCAACCTAACCATAACAAAAAGCCACACACAAAAACACAGCTTCAACATTTATAGGAAACACATAACAACAGACACACTTATCCACAACACCTCAAACCACCCTATCCACACAAACACGCCGTCTTCAGATTCATGCTCTATAGACTTAAAGTAGTTTCAATGACCACATAAAACATAAACAAAGAACTAGACTCAATTAAATATTTAGCATACACAAATTGATACAACACCACAATAATAGACAAACTATGGTACAAAATACAAAAAAACACTAAAATTAACACCACAGACAGGAAAAACAGATACGTCATATTACCATACATAAACAAAATAACAAATAAAATAACCCGCAAATTTCAAAAACCAAGATACAAAATAGCACACAAAACTAATGACAAGTTACAATACAAAATACAACAACACTAACAACAAAGATAAACTACAAGCACCAGGCAAATACAAACTAAACTGTGACAAATGTAACAAATTCTATATTAGACAAATAGGTCGCAGCTTTAAAACAAGGAGTTGAGGAGCACAAACAGAACACCAACTCAGCATCTTACAATCACATAAAAGAAACAGAACACAAATACACAGACATTTACCATATCCTAGAATCCTACACATCAACAAAAAAGGACCACATCTCAACATATTAGAAAAATATGAAATTTTTCAGACACTCAAAAAACACAAGGTACAAACTTATTAAACGAACAAACACACATACTCTTTGATAATATCAAAAACCTACCTTTAAAACCGTCACCGCTTAACCCGACATCTCCAAGCAGAAGACACTGATGAAGATTGCCACATAGTGATCGAAAACATTCTGTCTCAATGAGTTTAATCAAATTTACAAAATTAAAGTTCAGATAATCGTAAACTATTGTTAAAGTGATTAATATTTATATCTCAAATGTATGGAAACATTTGCTTCACCAGTCCACATTGTCAAGAAAGACAATAATCCTCAGAACAAAAGATTTCCTTGCTCAGTTTTATTCAATGTAACTAATATTGTACCACATTTCTCTGGAGATGATTGCTTTGCAAAAAAAATGTACAACAGGATTTATTTGAATAAAAATGTTTATTTGTGACTAAAACACTTGTAAATATGTTACAGTTGCCTATACAAGCACTAGGGTAGGGATGTAGGTGTATTTTAGATGGTATTATGATGTCAACAAATGTATGTGACTAATAATGTAATTGGGCATAACTGAGTATGTGTGAGCCAATTAGTTACATTATAACTCACATACACTTTTTGATATCATCCCTACCTTATTTCCACCCCACCCTAAACTATAACATGAATGAAGTCAGTTACAGTCTGAGTTCCAATGGGACACGTCGCCCAAAACGTCTGACCTCAACAATCATAAAAGTAAGTGCCACTATATGCAAGTGTAACATATTTACATGTGTTTTAAGTTAAAAACTAGTAGCTCACATGAAGATGGAATCAATTAAAATGAATTTTGATTTCAGTTTTATCTTATATAATAAGTAAATGATAATTTTTTAATCTCAGTGATTTAATGAAGATTTAACATACATTTCAAATTTGTTCCTTATGCTGTATGGTTCAAAAATATTTAAAGTGAAAACCATTTTATTTCTATATTTTTTGTACAAAAAAAAAGAATTTCAGATAAACATATGTAAAATATATTATGTTATGATATTATTCTCTGGTTTATAACAAAAACAATGATATAGTTAACTTGTATTGTATTTTTTTATATCTTAAAAAAAATTCTTTTCCACAATAGCAAAAAAGCCAGACCTGTGCATCATTATATTTTATGTATAAATCTTGTTTTTCTTTTGATCATAAATGCATATAACAATTTTTTATCCTAGTGAATCAATGAACATTTCATATATATTTTTCATTCATACGTAAGGCATTCATACGTACAAGGGATATAAGCAATTAAAGTAAAGGAACAAATTTTGTAAATAAAAAAAACTTTTGGTAAAGTTATATGCCAAATATTATTTCATTATATTATTCCACAGTTGACAAAAAAATAATAACTTCTTACACAGTGAGAAAAGAAGTCTCATTTTAGGATAGTGACTGTCAGATTAATGACTAAACTCTTATGTTTTAAGAAACTAGACATTTTAGATGCTGCTATCGTGGCCAAGAGAAATATTGAAAAAATTGCAAAACGTTTATATAGATAAACTTACCTAAAATTCAGATCAAAGTCACTGCGTGTAGCAGTAAATATAGAGGATAACCATAGTTGCTGAAGAGTTGGTATTGTTGCCTTGATGAGTTTGAAGAGACAATGTTTTCATTCTAATGTCGGTCTTTATGTATCTCTTTTCTAGAAAAACAAAAGAATAAAAATTTGTGACACATGTTTTTCTAACTAAATGTTTAAAGCATTATAGTGGATCATACAAAATTCATCCAGAATATAAGACATGCCTGTGATTCTTGCAGTCTTAGCTCTGCAGTCACAGTTCTGCACTTGCATGGTATTAACCATGACTTTATACGAAGGGGCAGACAACATTTTTGCTGCACTATTTGTTTATAGTATGTATTTCTTTATGTTTACTTATTTGAAAATCCACATGTGAATATAGACCTGTAACTCATTTTCTCAATGCAAGGAATGCATGTTAAACCACTTTAAATTCATCAACAGATTTGTAAGGTATATGGACAAAATCCAATATATTGGTAAGAAGAAAATTCAATTATAGATATTTAAATTGCATAATAATGACAGAAATAGTCGTCCATCTTTAGTTAAGGATGAATTTACCCAAGCCATAGATGAAAATATTTTTGCAATCTTTATGCTTAAAATTAGTACTAGAATGAAAACATTGGAAAGAACTCCAATACAATAGAGCTATCATCGCTCTAGTTTGTAACTTCTTATTTGCTAGATTATACTTTTTTAATAAGACCCTCTGATGATGATGACATAGACATCGAAATGTGCATAAAGGTTTAATCTTAAGTAACTGGTTTTATTTGCTTTTTTTGATTATTTTTGTGGTATTTCTTTTTGTGGTATCTTTCCAATATTTTCATTGTTATATGTTGTACCACTGTGCTCTTGATATTGTATATTCAAATTATTACAATAAAAATATTAGAAAAACCCCAATACCACAAAAGAACTAAACACTTGTAAATATTTACAAACTTGCCTATAGTAGCACTTACTTATATTTGTTGAGGACGACCGTTTCAGGAGATGTGTCCCATTGTGAACTCAGACCATAACTAATCTCAAGGTTTTAGTAGGTTAGGGTTTTAGGATGGGGGTGGGATATTATGGTGGTGTGGGTTTATTTTGTGGTTATTAGCAGCTATGATGTCAAAAAGTGTGTGTGGGTTGTAATATAATTGTGAATTGAGTATGTGTGTAGGGTGTAGTTTGAAGTGTCTGTATATTTCGTATTGTTCGGTAGTGTATCATTGGTTATTTCTGTGTTGTTAATGAAGAATTTGTAGGTTAGATGTTATGTCTATGAAGTCATGTTTTGTGGAGTTGAGATGATCGGCGAAGTTTGATTGGTAATTATTGTTTGTCAGTGCTTTTATATGTTCTTGGTAACGTGTGTAGAAGGACCTCCCTGTTTGGCCTATGTAAAAACTGGGACATGAACTGCAAGTTAGTTTGTAAGCTTCAGTGGCGTTGTAAATGTCGATGATATTGTTGTTGGGTTTAAATTGTTTATTGAGAGTGTTGTGTGTGCAGTGGGCTATTTTGTAGTTGTATTTCCGTAGTGTGTTGGTCAGATTGTGGGTTTTGGAAGATCTGTATGGTATTCATAAGTATTTTATGGGATTGTCGTGTTGTGTTTGTATTTGGGTTAATAGGTTTATTTTTTAGGCGGTTGTATAATTCATCAATCATTGTTGGGTTGTATCCATTAATTTTGTGCTTTATGTTTCATGGTGTTTAACTCCTAGTAATGTTCTTCTTTGTCTAACAGTGTTTTAAGCAGGCAATATATCATGGTGTTGTAAGCGACTTATTTAGCACAAACTAACGGATACAACAGAACAATGATTGACAAATTATACAACTGCCTAAAAAATAAACCTAATAACCCAAATACAAACACAACACAACAATTCCATAAAATACTTATCAATACCATACAGATCTTCCAAAACCCACAATCTAACCAACACACTACTGAAATACAACTACAAAATAGCCCACTCCACATACAACACTCTCAATAAACAATTTAAACCCAACAATAAAATGAACGACATTTACAATGCCACTGGCGTTTACAAACTAACTTGTAGTTCATGCCCCAGTTACTACATAGGCCAGACACGGAGGTCCTTCTACACACGTTACCAAGAACATATGAAAGCACTAACAAACAATAACTACCAATCATACTTCTCCGATCATCTCAACTCCACAAAACATGACTACATACACATAACATCTTACCTACAAATCCTTCATAAACAACACAGAAATAACTAACGCTACACAACCAAACAATACGAAATATACAGACACTTCAAACTACACGCTTCACACATACTCAATACACAATTACATTACAACTCACACACACCTTTTGACATCATAGCTCCTAATAATCACATAATACACCCACACCACAATAATATCCCACCCCCACCCTAATACCCTAACCTACGTAAACTTTGAGATCAGTTATGGTCTGAGTTGACAATGGGACACATCTCCCGAAACAGCCGTCCTCAACAAATATAAGTAAGTGCTACTATAGGCAAGTTTGTAAATATTTACAAGTGTTTAGTGAGAACTAGTAGCTCACATGAAGATGGAATCAAAAAATAAAAAATCAACTAATATTAATAGTTACCTACGAATAAATCTTTGATGGGCAGATCAAATGATAAATTAATGAATATATATAAAGGGCCTAACTTACCTCTATATTTTTTGCTTCATTAATTTTATTTTAAATATATATGTTGCATTATTTTCATTAGTTTTTATTCTATATATTCTTATAGCCTATAGTTTATATTACTGACATGGCTCAAGATGGCAGACTGTTGTTTGTTAGTCGAAGGCAGAGAGGAGGTGGAGAAGGGTTGGAGTCAGTCTAGTTTGTAAATTATTGTATTCTATATTGTAATTTTGTAATAAGACTCTCTGTTGATGATCACATGGTAATGGAAATATACATAAAGGTTTAATCTTAGGTAGCTTTTTATATTAGTTATTTTCTATTATTTTTGTAGTATTGGGGGTTTCCCCAACATTTTATTCTAAAACATTGCACCTCTGAGTTCTTGATGTTGTATTTTATAACTCTTGTTCTTTTTATGGAATTTCTACAATTTTCAAGATGACTTCTTCATGAAATACAGAGATTTCATAAACCAGAGTACAGTACTGTATATTGCAATAATTAAGGACCACAGGAACAATATGTAAGTGAAATGAATTTTGTATTCTTTAGTATGCAAAAGGTTAGAAGGAAAATCTGTAAGTAGTTCATCAGTGGTTCCAATATTTTTTTAAATAGAGCTATTATTAAATAAATAAACAGCTGTAGATGAACTCACAATTATTGACTTTTTATTGATATTATTAATTTTTTTTCTCCAGACGAAAAATCAATCAAGGTTATCATCGCCTATTTCGAGTGTTAGTTAAAATGAAATTTCCATAAATGAAACTAATAAAGATAAAATAAATAGTTGAAACTAATTTTAATTATCTAAAACTAAAGAAATTAAAATTTTACAAAATTCTACAGCTGGCATAAGAAAGCGACGACACGGTTGATAGCTGTGACATCGTCCCTTAAAAGCACCTTTAAACTACCTCGAAGATTGTAACATATTTACTAATCAGTCAACTCAACACAATCAAGCAGAATGTGCTTGACTCTGATGGTACTTCCACAAAACTGAGACAGTGGTGGATCCTCTCATCGCATCAACCATCCATGTGTTAACAAATAGTGGCCATTGCCAAGTAACCACCACTTCCTTCCTACGATTCGACCGAACAGATGACCTCCATGGTCGGACGGTATTTTTTATGGAGGAACGGTAAATGGTCCGTCAACTTGTTTCCATTTACATTTTGCCATTCTTCACTCAAAACAGGAAATATTGTAGTTTTAACATTTCAAACAAAATTTGATGCCATCACACATTGTGTCGATGGCACCATACTTGTTGTTAATATTGCACCTTCATCTGCTTTAGTGTTTTCGAATATTCGGCAGTGACCAGGCACCAAGAGAAATGGCACCTTGACATCTCGTAATTGGAGCCTGTTTATTGAGCACAGCTCAAAATACGGTTCATATATGAGTCGATAACACTTTTCAAAATAACAGCGATGTTTTGATAGCTTGTTATATACAAGTTGTGGCTATTAAATAACATGATTGACGCTGCTACGGATCAAAGAAGCATGCGTCAACCACCATTGTTTAACAGCTGTTTTAGTGTGAACCTTTCTCTTTAGCAGGAAGTTAGTCTGTAAACAACACCCCTTAGTCAAAGCCTTTGTTCCCATTATTGTTGTTTTTTTGTTTTGCTGAATAATTTTGTTAGTGTAATAGTAAACCGACGAGTTACTGTAAAATTTCTCTTTAAACTTGGAAAAACTGCTACTGGAACTTTTACTTATGATCCGCCAATCCATGCACTGGAAGAGCCCAACTTCACCGAGAGCCAAAAAAGCTCGAATGGGCAAGTCAAAATTTAAAGCAAAGATGATTGTTATTTCAATATCCGTATGATTGTTTACCTTCACTGCACTCTTAAAGGTCAAACAATTAATCAATATTATTACCTTGACATACTTTTTAAATTACGTGAAAAAGTAAGGAAAAAATGTCCCGAAATATGGAAGGACAAATCAAGGGTTCTGCAAGATAATGAGCCAGCTCATTCCGCATTATCTGTCAAGAGGTTCCTAGCCATGAACAGCATCCCAGTGTTAGAGCATTCACCTTATTTACCAGATCTTGAATCATGTGACTTCTGTTTCCTAAGGTGAAATCTGCATTAAAAGAGAAAGATTGCGTATGTAGAAGCTATATAAGAGAAAGCGGCACTTGTCTTGAAGGAGCGGTGGAAAATTCACATAGAGCGTTGTAGGGCTAGAGAAGGAGTGAATAAAAATAAAAATAAAATATTTTACAATGCCAGTCTATTTATTTAATAGCTACATCTCGTATATTTACAGGTTTATGATGATTTACAGATTTGATAGGTTACAAAAATTTACTATTACATGTCTCATATTGTATAGTAGACATTTATTTCTGCGATTTTAGGCCTGATTAAAATGGCAAACTAGCTTTTGAAATGTAGCAGCTATTTTGAAAATAAATATTATTGACTCATATATCAACCGTCTTTTATTAATAAAAATTTAGTCTTAAGCCCTAAGTTGAATATGTGATGCTGAATTGCTTGCCTCTTTTCACTATAAAAAGTGTTTTGTCATGTCCATATTTGTGTCATATAAGTAAAAACATTTTACAAAAAATAGTCTCCTGTGTTTGACTAACCATTTTCAACTTAGTCCCTCATGGGACATGTTAAAGACGGAAGTTGGCTTGGAGATAATTAAAATAGACTCTTCCTAATAAATATTTAAAGGTTTAAATGAAGTTTATCCCATTTTCAAAGTAAATAATTGTAACAGGATAGCTCGATCTATTGAAGTAAACAAATATACTAAACATTCACTATTGTAAGATATAATTGAATTGGAAAATTAATTAAAACCAACTTACGTGCATAAGTTTCCAATAGCTTTAGTGGGAACCAATAATAATATTAAATATCCTTCTTTTTAAACACTCTCTAAAGATATACAAGGTATATTCTATTACTCCTCAATGCCAGATAGGTCACTGTATAAAAGTGTGACGTAATAAATGATTACTCCATTTAACCCTAGAAATATATCTTGAATTTGTAGTCCTTAATTTTGTGTCATCAGAGAAGACACTGATTAAGATCAGCACATAGCGATCGAAAATGTTCTGTCTCAGTAAGTTTTAACAAATTTACTAAATTTAAAGTTCGGATAGTCATAAACTATTGTTTAAGTGATTACCTAGAAATATATTTGGCTGGTTTTCTCTAATTTTAAAACCCTTTTGATAATATAAATTGTGAACCATTAGTGCACAGCCTTTAAATATGTAATGTACGGGTGAAGTCCATACTGTCAGACTGGACTTTCCCTACTTAATGATAATGTAAGTTGCATTTATAGGGATTTGTATACTTCCCCTGCATTTGTAGCTTGTTACCCTTCAAATGAATTTCCTTTTCACTTCATCACACATATTAGAACTTACTACACTTAAACCTATTCAACTGAACCATTCTTTATATTAATTTGTATGTTAAGTTTCCTTTAGTATGCCTTCACTTTATAATTACCTTAATGTAGCATTTTCATTTATATTATTTTACTTCAATAAAATATTTCATCTCTTTATTTTCTGGTAACAAGATAAAATCTTAGCTATTTATTTTTCTCCCAACATTATCCCATTAATCTGGAGACAACTCGCCACTGAATTTTCCACATAGACACTGAATTTCTTTTATCAACTCGCGATCGTTTATATCCTGTTTTGTAACATAAATGGTCGCCGTATAGCGATCCCCTAACATTTACAAACTCATTAATTATAACAAACATTTTTATTAAATCTATATTGTTAGGTAGAAAATGGTTAAGAAATATGTAATATACAAATTTTAGAACAACTTAGCAGTAAGAAAATATTTAAATTAAATTTACAGGAAATGTTTAGATGAAGCGAATTGAAAAAGCGTGACGGCTAGTAAACTAGCCGTCATTTTAATTTCCTTCATGGCACATCGTTCAAATTAAGACCTTTAATCTAGTATGCTCTTGAAAATTGATCCATTACATTCATGACCCTTCTGTTTCATATAACGGTTCTTCATTATTTGACAGTAGGCACATCACCTTTCCTCCAAGATTTTCTAAAATGAAACCAAATTCTGTGTAAGTTCTGTTTCAAACAATTAGACTTTTTAGAAGTAGTATAGTTCTTGAATTTTCATGAAGTTTTTTATGATTAAATTTTAAAATAATTTATATTAGTAAAAAAAAATTGTTTTAAACATTTCATAATTTGGTAACAAATATAAGTGGATTTTGACTCCTAATAGGACATTCTTGACAAGTTATATTTTTTTACTCTGCTCAACCAGTATGGACCGATTTTCAATTGAAGCTATTTTCAATAGCAATCTGTTCTAATATTCAACAGATGAAACTTTCAATTGCTTTAGCCAACTCAGCAATGAATATTCTTCTAGCAATTTTCATCTCACTCTTCTCTTTAAATATGATCTGAACATTTATTGTTGCTAAGTTAAATAATCCATTGAATGTAGTCATTGGCCATCTCTGTTACTCCCTCTTTTTACTGAGTATTCGTTCTCCATTCCTATCAACTCCTTCCTTTGATAAGTTGTAGAGCGTAACCACATGTGGTTTAAATGAATCTCCTGCTTTGTGATCAATTTCATTGTCTGAATGTAAATTTGATAGCATTATTAATTACATTTTTTGTTTTCTTAGGAACATATGAAGCAAAAATTGTTTGATTATGATTGGCCCCAAAACCAAACGTACTGCTAAAAACTGTGACACAAAAGGTCACGTTCTTAGGACTGAACAGTGGCACAACACTTTACCCCCCCCCCCCCTACATCATTGCAGATCGCTTAGTCATGGGATTAACTTCAAAAAAAGGTGTCAGATAAGGTCAATGATACGTAGCTAGCTCATCAAAACTGTAGTGCAAAAGAATAAACAATTTCCTTTACACTAACTATTTTTGTTAGGGCTCCTCTAATGGTACGACGGATCGCAAGTTAAAGGTGAGCTAAAGCAGTCTGTAATAAGGGTCAATGTGTACCCTAGTTAAATGTGTTAACTCTGAGTCTCTTATTTCATGTTTACAAAAATAATTTTTAACTTCTTCATTATGAATGCATAAAAATCCCAAATAATATTCCATATTAAAAAATTGCTCCAAGACGTTAAGATTGATACAGACTTGGGATTCTAGGTGATTTTTCTTCATCAAAGAAGTTTGGAGAAACTAATATAACCATGACATATAAAACTTTATTTTTAATGATACGCAGTAAGTGATGTGGAAGAAATCTTTTATTCATCAATTAATATCAAAATTTATCTAAATGGACCAGAGGCGATTTAAAACTAAAATTTATAAAGGACTCAATATCATAAACATACCTATTTAACCTTCTGTTAATCTTACATTGGTCTGTATCCAGTTCTGACTCTAGCTGCCAAATCTGAATATCTGCTAAGCTCCTCTAACTCCAATTTTCCTACTGTCTCTTCATGTTACACTCTGTTTTCTAAAAGAATTGTGGCACTGTCCAAACAAGAATTCTGAGACTGTTTTGGAAAAATTAAAATGAACAATAACTTCACTGATGTCAATAAAAATGCCTCAACATTCACATGAACATGTGATGTTGAATTGTTTGCCTCTTTTCACTATAAAAAGTGTTTTGTCATGTCCATATTTGTGTCATATAAGTAAAAACATTTTACAAAACAATATGCTCCTGTCATTGACTAACCATTTTCAACTTAGTCCGTATGTTAAAGACGGAAATTGGCTTAGAGATAATTAAAAAGACTCTTCCTAATAAATGTTTAAAGGTTTAAGTGAAGTTTATGCTATTTTCAAGTATAAAATTGTAACAGGATAGCTGGATCTATTGAAGTAAACAAATATAATAAACATTCACTATTGTATTACTATTTTATTAACTATTGTATTCACAACTTAGGTTAGAGTGGCCTTGAAATAATGTTTTTTGAGGGAAAATTTCTTCTAGAATAATCAGTTAGCCTGCAATACCATTTACTCGCATTATTGTGGCGAAATATATTTGGACTACATAGATTTAGGTCACAACAGAAATATATTGCACTGGCCGTGGAGGTAGAGAATTAGTTATTCTACGTATTAAATAATATCTGCCTATTCTAACAATTGTCGTTATTAAAGAGTTATGGGAAATAATAAATAACAAATTTTGATTATTCTACAACCAATCGCAGTCAAATTGGCGTCGCACATCTGCAATCCTGTATAGCTTTAATACTTTTGTTTTATTATTAAAATAATAATTTATTTTATTATTGTCTTATAGTTTGAGGGTGAATGTTAGGTTTAGTATGAAGTTAATTAGCTGCTTAGCTAGTAAGAAGAATTCAGAACGGTAACAATTTAAACAGTTTACTCTAAATCTTACTACACACTACTTTATTAAAACAAACAAACTAGTTTCGACGACAATGTCACCTTCATCAGTGTTTGGGTGTAGAATTTGTGTTATGAGTTTAGTGAGTGTGATGATTTCTTGGGTGAGTTTTTGTACAGTTTTGTTTGTTGTGAGCAAGTTTTCTAGTGTTTGAAGTGAATGTTTAATGGGTACGATGGTGTTTAAGTTATTTATGTCGAATGACGAGACAGTGGAGTTGTGGGGTATATAGATAGTTTTAATTTTGTGGATCAGGCCAATGTCATTGTGTATGGATATGTGGTTATTAACGTTTGTGTGTGTATTTGGCTAGCTTACATGAAGGTGTCTGCGTGTGGTTTATTATTGCGGAATGTGTGTTTTGTTTGTAATGTTTATTTTGCTCTGGTTTCATGATTTCGGTGCATTTGCTTAGGTGATTTTTAATTTGCTTTTGATATTTTTGTGTAGGGACTAAATGGATTTCGGCTATGTGGTTTTCTGTTGTGAATTTATTTATTTTATTGTCAACATCTTGTTGGCGAATTATTACTATAGATCTGCCTTTATCTGTTTTAAAATATTGAGGTTAGATTGTATGATGGATGTAAGGGTTGTGGGTTTATTAGATGTGCTTTGTTTAGTCTGTAAAGTGTGTATGATGAACATTTTATATTCAATGCCTTGTCTAATGTATTCATGGGGAATGGATTCTGTGCTTTGTATTGCTGTTTTGTGTGTCCAACCTTTTGTTTGTAGTTGTATTTTTGGAGTCAGAGCCTTATTCAAGTCATTTGTTTAAGTCCTAACTCGTTTATAATAAATTCGATGTTTATGGTGTTTATTGTGCGTAGATGAAACTGGTGGTGAGTGTAAAAGTGTTATTTTTCGTCGAGAGTTTTGTTTGCGTCTGATACTCTGTTGCTGTCTTTGGTTATATTCTTTGGTGTATTGAACGATTTCTGCGAGTTCTAATTGCAAAGAATCAACGATTATGTTCAATTATTGTTTATATAGTTCACTAAATAAAACCCATACAACAAACTTTACGTGCATATATATGAGCATTATAGGATATCAAATATTTTGAAAACTAAACAAATAAAACACATCTATATAATCAATCAAAATATAAAGTTGAGAAATGGGGAAAATAATATAAAATTATTTATTGTAAAAATATAACAGGATATTACAATGGCTGAAATGTGGTTACCTGGTATCACCCGTTAAGGTTACATTATTGTGTCCATGGAAAGATTCATTGTTCCTGAGGTTTAGGTTTGTTGCTAGAAAAATAGGTAATTTTATCGAGGTGTGTATCCAAAATATTATATGTTTAATAATAGCATAAACCTGACGCAAATAGAATTAATATTTGCCAGACTTTGTACCAGCTTTCTTGGATTATTTTCACTTTGCTTGTTTCATCTTATTATTTTCATCCTCACTACTATCCATACAATACAGCAAACATAATCAACCTATCAACTCACCTTCTTGCAGTTTACGGTGCGGGGAGGCTCTGGGAGTCTCCTGGGATTTTCCAGGGCGCTCCGAGGTGGCTTTTTTAAAATCATTTTCTGCTTGGCTCAGCAATGGTCTGCAAATGCAATAACAACATTAGTTGTTTCCATCTATAACTTTGTATTACTCTATGGGAAGTTCACTTTTCTGGTTAGTATCTTATAGTACTTTTGAAGATAAACGTCTTTCTGTTTTTAATAAGATTTTATCGGATGTTGGTATTAAATGTTTTACTTTAGATTTTTTAATTACAAATTTTCCCGTTAAAAACCTCGAATTATACAAAAGCAAGACATCTATATTTAATTTGTTTCCTAAATATTACACACAAATAAATATAGCTTGAAACACATTACGTAAACATTTTCAATAAAACCCACTGTAGTGTTCTTCTCTGCTTTATATCTAAATACATAGTATTAGGTTTGTGATTTTTTTCCTAATTTTTATACACTTTTTTAAACAGGATTTTCGGGAAATGTCCTACATTGCTGTTAAATACTTCTTTTCACACTAAATGATCCTTCAAAACCAAATGTATTTTGTAACACAAACAATGTTATTCTTTTGCAGGTTTCCCCAAGGACCTATATCCCAAAGCTTTATGCTTAAAGCAGTCATAGCCAATTACCACAACCTTTACACACACATTTAACCAATAGGCCTGTACGTTAGCAATTTAATAACAAATGTAACATATTTACATGCTGCAAATGCTTGCTGTAATAAACTGTAACCAGGAAATAAAACAAGTTATAAACTAAATTTTCTCTTATCCCAAGTGGTTTGGTGTGCATGTGTGCCCGTGTGTATGTGCTCAAACGGGCAAAATATGCTGTTTGAAGGCTTAAAAGCCAAAATTTAATAAATAACAAATTTTTTTAAAAAATATTCAAATAAAATATAGCAATACTAAAGGAGTATTAATTATAAAACAAAGTGTTACGGTAAAGCCAAATCATTTTAAAAGTTTTAAAACCTAATCGCAAAGATCAAAGTCAAAGAAGATAGAGATAGGAGTGGGAAAAACGTTACAGATGCCAAATTGGAGTTGTTGGATTTGAGACACCGGTCAGATTATATATACGAGCCAGAGAACAGGGACTGCGGGAGTAGGTGTTGTTATTTAAGTTTTCTTTGGAATCATCCTGGCAGGCTAAATAGTTAATCCCTAGCCTTGCTAGGAACGAAAACTGTTAGTACAAATTTCTCAAAGTAAAATAACCGCAGTAAAACCATTCCGAACGGAACTATCAAGTCACTGGAGAATAGGGACTCACAAGAACACAGGAGAAGGATATTGAACATTCCTGAACCATTCCAGGCGACTGAAGATGACGGCTTCCTTCAAAGGCAAGACCAATCCAGTCATGCTAATTTTAAACTACTTAACTAAATGAATACGTAATTGTTTACTTGCTCGTAAGCAAGTACTTAATTGAGTAAGCAATTCAGTATTCACTTAGTTAAGTAGTTTAAAATTAGTTTAATTAGTGAATTCAAGATAATTACATCAAGAAACTTCAATCCAGTCATGCTTAACTTTGCTTCTCAAAGTAAAATTTTGAGTAAATTTGTTAAATTTAAAAAAACAATTTCAAGAAGAGATTTGGCTTTATTTAAATTTATTTAAAATTGTTCAAATATAAAATTATAGAAATTTATTATATTTTAAATTATAATAATTATATAAAAAGATGTATAAAGAAAGATATTTCATGTAAATTCTTATAAATTTATTTTATGAAATAATCTAATATATTTTTATTTTAGAAATGACAACTTTTTAGCAAATATATATATATATATATATATATATATATATATATATATATATATAAATTAAAAATATTTCAAAAACAAGAATACGCTTAATGAATATATTTATTCAAAGCTTTTCGCCAATAAAATAGTACCAGCATCTTCAGGAAAATAATTATCTAATAAAATATTTTTACAAAATTAAATCATATGTGCTACAAACGACCATATGTTTATAAGTATTGCACTTTATGTAATTTTTTCTATAACATTAATGACCTTATAAATAGTTTGGTGCCTTGATCTCACTTGAATTTGTTCAACAATTAATTTGTTTTTAACTTTATGCTTATAAATTTCCAATGTTTCAAATATATTCATTTATAATCCTTTATTTAATTCTTTTATTAACTTCATATTTTCTATTTCCGAAACTCGTGTCCATTATTAATACAATGCGTAGTTTTGTATCGGGAGTAACATCGGAAGCTCAGATCTGGTACACAGATGGCTCCAAGATGGACTTCGGCACTGGAGCGGGGGTGTATTGTAAAAACCCAAGGGTAAAACTAGTTTTTTCCTTGGGGAGGCATACCTCTGTCTCTCAGGCCGAAATATATGCTATAAATGCCTGTCAGGGAGAGATAGCGAGAAGGGGAATACACAGGATTGCTATTTTCTCTGACAGTCAGGCAGCAATTAAGGCACTAAACGAACATGTGGTCACCTCGGCCATATTTAGGGAGTGCCTAAATAACCTAGAAACCCTGGCAAGGCACAATCAAATCAAGATAGGTTGGGTGCCAGGGCATAGGGGAATATTTGAAAATGAAGCCGCAGATGCACTGGCCAGAGAGGGGTCTTCAACTCCCCTAATTGGACCGGAGCCGGCGGTAGGTATTTCCAAATCCATGGTCAAGATTGCAGTGCGAAGGTGGATGGCTGAAAGACACTATGAGCACTGGGTCAGGGCTGAAGGAATGAGACACAGTAAACTAACCTTTAGGAAACCTTCAAAGTAAGCAATTACGTATTCACTTAGTTAAGCACTTTTTTAATATAGTATCAAAGAGTATGTATGATTTGTGTTGAGTTTGATCGTTAAATATGTTTGTACTTTGTGTTTTTGTGTGTTTGTAAATTTCATATTTTTTAGTGTGTTTAGATGTGGTCCATTTTTGTTGAAAAACTCTTGTATACATACTCTTTGATACTATCAAAAACCTGCCTTTAAAACCGTCACCATTTAACATAACAACTCCAAGCAGAAGGAACTGATGAAGTTCGCCATGAAAACGTTCTGTCTTAGTAAGTGTTTTCAAATTTACAAAATTTTAAGTTCGGATAGACATGAACTAATATTAAAGTGATTAATAAAGTTTCACCAAACGTAATGGACTACAAAATTCAACAATACCAATATATGAAATAAAATTCAATTTATTAATAATATGCAAAATAAACGACTATCAATAATTTGTAAATATATCTGTAGCTTAAATTATATCAAAAAAACTGAATAGAAATATTCGAAAGTAAAGTTTAAAACTGTATCAAACTTTGAACTCAGACATTAAAACTTTCACAATAGTTAAAACAATAGCTGAAGAGAGAATCATATCTTATGAGTTTGTTATAATGATATGAATAGTGCAATTCAGTTAATACATAATTAATATTCTTACAATACATAAAACACTATCAACACAATATATTTTTTCTATATAAAGAATAGTTATAAATGTAACGTGATAATAAGTTGACTAGCTTTGGCGATAATGACAGAACAAATGTGATTATACAAATTACAGGAACTGTTTTAATGTATATTCTTCTTATATTATTAGCAATATTCTCAAAAATACTTTTTATATAAGGTAAAAATAAAAAAAATAATATCCTTGCAACTATTAGTAGTCAAATACCCAGAATTATTATTACCAATATTATATTTATAAGTATTCAGCCCTAGTTTAAAATAAACCCACTTTTTAATATTGAAATCTGAAATGTTGCAATATTAAAATAAATATATTTGACTCTTTATTTAACCATAACTCTACATGTCTATCATTTATTTGAAAAAAAACATATAATAAATCAACTGATTATTGAAAATCTTTCAAAACCTACCTGCTAACAGCATAATAACAATTCTAGGAAAAATAAAGCTAAAATGCAGATAATATTCTACAGTTGAGATAAAGTCTTTTTAATATTCTACATCATATTAGCCGAATCTGTATATTAAACTAATCTTGTTTCTTGCAAGATTAATATATACTTTTAAAAACTTAAAATTGAAAAGAAATTCACCTGGTTGACAGAATTAGTTTGCAATTGGTGGTGATGATTTAGGTGTTGGTGGTTCTGGTCGCTAATCCTGGTGGTTTATTAGATGGCAACTGTCTTGATGAAAAGGAAGTAAGTATCTGAAAACAGGAATTTATTTATTTATTAAACAATTGTGTGTGTGTGTTTGTGTGTGTGTGTGTGTGTGTGTGAAATAGCAAAGATATTAAAATATTATAGTCAAGACATGTTTTAAATATAGTATAATTACCTTCATATGTATTGATAGAAGATATTTTGTTGAACATTTAGTGTTACCCAGGGTGCACCACAGGGAGGCGCCTAACTTCACACCCTGTAAAACAAACAAACAGGTTAACAATGAATATACATCACGTATATATAGTACTAATAAAATAATTGTTATTAACAAAAATGCAGCTCATGTAATATTGTAAATATGTTGTTTTAATTTAGAATATCTGTGCATTTATTGTAATGAACAATGTTTTCACTAAATTATAGTATCAAATACAAATTTTATATCAAGTTATAGTTTGTATAATGGTATTGATTTGGTTTGCCCAATGATTTTTCTAACTTGGAAAACAACAAAACCTGATATTCAAATAAGAAGCAAATTACTAAGACAGCCTCACACTTTTAGTTTTAGTTAC
Organism: Prosapia bicincta; assembly: GCA_036971475.1. Classification (NCBI taxonomy): domain Eukaryota; kingdom Metazoa; phylum Arthropoda; class Insecta; order Hemiptera; family Cercopidae; genus Prosapia; species Prosapia bicincta. The sequence goes on from JBAIZL010000005.1 coordinate 200,717,644, forward strand.
AAAATATTTCAGTGTTCTTTACTAGAACAAAAATAGCATTTTCTCGTTTTCAGATCATTTCAAAATAAAAGGATGTTGTTGAACAGTTTAAAAAAAATTATTCTTATTTGCATCTATACTGTTTAGTTATTTTAATATTACATAATTTTCTTATGTAAAATAATTTTTTAGGCTGTTGGAGCAATAAAGTAACTATTTTGGAAAAATACTAAATTATGTTTATAAATTTCAATACTTACGGAGGGTCAGGCAGAGGAGGGAAGCTGCAGCTGCAGATTCTAGAAACAATACAAGCACTTAGAACAACTTGCAGACAAAACATATTATATCCCTTAAGCTAAGTAGTACAGCCAAACCTCTTCTTAATGACACTCCCATGTTACAAAATGACTCAAACTTTTGATAACATTTTCAATCCTTAGTCCATTCCAAAAGAATCATCTATCAAATTTCTCACAACAATACACACTCTTAAATATGGACAGGTGCATTTACTCTTTTTGTCAAAAAAATTAACACATTTGAATTTAACTTGTAATACAAACATTACTTAGTGATATTTGCCAGGAGACATGTTTCCACTTAGTCAATACAATGCCTTTAATACACTTCCATTGTTGAATGTTCCTAGTCATAGACAAGATTGTCTGCTCAGATATGTGTCAGCAGACATGTTTCCACTTAGTCAATACAATGCCTTTAATACACTTGCATTGTAGAATGTTACAAGTCATGGACAAGATTGTCTGCTCAGATATGTGTCAGCAGACATGTTTCCACTTAGTCAATACAATGCCTTTAATACACTTGCATTGTAGAATGTTGCAAGTCATGGACAAGATTGTCTGCTCAGATATTTGTTAGCAGACATGTTTCCACTTAGTCAATACAATGCCTTTAATACACTTGCATTGTAGAATGTTGCAAGTCATGGACAAGATTGTCTGCTCAGATATGTGTCAGCAGACATGTTTCCACTTAGTCAATACAATGCCTTTAATACACTTGCATTGTAGAATGTTGCAAGTCTTGGACAAGATTGTCTGCTCAGATATGTGTCAGCAGACATGTTTCCACTTAGTCAATACAATGCCTTTAATACACTTGCATTGTAGAATGTTGCTAGTCATGGACAAGATTGTCTGCTCAGATATGTGTCAGCAGACATGTTTCCACTTAGTCAATACAATGCCTTTAATACACTTGCATTGTAGAATGTTGCAAGTCATGGACAAGATTGTCTGCTCAGATATGTGTCAGCAGACATGTTTCCACTTAGTCAATACAATGCCTTTAATACACTTGCATTGTAGAATGTTGCAAGTCTTGGACAAGATTGTCTGCTCAGATATGTGTCAGCAGACATGTTTCCACTTAGTCAATACAATGCCTTTAATACACTTGCATTGTAGAATGTTGCTAGTCATGGACAAGATTGTCTGCTCAGATATGTGTCAGCAGACATGTTTCCACTTAGTCAATACAATGCCTTTAATACACTTGCATTGTAGAATGTTGCAAGTCATGGACAAGATTGTCTGCTCAGATTAGTGGTATTTTGGTGTTCTGCAATGTGGGGTTGTTCTGGGTTGATTATTTATTTGTATATAGTGTTTTATTGTATTTTTAACCATGTGTTCTATCACTAGCTATGTAGTCTCTTTGATATTTGTGGTGTTTGTACATGGTAATTCAAAATGTTCTATAATGTTCAGTTTACTGCTTTTATTGGTAAAGTATAGAACTTTTAGGTTTGTGCCAATGTTGGTGTATGTGTGTAATGAGTTTTGCATAAGTATGCTGCAATTAGGATTAGGTTGTGTGTGTTTATGTACTCCTTGTATTTTGTGGTGAAATTTCTTCCCATTTACCCTACTTAAAAGCATGAGAAATTGTTACTTTTGCAATGGGCTTTTGATCAGATACGAACAATATTTGTTGGTTGGAGTTTTACTGTACTCTAATTTTATAATAAATCATAACTAACTATTGTCAATAATTATGAACTTATTTGCTGGCGAGTTTCAAAACTATCATTTTATTGACGAAGCTGACCTGCTACTCCTGGTGATCGCTCAAGTTTGCAAGACCTAAGATTTATGTTTACTCTAAAATGGAATAAGGTGTTACATTCTAAGTGTGTGTGGTCATTTGTATGCTGTTTTTGTGTTGTGTAATGTTTGAATATTTAATTTTTGTGTAATGGGTTATTTATTTACTATGGTTTGGTATGTGGGGAATATTTAAATTAGTATGGATGCTTGTGTATGTGTGTTGGGGGTTTTGTATATGTGTTGTGTAGCTGGATTTTTAATTTATGATTCATCAACAACATAAAAAAAGTATTAAGCCATAGTAAAAAACTAACCACTACAGTAAAATTTTAAATATTCAAACATCACACAACAAAAAAAAACAACCTATCTTGAATGTTTGCACACACTTCAAATCTAACGCTTTATCCCATTACACAGTAAACAACCCGCTTAACCCAAACCCTCTCCAACGTTATAAATCATATGTCCAGCAACCACTGGCAGTAGGGTTAGCTTCTTCAATGAAACAAATGTTTTGAAACACGCCAGCAAATAAGTTCATAAGTATTCACACAGCTGTGCAATAATTACTCATAACCTTATAAGTTTACATTGTTCGGTATGGTATTTCAGAACAAAACCATAGATGTTATTTTATTAATAGCTTATTTTGTTTTAGTGTATAAACTTTAAAAACCCACCACATACATATAATACAAAAATTTCTAGAATTACGAAGGATACATTAGTCTTTGAAATAATAATTCAAAAGAACTGATTTTTGGTTTAGCTTTGAACTTGAACAACAAAGTAGTGTGCTTTTGCTAGCAATTAAAATACAAACTTGTCTAAATGTAGGATTCTGTGTTTATTGTAGGAGTTCATGTTGTTGTGAGATGTGTATCAGACGAATGTAGGTTAAGTACTAATTGATGATAATGTTCTTAGTAAAACTTTCAAAGATGACTTAGATGTTGATCATGTTATGAGAACTGTTGTGTAATTGGGTAAAAGAGGTATAAAAGAAATCAAGAAGAATATATTCAGACTGTAACTCTTCTTCTACAACAACCAAAAGTAAGACCAATATAGACATTGGTATACATTAATATATTTCCAAGTCTTTACGTGTGAGTTAGGAGCTAAAGGTTGAAAATGGAATAAAAGAATATAGTTACTATAGTTAGTAAAAATAAAATAAAAAACAAAAACCATATTATACAAATTGGATCAAAGAAATGGATTGAACTGAAGGAAAGCACTTTTATTGTGTCTGAAGAAAAATAAATACTAATCCAATGTTTAAAAAAATATTTAGGTTACTATGTTTCGTAATTAATAACATTAAACACAATGACGGGAAGACTAACTTTGCAAAAGTTTCAATAGTACAGATAAATTTGCAAGTACTTTAATTAAAATATTTTGCTTTTAAAAAAAGTGAGGGTGGAAACCATTTTTATCTATACACTTTAACATTTAGGTTAGCATACATACAAGTAACTTAGCCGAGATTGTATAACATTTATACCGATGTCTACATGGAGAATTTCTATCAAATTATTAATTAACTAATACCACACGAAATTACATATTCATTTTACCAACAGGACTTGTCACACGCCTCATGGATCACTGACTTATGTGCGATGTGTTTTTACCTATGAGAGTACTATCCCCTCAGGTTTATGGTCGTCGAGATCACGGGATTTGTCTCCTTCTAATTATTACTTATGGGGAAATTTAAAAAATAAAATATATGGCAGCAATCCAAAAACCATTGAAGAGGAAAAGCTCTTGATCACAAACTGCATACGCACTACAACTATTAGGACTACTGAACAAAATATTAAATGATACTACTATTTAGTAGAGGGTTAGCTTCGTAAAGGAACGATTGTTTTGAAACACGTCAGGAAGTAAGCAATTACGTATTCACTTAGTTAAGTAGTTTAAAATTAGTTTAATCAGTGAATTCAAGATGATTACATCAAGAAACTTCTTTTTTAAATGATATTTGTAAATTGTTACAACAATCCAGGATATGTCATAAATAAACAAATATAATTGTAATTGTGTTACGTTTCATTCATGGGGCTACTTTTATATGCGGCAACCTGTATATTTATGTGACATTTGCTGATAAAAACTGTTTTATAAGCTTTCCGAAAAAAATTATGCGACAGAAGAAACACCTTTAAATACATGGTAGGAGGTACAAACGATTTTTTTAAAATACATGACAAAAAGCTATGTTATGACTTTTTTTACACAAATAATATTTGTTTCCATCTTTGAAATGAGATACTAACTTTTACGCTGTAAGAAATATAAAATGCTTTTCTATGAGTAGTACAACAGTTATGAGGTGACATTGCCTCTTAGAGTTACACCATAACTTTCTCCTGTTCCCAGTATCAGGGGATTGTCCCTTACTTCACTTTATTTCTCTTACCCTTCTTACAAAGTAGTGTAGCAAACCTTTTCTTATTATGAGTATTTTCACAATTCAAATAGAGAATAGATTTACTTTAGCTAGAAGACGGGTGTTGTTTTATACCAGGGAGTTGTATAACCCTATCCTAATCATATTATTCACGATCCTATCTTACTCTTCATAGGTGACCATGATAAAAGAAGCCTGGAGATCTTAAAATGAAATAAAGAAAAAGAACTATGACGTAAGGATGCTAGTTTCAATAGTTATTTTTAATTTTAACCATTTGACTGTTTTAGCAGAGAATGGGACGATTCTTAAACATCACAAATGTAATTACTACATTTAAATATTTAGGTGATGATAATATTTCTTGGTTATCTTTGTAACAACATATTCTTGTACACACCTCTCATTATATGGCCCTCCGCCTTTTGTATAGCAGCCGTTTCAGGTCGATTTCCAGTCATGTCATACTAAGGTACTGTTCAGATGAAGCTGCGACTTTTAAACCTGAAACGGACACATCAGTTGAACTCACCCAGCTGTGACTGTCAAACCTGAAGCAGACAAATCAGTTGGACTCACCCAGCTGTAACTGTCAAACCTGAAACAGGCAAATCAGCTGGTATAAGATTATTTTTATGCTGCATCATAAGTATATAATATTCATTTAATATTTTATAACAATATATTTCTCTTAACTACCATTCTTGAGTTAATATACTCAATATGTTTGTATTTTGGTCTCTTCTATAAAAATACTTCTCTTATAAATTTCTTGATATTCAAATTAGTAAAACACTCATTTAAACACTTGTATATATTTTACAAGCTTGCCTATAGTAGCACTTACTTATATTTTTTGAGAACGGTCGTTTTGAGAGATGTGTCCCATTGTTGAGAAACGGCCGTCCACAACAAATATAAGTACATGCTACTATAGGTAAGTTTGTAAAATATTTACAATTGTTTTAGTGAAAACCAGTAACTCGTGTGAAATGGAATCAACAAATATAAAAGGTTCAGTTATCTTTAATTTAATTGTAATATTTTTCCTCCTACTAACCATTATTATCATATTTTTGCCCTTAGTTTATCACAGATTGTTTACAGATGGTTAAATCTTTACTTCCTTGATATTTAATCAACTTTTTGTTTTCATTTATTGAAATTTTGTCGTCATAATCTTGTTTAGTATTCTCAAAATGACTCATTTATAGGGTAAAAATATTTATGATTCTTGAATTTTGTAGTCCATTCGTTCGGGAATCTTATTCACTTTAACAATAATTTATGACTATCCGAACTCTAAATTTTCTTAATTTGTTAAAAGTTACTGAGACAGAACGTTTTCAATCTCTATGTGGCGATCTTCATCAGTGTCTTCTGCTTGGAGATGTCATGTCAAGCGGTGACGGTTTTAAAGGCAGGTTTTCGATAGTATCAAAGAGTATGTATGATTTGTATTGTGTTTGTTCCTTTAATATGTTTGTACTTGTGTTTTTGTGTCTGTAAATTTCATATTGTTTTGGTGTGTTGAGATGTGGTCCTTTTTTGTGTATGCGTAGGATTTTTAGGATATGGTGAATGTCTGTGTATTTGTGTCCTGTTCCTTTTTTTGTGATTGCAAGATGGTGAGTTGGTGTTCTGTTTGTGTTCCTCGACTCTTGGTTTAAAGCTACGACCTGTTTGTCCAATATATAGTGTTGCATTCGTCGCAGTTCAGTTTGCATACGCCTGGTGCTTATAGTTTATCTTTGTTGTTGCCGTGTTGTATTTTGTATTGTAACTTGTTATTAGTTTTGTATGCTATTTTGTATCCTGTTTTTTGAAATTTGCAGGTCATTTTATTTGTTGTTTTGTTTATGTATGGTAATGTGATGTATTTGTTTTCCCTGTCTGTAGTGTTAATTTTAGTGTTTTTTTTGTATTTTGTACCATAGTTTGTTTATAATTGTAGTGTTTCTATTTCTTTCTTTTATATCTTAATGTTTTCTGTGGTCATTGGAACTTCTTTATGTCTATGGAGCATGGATCTGAAGGCGGCCTGTTTGTGTTGGATAGGGTGGTGTGAGGTGTTGTGGATAAGTGTGTCTGTTGTTCTGAGTTTCCTGTAAATGTTGCAGCTGTGTTTTTGTGTGTGGCTTTTTGTTATGTTGAGGAAGTTTAGGGATTGGTTGTTTCGATCTCTGAGGTGAAGTGGAGATTTGGGTTATTTTATTAGTGTAGGTGAGGAGTTTTTCGCATTGTCGGGAGTTGCCTCTGTATAGTGTTATGATATCATCGACGGATCCGTACCAGTAAATGAATTTGTCTGCTTGTGTATTGTTTGTGAGTATCTTGGCGTTTTCTATGTGTTGTAGGAAAGTTTCGCTTAGGACACTACTGATAGGACTTCCCATGGGTAGGCCATCTAGTTATGAATAGAAGTTTGAGTTGTGGGTGAAATAGTTTTGTTTGGTGATGGTTTGGAGAATGATTAGGATTTAGGTAACCTGGGTTTTAGTTATGTTGTTCTTTATTAATTGGGTTTCTAGGATGTTGAGAGTTTCGGACACAGTATGTTGGTGTACATATTTGTTATGTCGAGGGATAGTAGTGTTGAATTGTGTGGTATGTTTATGTCTTTTATTTTATTTATGAGGTTTTTTTTGTTTTTTATGTGTGTTTCTATATTTAAGTTTATAGTTTTTCTGATTATTTTGTTCATGTATTTTTCTAGTTTATGTGCAGGGGCATTCTGGTAGTTGATGATGGCTTGGATGGGGACATTAGATTTGTGAATTTTAGGGAGAGGGCGGAGGGTAAGTACAATTAATTACTAAACTAAAAGCAGAAATAATTTACAATAAATTTCCATTTCTAATGTGAGTTCGTGTCCGATCATGTTGGCGAGATTTAAGTGAAGTTGGTATAACCTATATTTTAGAAAGTCCTAATTTTTGTATAAGGTTTTAATAATTTGTTTCAAGTAAATTATTTCTGCTTTTTGTTTAGTTATTGTTCCTACCCCCGCACTCTCCCCAAAATTCACAAATCCAATGTCCCCATCCGAGCTAGGTAATGGTACAGATACGTCGATGATATCATAACACTATACAGAGGCAACACCCGACAATGGGAAAAACTTCTCACCTACACATAAAATACACCTAAAACTCTACTTCCCCTTAGAGATTGAAACAATCGATCCCTAAACTTCCTCAACCTAACCATAACAAAAAGCCACACACAAAAACACAGCTTCAACATTTATAGGAAACCCATAACAACAGACTCATTTATTCATAACAACTCCAACCTTCCTATCCAACACAAACACGCCGCCTTCAGATTCATGCTCCATAGACTTAAAGTAGTCCAATGACCACATAAAACATAAACAAAGAACTAGACTCAATTAAATATTTAGCATACACAAATGGATACAACACCACAATAATAGACAAACTATGGTACAAAATACAAAAAAAAACACTAAAATGAACACTACAGACAAGAAAAACAAATACATCATATTACCATGCATAAACTAAACAACAAGTAAAATAACCCGCTAGTTTTAAAAAACAAGATACAAAATAGCACACAAAACTAATAACAAGTTATAATACAAAATACAACACGGCCCCAACAACAAACATAGACTACAAGCACCAGGTGTATACAATCTAAACTGTGACAAATGTAACAAATTCTACATTGGACAAACAGGTTGCAGCTTTAAACAAAGAGCCGAGGAACACAAAGAGAACACCAACTCAGCGTGTTACAATCACATAAAAGAAACAGAACACAAATACACAGACATTTACCCTATCCTAGAAATCCTACACATCAACAAAAAAGGACCACAACTCAACACACTAGAAAAATATGAAATTTTTCAGACACTCAAAAAACACAAAGTACAAACTTATTAAACGAACAAACACACATACTCTTTGATAATATCAAAAACCTACCTTTAAAACCGTCACCGCTTAACCCAACATCTCCAAGCAGAAGACACTGATGAAGATCGCCACATGGTGATCGAAAACATTCTGTCTCAGTAAGCTTAACCAAACATACAAAATTAAAGTTCGGATAGTCATAAACTATTGTTAAAGTGTTTATTAGTTATATCTCAAATGTATGGAAACATTTGCTTCACCAGTCCACATTGTCAAGAAAGACAATAATCCTCAGAACAAAAGATTTCCTTGCTCAGTTTTATTCAATGTAACTAATATTGTACCACATTTTCCTGGAGATGATTGCTTTGCAAAAAAAATGTACAACAGGATTTATTTGATTAAAAATGTTTATTTGTGACTAAAAGACTTGTAAATGTGTTACAGTTGCCTATACAAGCACTTACTAGACAGGTGTAACATATTTACACGTTAATCACTTTAAAATTATGTTAAAGTGATTAATTAAAATTCACCGAACGTTATAGACTACAAAATTCTAGATATTTAAAAGTGTTTTTAGTTAAAAACTAGTAGCTCACATGAAGACGGAATCAATAAAAATGTTTATTTGTGACTAAAAACACTTTTAAATATGTTACAGTTGCCTATATTAGCCCTTACTTCTATGATTGTTGAGGAGGGTCGTTTTGGGCAACCTGTCCCATTGTCAACTCAGACCATAACTGACCTCTTGGTTATTATAGGTTAGGGTGGGGTGGGATATATTGTAGGGATGTAGGTGTATTTTAGATGATATTATGAAGTCAACAAATGTATGTGACTAATAACGTAATTGGGTGAAACTGAGTATGTGTGAGCCAATTAGTTACATTACAACTCACATACACTTTTTGATATCATAACCACAATGCTCTCAAAAACACACCTACATCCCTACCCTATATTCCACCCCACCTTAACCTATAAAAAGAAAGAAGTCAGTTACAGTCTGAGTTCCAATGGGACACATCGCCCAAAACGTCTGACCTAAACAATCATAAAATTAGATGCCACTATATGCAAGTGTAACATATTTGCATGTGTTTCAAGTTAAAAACTATTAACTAGCATGAAGATGGAATCAATTGAAATGAATTTTGCTTTTAATTTTATCTTATATAAAATGTAAATAATAATTTTTTAATCTCAGTGATTCAATGAAGATTTAACAAACATTTCAAATTTGTTCCTTATGCTGTATGGTTCAGGAGGTAAAATGTTTAAGGTGAAAACCATTTTATTTCTATATTTATTGTACAAATAAAAAAATGAATTTCAGATAAACATATGTAAAATATATTATGTTATGGTATTATTCTCTGGTTTATAACAAAAACAATGATATATTAAATTTGTATTGTATTTATTTATAACTTAAAAAAATTCCTTTCCACAATAGCAAAAAAGCCAGACCTGTGCATCGTTTTATTTTATGTATAAATCTTGTTTTTCATTTGATCATAAATGTATATAACAATTTTTTATCCCAGTGAATCAATGAACATTTCATATATATTTTTCATTCATACGTAAGGCATATGGTACAAGGGATATAAGCAATTAAAGTAAAGGAACAAATTTTGTAAATAAAAAAAACTTTTGGTAAAGTTATGTGCCAAATATTATTTCATTATATTATTCCACAGTTGACAAAAAAATAATAACTTTTTACACAGTCAGAAAAGAAGTCTCATTTTAGGATAGTGACTGTCAGATTAATGACTAAACTCTTATGTTTTAAGAAACTAGACATTTTAGATGCTGCTTTCGTGGCCAAGAGAAGTATTGAAAAAATTGCAAAACGTTTATATAGATAAACTTACCTAAACTTCAGATCAAAGTCACTGCTTGTAGCAGTAAATATAGAGGATAACCATAGTTGCTGAAGAGTTGACAGTTGTTGCTTTGATGAGTTTGAAGAGACAATGTTTTCATTCTAATGTCGGTCTTTATGTATCTCTTTTCTAGAAAAACAAAAGAATACAAACTTGTGATACATGTTTTCCTAACTAAATGTTTAAAGCATTATAGTGGATCTTATATAATTCGTGCAGAATATAAGACATGCCTGTGCTTCTTGCAGTCTTAGCTCTGCAGTCACAGTTCTGCACATGCATGGTATTAACCATGACTTTGTACGAAGGGGCAGACAACATTTTTGCTGCACTATTTGTTTATAGTATGTATTTCTTTATGTTTACTTATTTGAAAATCCACATGTGAATATAGACCTGTAACTCATTTTCTCAATGCAAGGAATGCATGTTAAACCACTTTAAATTCATCAACAGATTTGTAAGGTATATGGACAAAATCCAATATATTGGTAAGAAGAAAATTCAATTATAGATATGTAAATTGCATAATAATGACAGAAATAGTCGTCCATCTTTAGTTAAGGATGAATTTACCCAAGCCATAGATGAAAATATTTTTGCAATCTTTATGCTTAAAATTAGTACTAGAATGAAAACATTGGAAAGAACTCCAATACAATAGAGCTATCATCGCTCTAGTTTGTAACTTCTTATTTGCTAGATTATACTTTTTTAATAAGACCCTCTGATGATGATGACATGGTCATCGAAATGTGCATAAGGGCTTAATCTTAAGTAAGTTGTTTTATTTGTTATTTTTTATTATTTTTGTGGTATTTCTTTTTGTGGTATCTTTCCAATATTTTCATTGTTATATATTGTACCACTGTACTCTTGACATTGTATATTCAAATTATTACAATAAAAATATTAGAAAAACCCCAATACCACAAAAGAACTAAACACTTGTAAATATTTACAAACTTGCCTATAGTAGCACTTACTTATATTTATTGAGGACGACCGTTTCAGCAGATGTGTCCAATTTTCAACTCAGACCGTAACTGATCTCAAGGTTTACGTAGGTTAAGGTTTTAGGATGGGGGTGGGATATTATGGTGGTGTGGATTTATTTTGTGATTATTAGGAGCTATGATGTCAAAAGGTGTGTGTGAGTTGTAATGTAATTGTGTATTGAGTATGTGTGTAGGGTGTAGTTTGAAGTGTCTGTGTATTTCGTAATGTTCGGTTGTGTATCATTGGTTATTTCTGTGTTGTTAATGAAGAATTTGTAGGTTAGATGTTATGTCTATGAAGTCATGTTTTGTGGAGTTGAGATGATCGGCGAAGTTTGATTGGTAATTATTGTTTGTCAGTGCTTTTATATGTTCTTGGTAACGTGTGTAGAAGGACCTCCCTGTCTGGCCTATGTAAAAACTGGGACATGAACTGCAAGTTAGTTTGTAAGCTTCAGTGGCGTTGTAAATGTCGATGATATTGTTGTTGGGTTTAAATTGTTTATTGAGAGTGTTGTGTGTGCAGTGGGCTATTTTGTAGTTGTATTTCCGTAGTGTGTTGGTCAGATTGTGGGTTTTGGAAGATCTGTATGGTATTGATAAGTATTTTATGGGATTGTCGTGTTGTGTTTGTATTTGGGTAAATAGGTTTATTTTTTAGGCGGTTGTATAATTCATCAATCATTGTTGGGTTGTATCCATTAGTTTGTGCTTTATGTTTCATGGTGTTTAACTCCTAGTAATGTTCTTCTTTGTCTAACAGTGTTTTAAGCAGGCAATATATCATGGTGTTGTAAGCGACTTATTTAGCACAAACTAACGGATACAACAGAACAATGATTGACAAATTATACAACTACCTAAAAAATAAACCTAATAACCCAAATACAAACACAACACAACAATCCCATAAAATACTTATCAATACCATACAGATCTTCCAAAACCCACAATCTAACCAACACACTACTGAAATACAACTACAAAATAGCCCACTCCACATACAACACTCTCAATAAACAATTTAAACCCAACAATAAAATGAACGACATTTACAACGCCACTGGCGTTTACAAACTAACTTGTAGTTCATGCCCCAGTTACTACATAGGCCAGACACGGAGGTCCTTCTACACACGTTACCAAGAACATATGAAAGCACTAACAAACAATAACTACCAATCATACTTCTCCGATCATCTCAACTCCACAAAACATGACTACATACACATAACATCTTACCTACAAATCCTTCATAAACAACACAGAAATAACTAACGCTACACAACCAAACAATACGAAATATACAGACACTTCAAACTACACGCTTCACACATACTCAATACACAATTACATTACAACTCACACACACCTTTTGACATCATAGCTCCTAATAATCACATAATACACCCACACCACAATAATATCCCACCCCCACCCTAATACCCTAACCTACGTAAACTTTGAGATCAGTTATGGCCTGAGTTGACAATGGGACACATCTCCCGAAACGGCTGTCTTCAACAAATATAAGTAAGTGCTACTATAGGCAAGTTTGTAAATATTTACAAGTGTTTAGTGAGAACTAGTATCTCACGTGAAGATGGAATCAACAAATAAAAAAGCAACTAATATTAATAGTTACCTACGAATTAATCTTTGATGGTTAGATCAAATGATAAATTAATGAATATATATAAAGGGCCTAACTTACCTCTATATTTTTTGCTTCATTAATTTTATTTTAAATATATATGTTGCATTATTTTCATTAGTTTTCATTCTATATATTCTTATAGCCTATAGTTTATTTACTGACATGGCTCAAGATGGCAGACTGTTGTTTGTTAGTCGAAGGCAGAGAGGAAGTGGAGAAGGGTTGGAGTCAGTCTAGTTTGTAAATTATTGTATTCTATATTGTAATTTTGTAATAAGACTCTCTGTTGATGATCACATGGTAATGGAAATATACATAAAGGTTTAATCTTAGGTAGCTTATTATATTAGTTAATTTTTATTATTTTTGTAGTATTGGGGGTTTCCCCAACATTTTATTCTAAAACATTGCACCACTGAACTCTTGATGTTGTCTTCTATAACTCTTGCTCTTTTTATGGAATTTCTACAATTTTCAAGATGACTTCTTCATGAAATACAGAGATTTCATAAACCAGAGTACAGTACTTTATATTGCAATAATTAAGGACCACAGGAACAATATGTAAGTGAAATGAATTTTGTATTCTTTAGTATGCAAAATGTTAGAAGGAAAATCTGTAGGTAGTTCATCAGTGGTTCCAATATTTTTTTAAATAGAGCTATTATTAAATAAATAAACAGCTGTAGATGAACTCACAATTATTGACTTTTTATTGATATTATTATTTGATATTATTAATTTTTTTTTCTCCAGACGAAAAATCAATCAAGGTTATCATCGCCTATTTCGAGTGTTAGTTAAAATGAAATTTCCATAAATGAAAGTAATAAAAATAAAATAAATAGTTGAAAGTAATTTTAATTATCTAAAACTAAAGAAATTAAAATTTTACAAAATTTTACAGCTGGCATAAGAAAGCGACGACACAGTTGATAGCTGTGACATCGTCCCTTAAAAGCACCTTTAAACTACCTCGAAGATTGTAACATATTTACTAATCAGTCAACTCAACACAATCAAGCAGAATGTGCTTGACTGTGATGGTACTTCCACATAACTGAGACAGTGGTGGATCCTCTCATCGGATCAACCATCCATGTGTTAACAAATAGTGGCCATTGCGGAGCCAAGTAACCACCACTTCCTTCCTAGGATTCGACCGAACAGATGACCTCCATGGTCGCACGGTATTTTTGATGGAGGAACGATAAATGGTTCGTCAGCATGTTACCATTTACATTTTGCCATTCTTCATTCAAAACAGGGAATATTGTAGTTTTAACATTTCAAACAAAATTTGATACCATCACAGATTGTGTCGATGGCACCATACTTGTTGTTAATTTTGCACCTTCATCTGCTTTAGTGTTTTCGAATATTCGGCAGTGACAAGCACCCAGAGAAATGGCACCTTGACCTCTCGTAATTGGAGCCTGTTTATTGAGCACAAGATCAAAATACGGTTCATATATGAGTCAATAACACTTTTCAAAATAACAGCGACGTTTTGACAGCTTGTTATATACAAGTTGTGACTATTAAATAACGTGATTGACGCTGCTGCGGATCAAAGGAGCATGCGTCAACCACCATTGTTCAACAGCTGTTTTAGTGTCAACCTTTCTCTTTAGCAGGCAGTTAGTCCGTAAACAACACCCCTTAGTCAAAGCCTTTGTTCCCATTATTGTTGTTTTTTTGTTTTGCTGAATAATTTTGTTAGTGTAATAGTAAACCGACGAGTTACTGTAAAATTTCTCTTTAAACTTGGAAAAACTGCTACTGGAACTTTTACTTATGATCCGCCAATCCATGCACTGGAAGAGCCCAACTTCACCGAGAGCCAAAAAAGCTCGAATGGGCAAGTCAAAATTTAAAGCAAAGATGATTGTTATTTCAATATCCGTATGATTGTTTACCTTCACTGCACTCCTAAAGGTCAAACAATTAATCAATATTACTACCTTGACATACTTTTTAAATTACGTGAAAAAGTAAGGAAAAAATTTCCCGAAATATGGAAGGACAAATTAAGGGTTCTGCAAGATAATGAGCCAGCTCATTCCGCATTATCTGTCAAGAGGTTCCTAGCCATGTACAGCATCCCAGTGTTAGAGCATTCACCTTATTTACCAGATCTTGAATCATGTGACTTCTGTTTCCTAAGGTGAAATCTGCATTAAAAGGGAAGGATTGCGTATGTGGAAGCTATATAAGAGAAAGCGGCATGTGTCTTGAAGGAGCGGTGGAAAATTCACATAGAGCATTGTAGGGCTAGAGAAGGAGTGAATAAAAATAAAAATAAAATATTTTACAATGCCAGTCTCTTTATTTAATAGCTACATCTCGTATATGTACAGGTTTATGATGATTTATTGATTTGATAGGTTACAAAAATTTACTATTACATGTCTCATATTGTATAGTAGACATTTATTTCTGCGATTTTAGGCCTGATTAAAATGGCAAACTAGCTTTTGAAATGTAGCAGTTATTTTGAAAATAAATATTATTGACTCATATATCAACCGTCTTTTATTAATAAAAATTTAGTCTTAAGCCCTAAGTTGAACATGTGATGCTGAATTGCTTGCCTCTTTTCACTATAAAAAGTGTTTTGTCATGTCCATATTTGTGTCATATAAGTAAAAACATTTTACAAAAAATAGGCTCCTGTCATTGACTTACCATTTTCAACTTAGTCCCTCATGGGACATGTTAAAGACGGAAGTTGGCTTGGAGATAATTAAAATAGACTCTTCCTAATAAATATTTAAAGGTTTAAATGAAGTTTATCCCATTTTCAAAGTAAATAATTGTAACAGGATAGCTCGATCTATTGAAGTAAACAAATATACTAAACATTCACTATTGTAAGATATAATTGAATTGGAAAATTAGTTAAAACCAACTTGCGTGCATAAGTTTCCAATAGCTTTTGTGGGAACCAATAATAATATTAAATATCCTTCTTTTTAAACACTCTCTAAAGATATACAAGGTATAATCTATTACTTCTCAATGCCAGGTAGGTCACTGTATAAAAGTGTCACTTGTAATAAATGATTGCTCCATTTAACCCTAGAAATATATCTTGAATTTGTAGTCCTTAATTTTGTGTCATCAGAGAAGACACTGATTATGATCAGCACATAGCGATCGAAAATGTTCTGTCTCAGTAAGTTTTAACAAATTTACTAAATTTAAAGTTCGGATAGTCATAAACTATTGTTTAAGTGATTACCTAGAAATATAATTGGCTGTATTAAAGGTTTTCTCTAATTTTAAAACCCTTTTGATAATATAAATTGTGAACCATTAGTGCGCAGCCTTTAAATATGTAATGTACGGGTGAAGTCATTACTGTCAGACTGGACTTTGACTATTTAATGATAATGTAAGTTGCATTTATAGGGATTTGTATACTTCCCCTGCATTTGTAGCTTGTTATCCTTCAAATGAATTTCCTTTTCACTTCAACACACATATTAGAACTTACAACACATGCTAGGTACTACACTTAAACCTATTCAACTGAACCATTCTTTATATTAATTTGTATGTTAAGTTTCCTTTAGTATGCCTTCACTTTATAATTACCTTAATGTAGCATTTTCATTTATGTTATTTTACTTCAATAAAATATTTCATCTCTTTTTATTTTCTGGTAACAAGATAACATCTTAGCTATTTATTTCCCTCCCAACATTACCTGTTTAATCTGGAGACAACTCGCCGCTGAATTTTC
The DNA here is from genome assembly GCA_036971475.1 of Prosapia bicincta. Taxonomy (NCBI): domain Eukaryota; kingdom Metazoa; phylum Arthropoda; class Insecta; order Hemiptera; family Cercopidae; genus Prosapia; species Prosapia bicincta. The sequence continues at coordinate 200,734,317 of JBAIZL010000005.1, forward strand.
CACATAGACACTGAATTTCTTTTATCAACTCACGATCGTTTGTATCCTGTTTTGTAACATAAATGGTCGCCGTATAGCGATCCCCTAACATTTACAAACTCATTAATTATAACAAACATTTTTATTAAATCTATATTGTTAGGTAGAAAATGGTTAAGAAATATGTAATATACAAATTTTAGAACAACTTAGCAGTAAGAAAATATTTAAATTAAATTTACAGGAAATGTTTAGATGAAGCGAATTGAAAAAGCGTGACGGCTAGTAAACTAGCCGTCATTTTAATTTCCTTCATGGCACATCGTGCAAATTAAGACCTTTAATCTAGTATGCTCTTGACAAATTGATCCATTACATTCATGACCCTTCTGTTTCATATAACGGTTCTTCATTATTTGACAGTAGGCACATCACCTTTCCTCCAAGATTTTCTAAAATGAAACCAAATTCTGTGTAAGTTCTGTTTCAAACAATTAGACTTTTTAGAAGTAGTATAGTTCTTGAATTTTCATGAAGTGTTTTATGATTAAATTTTAAAATAATTTATATTAGTAAAAAAAAATTGTTTTAAACATTTCATAATTTGGTAACAAATATAAGTGGATTTTGACTCCTAGTAGGACATTCTTGACAAGTTATATTTTTTTACTCTGCTCAACCAGTAGGGACCGATTTTCAATTGAAGCTATTTTCAATAGCAATCTGTTCTAATATTCAACAGATGAAACTTTCAATTGCTTTAGCCAACTCAGCAATGAATATTCTTCTAGCAATTTTCATCTCACTCTTCTCCTTAAATATGATCTGAACATTTATTGTTGCTAAGTTCAATAATCCAATGAATGTAGTCATTGGCCATCTCTGTTACTCCCTCTTTTTACTGAGTATTCGTTCTCCATTCCTATCAACTCCTTCCTTTGATAAGTTGTAGAGCGTAACCACATGTGGTTTAAATGAATCTCCTGCTTTGTGATCAATTTCATTGTCTGAATGTAAATTTGATAGCATTATTAATTACATTTTTTGTTTTTTTAGGAACATATGAAGCAAAAATTGTTTGATTATGATTGGCCCCAAAACCAAACGTACTGCTAAAAACTGTGACACAAAAGGTCACGTTCTTAGGACTGAACAGTGGCACAACACTTTACCCCCCCCCCCCTACATCATTGCAGATCGCTTAGTCATGGGATTAACTTCAAAAAAAGGTGTCAGATAAGGTCAATGATACGTAGCTAGCTCATCAAAACTGTAGTGCAAAAGAATAAACAATTTCCTTTACACTAACTATTTTTGTTAGGGCTCCTCTAATGGTACGACGGATCGCAAGTTAAAGGTGAGCTAAAGCAGTCTGTAATAAGGGTCAATGTGTACCCTAGTTAAATGTGTTAACTCTGAGTCTCTTATTTCATGTTTACAAAAATAATTTTTAACTTCTTCATTATGAATGCATAAAAATCCCAAATAATATTCCATATTAAAAAATTGCTCCAAGACGTTAAGATTGATACAGACTTGGGATTCTAGGTGATTTTTCTTCATCAAAGAAGTTTGGAGAAACTAATATAACCATGACATATAAAACTTTACTTTTAATGTTACGCAGTAAGTGATGTGGAAGAAATCTTTTATTCATCAATAAATATCAAAATTTATCTAGATAGACCAGAGGCGATTTAAAACTAAAATTTATAAAGGACTCAATATCATAAACATACCTATTTAACCTTCTGTTATTCTTTCATTGGTCTGTATCCAGTTCTGACTCTAGCTGCCAAATCTGAATATCTGCTAAGCTCTTCTAACTCCAATTTTCCTACTGTCTCTTCATGTTACACTCTGTTTTCTAAAAGAATTGTAGCACTGTCCAAACAAGAATTCTGAGACTGTTTTGGAAAAATTAAAATGAACAATAACTTCACTGATGTCAATAAAAATACCTCAACATTCACATGAACATGTGATGTTGAATTGTATTCCTCTTTTCACTATAAAAAGTGTTTTGTCATGTCCATATTTGTGTCATATAAGTAAAAACATTTTACAAAACAATATGCTCCTGTCATTGACTAACCATTTTCAACTTAGTCCGTATGTTAAAGATGGAAATTGGCTTAGAGATAATTAAAAAGACTCTTCCTAATAAATGTTTAAAGGTTTAAGTGAAGTTTATGCTATTTTCAAGTATAAAATTGTAACAGGATAGCTGGATCTATTGAAGTAAACAAATATAATAAACATTCACTATTGTATTACTATTTTATTAACTATTGTATTCACAACTTAGGTTAGAGTGGCCTTGAAATAATGTTTTTTGAGGGGAAATTTCTTCTAGAATAATCAGTTAGCCTGCAATACCATTTACTCGCATTATTGTGGCGAAATATATTTGGACTACATAGATTTAGGTCACAACAGAAATATATTGCACTGGCCGTGGAGGTAGAGAATTAGTTATTCTACGTATTAAATAATATCTGCCTATTCTAACAATTGTCGTTATTAAAGAGTTATGGGAAATAATAAATAACAAATTTGGATTATTCTACAACCAATCGCAGTCAAATTGGCGTCGCACATCTGCAATCCTGTATAGCCTTAATACTTTTGTTTTATTATTAAAATAATAATTTATTTTATTATTGTCTTATAGTTTGAGGGTGAATGTTAGGTTTAGTATGAAGTTAATTAGCTGCTTAGCTAGTAAGAAGAATTCAGAACGGTAACAATTTAAACAGTTTACTCTAAATCTTACTACACACTACTTTATTAAAACAAACAAACTAGTTTCGACGACAATGTCACCTTCATCAGTGTTTGGGTGTAGAATTTGTGTTATGAGTTTAGTGAGTGTGATGATTTCTTGATGAGTTTTTGTACAGTTTTGTTTGTTGTGAGCAAGTTTTCTAGTGTTTGAAGTGAATGTTTAATGGGTACGATGGTGTTTAAGTTATTTATGTCGAATGACGAGACAGTGGAGTTGTGGGGTATATAGATGGTTTTAATTTTGTGGATCAGGCCAATGTCATTGTGTATGGATATGTGGTTATTAACGTTTGTGTGTGTATTTGGCTAGCTTACATGAAGGTGTCTGCGTGTGGTTTATTATTGCGGAATGTGTGTTTTGTTTGTAATGTTTCTTTTGCTCTGGTTTCATGATTTCGGTGCATTTGCTTAGGTGATTTTTAATTTGCGTTTGATATTTTTGTGTAGGGACTAAATGGATTTCGGCTATGTGGTTTTCTGTTGTGAATTTATTTATTTTATTGTCAACATCTTGTTGGCGAATTATTACTATAGATCTGCCTTTATCTGTTTTAAAATATTGAGGTTAGAATGTATGATGGATGTAAGGGTTGTGGGTTTATTAGATGTGCTTTGTTTAGTCTGTAAAGTGTGTATGATGAACATTTTATATTCAATGCCTTGTCTAATGTATTCATGGGGAATGGATTCTGTGCTTTGTATTGCTGTTTTGTGTGTCCAACCTTTTGTTTGTAGTTGTATTTTTGGGGTCAGAGCCTTATTCAAGTCATTTGTTTAAGTCCTAACTCGTTTATATTAAATTCGATGTTTATGGTGTTTACTGTGCGTAGATGAAACTGGTGGTGAGTGTAAAAGTGTTATTTTTCGTCGAGAGTTTTGTTTGCGTCTGATACTCTGTTGCTGTCTTTGTTTATATTCTTTGGTGTATTGAACGATTTCTGCGAGTTCTAATTGCAAAGAATCAACGATTATGTTCAATTATTGTTTATATAGGTCACTAAATAAAACCCATACAACAAACTTTACGTGCATATATATGAGCATTATAGGATATCAAATATTTTGAAAACTAAACAAATAAAACACATCTATATAATCAATCAAAATATAAAGTTGAGAAATGGGGAAAATAATATAAAATTATTTATTGTAAAAATATAACAGGATATTACAATGGCTGAAATGTGGTTACCTGGTATCACCCGTTAAGGTTACATTATTGTGTCCATGGAAAGATTCATTGTTCCTGAGGTTTAGGTTTGTTGCTAGAAAAATAGGTAATTTTATCGAGGTGTGTATCCAAAATATTATATGTTTAATAATAGCATAAACCTGACGCAAATAGAATTAATATTTGCCAGACTTTGTACCAGCTTTCTTGGATTATTTTCACTTTGCTTGTTTCATCTTATTATTTTCATCCTCACTACTATCCATACAATACAGCAAACATAATCAACCTATCAACTCACCTTCTTGCAGTTTACGGTGCGGGGAGGCTCTGGGAGTCTCCTGGGATTTTCCAGGGCGCTCAGAGGTGGCTTTTTTAAAATCATTATCTGCTTGGCTCAGCAATGGTCTGCAAATGCAATAACAACATTAGTTGTTTCCATCTATAACTTTGTATTACTCTATGGGAAGTTCACTTTTCTGGTTATTATCTTATAGTACTTTTGAAGATAAACGTCTTTCTGTTTTTAATAAGATTTTATCGGATGTTGGTATTAAATGTTTTACTTTAGATTTTTTAATTACAAATTTTCTCGTTAAAAACCTCGAATTATACAAAAGCAAGACATCTATATTTAATTTGTTTCCTAAATATTACACACAAATAAATATAGCATGAAACACATTACGTAAACATTTTCAATAAAACCCACTGTAGTGTTCTTCTCTGCTTTATGTCTAAATACATAGTTTTAGGTTTGTGATTTTTTTCCTAATTTTTATACACTTTTTTAAACAGGATTTTCGGGAAATGTCCTACACTGCTGTTAAATACTTCTTTTCACACTAAATGATCCTTCAAAACCAAATATATTTTGTAACACAAACAATGTTATTCTTTTGCAGGTTTCCCCAAGGACCTATATCCCAAAGCTTTATGCTTAAAGCAGTCATAGCCAATTACCACAACCTTTACACACACATTTAACCAATAGGCCTGTACGTTAGCAATTTAATAACAAATGTAACATATTTACATGCTGCAAATGCTTGCTGTAATAAATTGTAACCAGGAAATAAAACAAGTTATAAACTAAATTTTCTCTTATCCCAAGTGGTTTGGTGTGCATGTGTGCCCGTGTGTATGTGCTCAAACGGGCAAAAAATGCTGTTTGAAGGCTTAAAAGCCAAAAGTTAACAAATAACAAATTTTTTTAAAAAATATTCAAATAAAATGTAGCAATACTAAAGGAGTATTAATTATAAAACAAAGTGTTACGGTAAAGCCAAATCATTTTAAAAGTTTTAAAACCTAATCGCAAAGATCAAAGTCAAAGAAGATAGAGATAGGAGTGGGAAAAACGTTACAGATGCCAAATTGGAGTTGTTGGATTTGAGACACCGGCCAGATTAGATATACGAGCCAGAGAACAGGGACTGCGGGAGTAGGTGTTGTTATTTAAGTTTTCTTTGGCATCATCCTGGCAGGCTAAAGAGTTAATCCCTAGCCTTGCTAGGAACGAAAACTGTTAGTACAAATTTCTCAAAGTAAAATAACCGCAGTAAAACCATTCCGAACGGAACTATCAAGTCACTGGAGAATAGGGACTCACAAGAACACAGGAGAAGGATATTGAACATTCCTGAACCATTCCAGGCGACTGAAGATGACGGCTTCCTTCAAAGGCAAGACCAATCCAGTCATGCTAATTTTAAACTACTTAACTAAATGAATACGTAATTGTTTACTTGCTCGTAAGCAAGTACTTAATTGAGTAAGCAATTCCGTATTCACTTAGTTAAGTTGTTTAAAATTAGTTTATTCAGTGAATTCAAGATGATTACATCAAGAAACTTCAATCCAGTCATGCTTAACTCTGCTTCTTAAAGTAAAATTTTGAGTAAATTTGTTAAAAAAACAATTTCAAGAAGAGATTTGGCTTTATTTAAATTTATTTAAAATTGTTCAAATATAAAATTATAGAAATTTATTATATTTTAAATTATAATAATTATATAAAAAGATGTATAAAGAAAGATATTTCATGTAAATTCTTATAAATTTATTTTATGAAATAATCTAATATATTTTTATTTTAGAAATGACAACTTTTTAGCAAATATATATATATATATATAAATTAAAAATATTTCAAAAACAAGAATACGCTTAATGAATATATTTATTCAAAGCTTTTCGCCAATAAAATAGTACCAGCATCTTCAGGAAAATAATTATCTAATAAAATATTTTTACAAAATTAAATCATATGTGCTACAAATGACCATATGTTTATAAGTATTGCACTTTATGAAATTTTTTCTATAACATTAATGACCTTATAAATAGTTTGGTGCCTTGATCTCACTTGAATTTGTTCATCAATTAATTTGTTTTTAACTTTATGCTTATAAATTTCCAATGTTTCAAATATATATTCATTTTTAATCCTTTATTTAATTCTTTTATTAACTTCATATTTTCTATTTCCGAAACTCGTGTCCATTATTAATACAATGCGTAGTTAAATTTGATTTGTATCGGGAGTAACATCGGGAGCTCAGATCTGGTACACAGATGGCTCCAAGATGGACTTCGGCACTGGAGCGGGGGTGTATTGTAAAAACCCAAGGGTAATACTAGTTTTTTCCTTGGGGAGGCATACCTCTGTCTCTCAGGCCGAAATATATGCTATAAATGCCTGTCAGGGAGAGATAGCGAGAAGGGGAATACACAGGATTGCTATTTTCTCTGATAGTCAGGCAGCAATTAAGGCACTAAACGAACATGTGGTCACCTCGGCCATATTTAGGGAGTGCCTAAATAACCTAGAAGCCCTGGCAAGGCACAATCAAATCAAGATAGGTTGGGTGCCAGGGCATAGGGGAATATTTGAAAATGAAGCCGCAGATGCACTGGCCAGAGAGGGGTCTTCAACTCCCCTAATTGGACCGGAGCCGGCGGTAGGTATTTCCAAATCCATGGTCAAGATTGCAGTGCGAAGGTGGATGGCTGAAAGACACTATGAGCACTGGGTCAGGGCTGAAGGAATGAGACACAGTAAACTAACCTTTAGGAAACCTTCAAAGTAAGCAATTACGTATTCACTTAGTTAAGCACTTTTTTAATATAGTATCAAAGAGTATGTATGATTTGTGTTGAGTTTGATCGTTAAATATGTTTGTACTTTGTGTTTTTGTGTGTTTGTAAATTTCATATTTTTTAGTGTGTTTAGATGTAGTCCTTTTTTGTTGACAAACTCTTGTACATTATACTCTTTGATACTATCAAAAACCTGCCTTTAAAACCGTCACCACTTAACATAACAACTCCAAGCAGAAGGAACTGATGAAGTTCGCCATGAAAACATTCTGTCTTAGTAAGTGTTTTCAAATTTACAAAATTTTAAGTTCGGATAGACATGAACTAATATTAAAGTGATTAATAAAGTTTCACCAAACGTAATGGACTACAAAATTCAACAATACCAATATATGAAATAAAATTCAATTTATTAATAATATGCAAAATAAACGACTATCAATAATTTGTAAATATATCTGTAGCTTAAATTATATCAAAAAAACTGAATAGAAATATTCGAAAGTAAAGTTTAAAACTGTATCAAACTTTGAACTCAGACATTAAAACTTTCACAATAGTTAAAACAATAGCTGAAGAGAGAATCATATCTTATGAGTTTGTTATAATGATATGAATAGTGCAATTCAGTTAATACATAATTAATATTCTTACAATACATAAAACACTATCAACACAATATATTTTTTCTATATAAAGAATAGTTATAAATGTAACGTGATAATAAGTTGACTAGCTTTGGCGATAATGACAGAACAAATGTGATTATACAAATTACAGGAACTGTTTTAATGTATATTCTTCTTATATTAATAGCAATATTCTCAAAAATACTTTTTATATAAGGTAAAAATAAAAATTTAATATTCTTGCAATTATTAGTAGTTAAATACCCAGAATTATTATGACCAATATTATATTTATAAGTATTCAGCCCTAGTTTAAAATAAACCAACTTTTTAATATTGAAACCAGAAATGTTGCAATATTAAAATAAATATCTTTGACTCTATATTTAACCATAACTCTACATGTCTATCATTTATTTGAAAAAAAACATATAATAAATCAACTGATTATTGAAAACCTTTCGAAACCTGCCTGCTAACAGCATAATAACAATTCTAGGGAAAATAGAGCTAAAATACAGATAATATTCTACAGTTGAGATACAATGTTTTTAATATTCTACATTATATTAGCCGAATCTGTATAATAAACTAATCTTGTTTCTTGCAAGATTAATATATACTTTTAAAAACTTGAAATGGAAAAATAAATTCACCTGGTTAAAAGACTTAGTTTGCAATAGGTGGTGATGATTTAGGTGTTGGTGGTTCTGGTCGCTAATGCTGGTGGTTTATTAGATGGCAGTGGTCTTGATGAAAAGGAAGTAAGTATCTAAAAACAGGAATTTATTTATTTATTAAACAATTGTGTGTGTGTGTGAAATAGCAAAGATATTAAAATATTATAGTCAAGACATATTTTAAATATAGTATAATTACCTTCATATGTATTGATAGAAAACAGGTTGTTGAATGGGAGGCGCCTAACTTCAGACCCTCTAAAACAAACAAACAGGTTAACAATGAATATACAGCACGTATTTATACTAATAAAATAATTGTTATTAACAAAAATGCAGCTCATGTAATATTGTAAATATTATGTGGTTTTAATTTAGAATATCTGTGCATTTGTTGTAAAGAACAATGTTTTTTATAAATTATAGTAACAAATACAAATTTTATATCAAGTTATAGTTTGTATAATGATACTGATTAGTTTATATTAATTAAAACAACCTCTCACCACAAATTCAACAAATTTTATTTTAACCTTTATTAACCTTATTTTAACGAAAAAGTTCCACTAGATTCAAAGAACACATTAGTCATATAAAATTTCAAAGGCCAGAGAAATCAAGTGTAGCTGAACATATCTTAGAAACTAATCATAACTTAGATATAAATAACCTTAAATTAATTTAAAATGTTAAATCAAAAAATATGTTAAATAGTTTCGAAAGTATGTTTATTAATAAATATGAAACTAATAAATTATTAAATTCTGACAAAGGGCCTATCCCGAATTCCCAATTGTATCTATTAGTTAAGAGATAGTTATAGTTTTAATTGTTAAATGTGTAAATTTAATAATTACTGTAAAATTCAAAAATAATGTAACGGTAACTCTTTCTGTTAGACCAGACCTAGTTGTTACTCGTAACTTGATTGGTCGGATAGTGTAGGGAGCGTGGCCAAGGAGATCCCGTTGCTTATAAATACGCATAGGTTTAGCTGTAAGTTAGTTATTTGTAAAAATACCTCTGAAGATGATTACTTTGTAGTCGAAATGTACATAAGGTTAAAATAAAATTTATTGAATTTGTGGTGAAATTTGGGTATTGAAATTTCTTCCCATTTACCCTACTTAAAAGCATGAGAAATCGTTACTTTTGCAATGGTCTTTTGATCAGATACGAACAATATTTGTTGGTTGGAGTTTTACTGTACTATAATTTTATAATAAATCATAACTAACTATTGTGAATAATTATGAACTTATTTGCTGGCGAGTTTCAAAACTATCATTTTATTGACGAAGCTGACCTGCTACTCCTGGTGATCGCTCGAGGTTGCAAGACCTATGATTTATGTTTACTCTAAAATGGAATAAGGTGTTACATTCTAAGTGTGTGTGGTCATTTGTATGCTGTTTTTGTGTTGTGTAATGTTTGAATATTTAATTTTTTTGTAATGGTTAATTTATTTACTATGGTTTGGTATGTGGGGAATATTTAAATTAGTATGGATGCTCGTGTATGTGTGTTGGGGGTTTTGTATATGTGTTGTGTAGCTGGATTTTTAATTTATTTTTCATCAACAACATAAAAAAAGTATTAAGCCATAGTAAAAAACTAACCACTACAGTAAAATTTTAAATATTCACACATCACGCAAAACCTATCTTAAATGTTCGCACACACTTCAAACCTAACGCCTTAACAGATTACACAGTAAACAACCCGCTTAACCCAAACCCTCTCCAACCTTATAAATCTTATGTCCAGCAACCACTGGCATTGTTGGGTATGGTATTTCAGAACAAAACCATTGATGTTATTTTATTAGTAGCTTCTTTTGTTTTAGTGTATAAGCTTTAAAAACCCACCACATACATTTAGTACAAAAATTTCTAGAATTACGAACGATACATTAGTCTTTGAAATAATAATTCAAAAGAACTGATTTTTTGTTTAGCTTTGAACTTGAACAACAAAGTAATGTGCTTTTGCTAGATGTAGAAGTTGATGTTGTTGGGAGATGTGTATCAGACGAATGTAGGTTAAGTACTAATTGATGATAATGTTCTTAGTAAAACTTTCCAAGATGACTTAGATTTTGATCATGTTCCGACAAACTGTTGTGTAATTGGGTAAAAGAGGTGTAAATGAAATCAAGAAATATATATTCAGACCGTAACTCTTCTTCTACAACAACCAAAAGTAAGGCCAATATAGACATTGGCATACATTAATATATTTCCAAGTCTTTACGTGTGAGTTAGGAGCTATAAGTTGAAAATGGAATAAAAGAATATAGTTACTATAATTAGTAAAAATAAAATAAAAAACAAAAACCATATTATACAAAATGGACCAAAGAAATGGATTGAACTGAAGAAAAGCACTTTTATTGTGTCTGAAGAAAAATAAATACTATACCAATATTTAAAAAAATATTTAGGTTACTATGTTTCGTAATTAATAATATTAAACACAATGACGGGAAGACTAACTTTGCAAAAGTTTCAATAGTACAGATAAATTTGTAAGTACTTTACAATAAAAATATTGAAAAGAACCCCAATACCACAAAAATAATCAAAAATAACAAATAAGACAAGTTACTTAAGATTAAACCCTTATGTACATATATATAGCATTATGAACCTATATATAGCGACCGCGGAGAACGATTGGTATCATTCTAGTTTGTAACTTCTTGTGTGCTAGATTGTGTTTTGTAACAAGACCCTCTGATGATGATGACATGGTCATCGAAATGTACATAAGGGTTTAATCTTAAGTAACTTGTCTTATTTGTTATTTTTGATTATTTTTGTGGTATTGGGGTTCTTTTCAATATTTTTATTGTAATATATTGTACCACTGTGCTCTTGATATTGTTTATTGTAAGTACTTTAATTAAAATATTTTGCTTTTAAAAAAAGTGAGGGTGGAAACTATTTTTATCTATACACTTTAACATTTAGGGTAGCATACATACAAGTAACTTAGCCGAGATTGTATAACGTTTAAACCGATGTCTACATGGAGATTTTCTATTAAATTATTAATTAACTAATACCACACGAAATTACATATTCATTTTACCAACAACACTTGTCACACGCCTCGTGGATCACTGACTTATGTGCGATGTGTTTTTACCTATGAGAGTACTATCCCCTCAGGTTTATGGTCGTCGAGATCACAGGATTTGTCTCCTTCTAATTATTACTTACGGGGAAATTTAAAAAATAAAATATATGCCAGCAATCCTAAAACCATTGAAGAGGAAAAGCTCTTGATCACAAACTGCATACGCACTACAACTATTACTACTATTGAACAAAATAATAAATGATACTACTATTTAGTAGAGGGTTAGCTTCGTAAAAGGAAGGATTGTTTTGAAACGCGTCAGCAAGTAAGCAATTTCGTAATCACTTAGTTAAGTAGTTTTTAAAATTAGTTTAATCAGTGAATTCAAGATGATTACATCAAGAAACTTCTTTATTAAATGATATTTGTAAATTGTTACAACAATCCAGGATATGTCATAAATAAACAAATATAATTTTAATTGTGTTACGTTTCATTCATGGGGCTACTTTTACATGCGGCAACCTGTATGTTTATGTGACACTTGCTGATGAAAACTGTTTTATTAGCTTAATCCAAAACGGATCATGGGACAGAACAAACACCTTTAAATAAATGTTGGGAGGTACAAACAATTTTAAAAAAAATACATTATAAAAAGCTATGTTATGACTTTTTTTACACACATAATATTTGTTTCCATCTTTGAAATGAGATACTAAATTTTACTCTGTAAGAAATATAAAATGCTTTTCTATGAGTAGTACAACAGTTATGAGGTGACATTACCTCTTAGAGTTACACCATAACTTTCTCCTTTTCCCAGTATCAGGGGATTGTCCCTTACTTCACTTTATTTCTCTTACCCTTCTTACACAGAAGTATAGGAACCCTTTTCTTATTACGACTATTTTCACAATTATAATAGAGAATAGATTTACTTTAGCTAGAAGACCTTCCACAGGTGATGTTTTATACCAGGGAGTTGTAATCATAATAAGGTAGGGATCATAATATTCACAATCCTTTCTTAATCTTCATAGGTGACCATGATAAAAAAAGCCTGGAGATCTTAAAATGAAATAAAGAAAAAGAACTATGACGTAAGGATGCTAGTTTCAATAGTTATTTTTAATTTTAACCATTTGACTTTTTTATTAGAGAATGGGACGATTCTTAAACATCACAAATGTAATTACTACATTTAAATATTTAGGTGATGATAATATTTCTTGGTTATCTTTGTAACAACATATTCTTGTACATACCTCTCATTATATGGCCCTCCGCCTTTTGTATAGCAGCCGTTTCAGGTCGATTTCCAGTCATGTCATACTAAGGTACTGTTCAGATGAAGCTGCGACTTTTAAACCTGAAACGGACACATCAGTTGAACTCACCAAGCTGTGACTTTCAAACCTGAAGCAGACAAATCAGTTGGACTCACCCAGCTGTAACTGTCAAACCTGAAACAGACAAATCAGCTGGTATAAGATTATTTTCATACTGCATCATAAATATACAATATTCATTTAATATTTTATAACAATATATTTCTCCTAACTACCATTCTTGAGTTAATATACTCAATATGTTTGTATTTTGGTCTCTTCTATAAAAATACTTCTCTTATAAATTTCTTGATATTCAAATTAGTAAAACACTCATTTAAACACTTGTATATATTTTACAAGCTAGCCTATAGTAGCACTTACTTATATTTTTTGAGAACGGTCGTTTTGAGAGATGTGTCCCATTGTTGAGAAACGGCCGTCCACAACAAATATAAGTACATGCTACTATAGGTAAGTTTGTAAAATATTTACAATTGTTTTAGTGAAAACCAGTAACTCGTGTGAAATGGAATCAACAAATATAAAAGGTTCAGTTATCTTTAATTTAATTTTAATATTTTTCCTCCTAATAACCATTATTATCATATTTTTGCCCTTAGTTTATCACAGATTGTTTACAGATGTTAAAATCTTTACTTCCTTGATATTTAATCAACTTTTTGTTGACATTTATTGAAATTTTGTCGTCATAATCTTGTTTAGTATTCTCAAAATAGTATATTTTGAAGGCGGATAGTATAAATCTCTGAAGGATTTAAAGGCAGGTTTTCAATAGTATCTAAGAGTATGTATGATTTTGTATTGTGTTTGTTCGTTTAGTATGTTTGTACTTGTGATTTTGTGTCTGTAAATTTCATATTGTTCTGGTGTGTTGAGATGTGGTCCTTTTTTGAAGATGTGTAGGATTTCTAGGATATGGGGAATGTCTGTGTATTTATGTCCTGTTCCTTTTTTGTGATTGCAAGATGCTGAGTAGGTATTCTGTTTGTGTTCCTCGACTCTTCGTTTAAAGCTAAGATCTGTTTGTCCAATATAAAATGTTGCATTCATCGCAATTCAGTTTGCATACGCCTGGTGCTTATAGTTTATCGTTGATGTTCTTGCAGTGTTTTATTTTGTATTGTAAATTGTAATTAGTTTTGTATGCTATTTTGTATCCTGTTTTTTGAAATTTGTAGGTTATTTTATTTGTTGTTTTGTTTATGTATGGTAATGTGATGTATTTGTTTTCCTTGTCTGTAGTGTTAATTTTAGTGTTTTTTTGTATTTTGTACCATAGTTTGTTTGTTATTGTGGTGTTGTATCCATTTGTGTATGATAAATATTTAATTGTTTCTAGTTCTTTGTTTAATGTCTTATTGTTTTCAGTGGTCATTTGAACTTCTTTAAGTCTATGGAGTATGAATCTGAAGGCGGCCTGTTTGTGTTGGATAGGGTGGTTTGAGGTGTTATGGATAAGTGTGTCTGTTGTTCTGAGTTTCCTGTAAATGTTACAGCTGTGTTTTTGTGTGTTGCTTTTTGTTATGTTGAGGAAGTTTAGGGATTGGTTGTTTCGATCTCTGAGGTGAAGTGGAGATTTGGGTGTATTTTACTTGTGTAGGTGAGGAGTTTTTTGCATTGTCGGGAGTTGCCTCTGTATAGTGTTATGATATCATCGACGGATCCGTACCAGTAAATGAATTTGTTTGCTTGTGTATTGTTTGTGAGTATCTTGGCGTTTTCTATGTGTTGTAGGAAAATTTCGCTTAGGACACTACTGATAGGACTTTCCATGGGTAGGCCATCTGGTTATGAATAGAAGTTTGAGTTGTGGGCGAAATAGTTTTGTTTGGTGATGGTTTGGAGGATGATTAGGATTTAGGTAACGTGGGTTTTAGGTATGTCGTTCTGTATTAATTGGGTTTCTAGGATGTTGAGAGTTTCGGATACAGCATGTTGGTGTACATATTTGTTATGTCAAGGGATAGTAGTGTTGAATTGTATGGTATGTTTATGTCTTTTATTTTATTTATGAGGGTTTTTTTGTTTTTATGTGTGTTTCTGTATTTAAGTTTATAGATTTTCTGATTATTTTGTCCATGTATTTTTCTAGTTTATGTGCAGGGGCATTTTGGTAGTTGATGATGGCTTGGATGTGGACATTAGATTTGTGAATTTTAGGGAGAGTGCGGAGGGTAAGTACAATTACTAAACTAAAAGCGGAAATAATTTACATTAAATTACCATTTGTAATGTAAGTCCGTGTCCAATCATGTTGGAAGATTTAAGTGAAGTTGGTATAACCTATATTTTAGAAAGTCCTAATTTTTGTATAAGGTTTTAATACTTTCTTTAAAGTAAATTATTTCTGCTTTTTGTTTAGTAATTGTTCCTACCCCCGTGCTGTCCCTAAAATTCACAAATCCAATGATCCCATCCGTGATGGGTAATGGTACAGATACGTCGATGATATCATAACACTATACAGAGGCAACACCCGACAATGGGAAAAACCCCTCACCTACACATAAAATACACCCAAAACTCCACTTCAAATTAGAGATTGAAACAACCGATCCCTAAACTTCCTCAAGCTAACCATAACAAAAAGTCACACACAATATCACAACTTCAACATTTATAGGAAACCCATAATAACAGACTCATTTATTCATAACAACTCCAACCTTCCTATCCAACACAAACGCGCCGCCTTCAGATTCATACTCCATAAACTTAAAGTAGTCCAATGACCACATAAAACATAAACAAAGAACTAGACTCAATTAAATATTTAGCATACACAAATGGATACAACACCACAATAATAGACAAACTATAGTACAAAATACAAAAAAAACACTAAAATTAACACTACAGACAGGAAAAACAAATACATCACATTACCATACATAAACTAAACAACAAGTAAAATAACACGCTAATTTTAAAAAACAAGATACAAAATAGCACACAAAACTAATAACAAGTTATAATATAAAATACAACACGGCCCCAACAATAAACATGGACTACAAGCACAAGGCGTATACCATCTAAACCGCGACAAATGTAACAAATTCTACATTGGACAAACAGGTTGCAGCTTTAAACAAAGAGCCGAGGAACACAAAAAGAACACCAACTCAGCATCTTACAATCACATAAAAGAAACAGAACACAAATACACAGACATTTACCATATCCTAGAAATCCTACACATCAACAAAAAAGGACCACAACTCAACACACTAGAAAAATATGAAATTTTTCAGACACTCAAAAAACACAAAGTACAAACTTATTAAACCAACAAACACAATACAAATCACACATACTCTTTGATACTATCGAAAACCTGCCTTTGTTGTTCTGTTTCGATGGTGTATGTTAGTTTTGGGTGTATGGAATTTAGGTGTTTTAGAAATATGTGTGCTCTGCGTGTGTTGCCTTTATATAATGTTATGATGTCGTCGGCGTATCTGTACCAGTAAATTATGTTATCTAAGTATTTGTTGTTGTGTAAAATGTGGTTTTGTTCGATGTGGTGTATGAATATTTCTGCTAAGATGCTTGCTATGGGGGAACCCATAGGTAGTCCTTCTTTCTGGCTGTAGTATGTGTTGTTGTAGGTGAAATAATTTTGAGAAGTGATTAATCTTGTGAGGTAGATGATTTCGTCAATGTGTGTATGTGGTGTATTTGTGTCTATTAGCATTTTTTGAGGATGTCTATGGTTTCTAGAATGGGGATGTTTGTATATAGATTTGATATATCAAAAGAGACTAAGGTGGAGTTGTGTGGAATATTTACGTTTTTAATTTTGTCTATTAGATTTAGGCTATTTTTTATGCTACAATGGTTATTAAATTTTATATGGTTTCGGATAGTTTTGTCGAGGAATTTGGCTAGAAGATGAGAAGGGGCGCTTGTATGGTTTATACTTATCAATACCTTACAGATCATCCAAAACCCACAATCTAACCAACACATTACGAAAATACAACTACAAAATGGCTTACTCCACACACAACACTCTCAACAAACAATTTAAACCCAACAGCAAAATCAAGGACATTTACAACACCACTGGAGTTTACAAACTAACTTGCAGTTCATGCCCCAGTTTTTACATAGGCCAGACAGGGAGGTCATTTCACACACGTTACCAAGAACATATAAAAGCACTAAAAAACAATAACTACCAATCTAACTTCGCCGATCATCTCAACTCCACAAAACACAACTACACAGACATAACATCTAACTTACAAATTCTTCATAAACAACACAGAAATAACCAACGCTACACAACCGAACAATACGAAATATATAGGCACTTCAAACTACACCCTACACACATACTCAATACACAATTACATTACAACTCACACGCACTTTTTGACATCATAACTCCTAATACACACAAAATACACCCACACCACCAAAATATCCCACCCCCACCCTAACCTACGTAAACCTTGAGATCAATTACGGTCTGAGTTGACAAAGGGACACATCTCCCGAAACGGCCGTCCTCAACACAAAAAAAGTAAGTGCTACTATAGGCAAGTTAAAACATTTTTTTAAAAAAAGTTGTAAGTGCAAAGAAATGGATTGAATTCAAGGACAAAACTTTCATTGTGTCTAAAGAAAAATAAATACTAATCCAATATTTTCAAAAAATATTTAGTTTACTGTGTTTTGTAGTTATTAATATTAAACACAATGACGGGAAGACTAACTTCGCAAAAGTTTCAATAGTACAGATAAGTTTTAAGTACTTTAATTACAATATTTTGCTTTTAAAAAGTGAGAGTGGTAACTATTTTTATCTATACACTTTAACATTCATGGTAGCACACATACAAGTAACTTAGCCGAGATTGTATAACATTTATACCGATGTCTACATGGAGAATTTCTATCAAATTATTAATTAACTAATACCACACGAAATTACATATTCATTTTACCAACAACACTTGTCACACGCCTAGTGGATAGCTGACTTATGTGCGATGTGTTTTTACCTAAGAGAGGACTATCTCCTCAGGTTTATGTGCGTCGAGATCACGGGATTTGTCTCCTTCTAATTATTACTTATGGGGAAATTTAAAAAATAAAATATATGGCAGCAATCCAAAAACCATTGAAGAGGAAAAGTTCTTGATCACAAACTGCATACACACTACAACTATTACGACTATTGAACAAAATATTAAATGATACTACTATTTAGTAGAGGGTTAGCTTCGTAAAGGAACGATTGTTGTGAAACACGTCAGGAAGTAAGCAATTACGTATTCACTTAGTTAAGTAGTTTAAAATTAGTTTTAAGAGCTAGTAAAATTAGTTAAAGAAGAAACTTCTTTATTAAATGATATTTGTAAATTGTTACAACAATACAGGATATGTCATAAATAAACCAATTTAATTTTAATTGTGTTACGTTTCATTCATGAGGCTACTTTTATATGCGGCAACCTGTATGTTTATGTGACACTTACTGATGAAAACTGTTTTATTAGCTTAATCCAAAACGGATCATGGGACAGAACAAACACCTTTAAATAAATGTTGGGAGGTACAAACAATTTTTAAAAAAATACATTATAAAAAGCTATGTTTTGACTTTTTTTACACACATAATATTTGTTTCCATCTTTGAAATGAGATACTAAATTTTACTCTGTAAGAAATATAAAATGCTTTTCTATGAGTAGTACAACAGTTATGGGGTGACACTGCCTCTTAGAGTTTAACCATAACTCTCTCCTTTTCCCAGTATCAGGGGATTGACCCTTACTTCACTTTATTTCTCTTACCCTTCTTACAAAGAAGTATAGAAACCCTTTTCTTCTTCGACTAATTTTACAATTATAATAGAGAATAGATTTACTTTAGCTAGAAGAACCCTTTAGCTAGCAGACAAATTCATTTACTGGTACACATCCGTCGATGATATCATAACACTATACAGAGGCATCACCC
Organism: Prosapia bicincta; assembly: GCA_036971475.1. Lineage (NCBI taxonomy): Eukaryota > Metazoa > Arthropoda > Insecta > Hemiptera > Cercopidae > Prosapia > Prosapia bicincta. Next base: position 200,753,077 of record JBAIZL010000005.1, read on the forward strand.
GACAATGGGAAAAACTCCTCATCTACACTAATAAAATACACCCCACTTTCAAAACTCCACTTTACCTCAGAGATTGAAACAACCGAACCCTAAACTTCCTCAACCTAACCATAACAAAAAGCCACACACAAAAACACAGCTTCAACATTTATAGGAAACCCATAACAACAGACACATTTATCCATAACACCTCAAACCACCCTATCTACACAAACACGCCGCCTTCAGATTCATGCTCTATAGACTTAAAGTAGTTCCAATGACCACATAAAACATAAACAAAGAACTAGACTCTATTAAATATTTAGCATACACAAATGGATACAACACCACAATAATAGACAAACTATGGTGCGAAATACAAAAAAACACTAAAATTAACACTACAGGCAGGAAAAACAAATACATCATATTACCATACAAAACAACAAATAAAATAACCCACAAATTTCAAAAAACAAGATACAAAATAGCATACAAAACTAATAACAAGTTATAATACAAAATACAACACGGCCCCAACAACAAAAATAGATTACAAGCACCAGGCGTATACAAACTAAACTGCGACAAATGTAACAAATTTTACATTGGACAAACAGGTTGCAGTTTTAAACAAAGAGTTGAGGAACACAAACAGAACACCAACTCAGCACCTTACAATCACATAAAAGAAACAGGACACAAATACACAGACATTTACCATATCCTAGAAATCCTACACATTAACAAAAAAAGGCCACATCTCAACACACTAGAAAAATATGAAATTTTTCAGACATTCAAAAAACACAAAGTACATACTTATTAAACGAACAAGCACAATACAAATCACACATACTCTTTGATACTATCGAAAACCTGCCTTTAAAACCACCACCGCTTGACTTGACATCTCCAAGCAGCAGATACTGATGAAGATCGCCACATAGCGATCGAAAACATTCTGTCTCAGTAAGTTTAACCAAACACACAAAATTAAGGTTCAGATATTCATAAACTATTGTTAAAGTGATTATTATTTATATCTCAAATGTATGGAAACATTTGCTTCACCAGTCCACATTGTCAAGAAAGACAATAATCCTCAGAACAAAAGATTTCCTTGCTCAATTTTATTTAATGTAACTAATATTGTACCACATTTCTCTGGAGATGATTGCTTTGCAAAAAAAAAATGTACAACAGGATTTATTTGAATAAAAATGTTTATTTGTGACTAAAAGACTTGTAAAAGTGTTACAGTTGCCTATACAAGCACTTACTAGACAAGTGTAACATATTTACAAGTTAATCACTTTAAAATTATGTTAAAGTGATTAATTAAAATTCACCGAACATTATAAACTACAAAATTCAAGATATTTAAAAGGGTTTTAAGTTAAAAACTAGTAGCTCACATGAAGACGGAATCAATAAAAATGTTTATTTGTGACTAAAAACACTTTTAAATATGTTACAGTTGCCTATATTAGCCCTTACTTCTATGATTGTTGAGGAGGGTCGTTTTGGGCAACCTGTCCCATTGTCAACTCAGACCATAACTGACCTCTTGGTTAGGGTGGGGTGGGATATATTGTAGGGATGTAGGTGTATTTTAGATGATATTATGATGTCAACAAATGTATGTGACTAATAATGTAATTGGGTGAAACTGAGTATGTGTGAGCCAATTATTTACATTATAACTCACATACACTTTTTGATATCATAACCACAATGCTCTCAGAAACACACCTACATCCCTACCCTATATTCCACCCTACCTTAACCTATAAAAAGAAAGAAGTCAGTTACAGTCTGAGTTCCAATGGGACACATCGCCCAAAACGTCTGACCTAAACAATCATAAAATTAGATGCCACTATATGCAAGTGTAACATATTTGCATGTGTTTCAAGTTAAAAACTATTAACTAGCATGAAGATGGAATCAATTGAAATGAATTTTGTTTTTAGTTTTATCTTATATAAAATGTAAATAATAATTTTTTAATCTCAGTGATTCAATGAAGATTTAACAAACATTTCAAATTTGTTCCTTATACTGTATGGTTCAGGAGGTAAAATGTTTAAGGTGAAAACCATTTTATTTCTATATTTATTGTACAAATAAAAAAATGAATTTCAGATAAACATATGTAAAATATATTATGTTATGATATTATTCTCTGGTTTATAACAAAAACAATGATATAGTTAACTTGTATTGTATTATTTTATAACTTAAAAAAAAATTCTTTTCCACAATAGCAAAAAAGCCAGACCTGTGCATCGTTTTATTTTATGTATAAATCTTGTTTTTCATTTGATCATAAATTCATATAACAATTTTTTATCCCAGTGAATCAATGAACATTTCATATATATTTTTCATTCATACGTAAGGCATATGGTACAAGGGATATAAGCAATTAAAGTAAAGGAACAAATTTTGTAAATAAAAAAAACTTTTGGTAAAGTTATATGCCAAATATTATTTCATTATATTATTCCACAGTTGACAAAAAAATAATAACTTTTTACACAGTCAGAAAAGAAGTCTCATTTTAGGATAGTGACTGCCAGATTAATGACTAAACTCTTATGTTTTAAGAAACTAGACATTTTAGATGCTGCTATCGTGGCCAAGAGAAGTATTGAAAAAATTGCAAAACGTTTATATAGATAAACTTACCTAAACTTCAGATCAAAGTCACTGCTTGTAGCAGTAAATATAGAGGATAACCATAGTTGCTGAAGAGTTGACAGTTGTTGCTTTGATGAGTTTGAAGAGACAATGTTTTCATTCTAATGTCGGTCTTTATGTATCTTTTTCTAGAAAAACAAAAGAATACAAACTTGTGATACATGTTTTCCTAACTAAATGTTTAAAGCATTATAGAGGATCTTATATAATTCGTGCAGAATATAAGACATGCCTGTGCTTCTTGCAGTCTTAGCTCTGCAGTCACAGTTCTGCACATGCATGGTATTAACCTTGACTTTATATGAAAGAGTAGACAATATTTTTGCTGCACTACTTGTTTATAGTATGTGTTTCTTTGTGTTTACTTTATTGAAAATCCACATGTGAATATAGACCTGTAATTCATTTTCTCAATCCAAGGATTGCATGTTAAACCACTTTAAATTCTTCAACAGATTTGTAAGGTATATGGACAAAATGTAATATATTAGTAAGAAGAAAATTCAATCATAGATATGTAAATTGCATAATAACAACTGAAATAGTTGTCCATCTTTAGTTAAGGATGAATTTACCCAAGCCATAGATGAAAAAATTCTTGCAATCTTTATGCTTAAAATTATTACTAGAATGAAAATATTGGAAAGAACCCCAATACCACAAACATAATCAAAAATAACAAATGACACAAGTTACTTAAGATTAAACCCTTATGTACATTGCGATGACCAAGTCATCAACATCAGAGGGTCTTATTACAAAAGTACAATCTGGCAAATAAGAAGTTACAAACTAGAGCTATCATCACTCTAGTTTGTAACTTCTTATTTGCTAGATTATACTTTTTTAATAAGACCCTCTGATGATGATGACATGGTCATCGAAATGTGCATAAAGGTTTAATCTTAAGTAACTGGTTTTATTTGTTATTTTTGATTATTTTTGTGGTATTTCTTTTTGTGGTATCTTTCCAATATTTTCATTGTTATATATTGTACCACTGTGCTCTTGATATTGTATATTCAAATTATTACAATAAAAATATTAGAAAAACCCCAATACCACAAAAGAACTAAACACTTGTAAATATTTACAAACTTGCCTATAGTAGCACTTACTTATATTTGTTGAGGATGGCTGTTTCAGGAGATGTGTCCAATTGTCAACTCAGACCATAACTAATCTCAAGGTTTAAGTAGGTTAGGGTTTTAGGATGGGGGTGGGATATTATGGTGGTGTGGGTTTATTTTGTGGTTATTAGCAGCTATGATGTCAAAAAGTGTGTGTGGGTTGTAATATAATTGTGAATTGAGTATGTGTGTAGGGTGTAGTTTAAAGTGTCTGTATATTTCGTATTGTTCGGTAGTGTATCATTGGTTATTTCTGTGTTGTTTATGAAGAATTTGTAGGTAAGGTGTTATGTCTATGTATGCTATGTCTATGTCTATGTTATGTCATGTTTTGTGGAGTTGAGATGATCGGGGAAGTATGATTGGTAGTTATTGTTTGTTAGTGCTTTTATATGTTCTTGATAACGTGTGTGGAAGGATCTCCCTGTCTGGCCTATGTAAAAACTGGGGCATGAACTGCAAGTTAGTTTGTAAGCTCCAGTGGCGTTGTAAATGTAGTTGATATTGTTGTTGGGTTTAAATTGTTTATTGAGAGTGTTGTGTGTGGAGTGGGCTATTTTGTAGTTGTATTTCCATAGTGTGTTGGTTAGAATGTGGGTTTTGGAAAATCTGTATGATATTGATAAGTATTTTATGGGATTGTCGTGTTGTGTTTGTATTTGGGTTAGTAGGTTTATTTTAGGCGGTTGTAAAATTCGTCAATCATTGTTGGGTTGTATCCGTTAGTTTGTGCTTTATGTTTTAAGGTGTTTAAGTTCTGGTAGTGTTCTTCTTTGTGCAACAGTGTTTTAAGCAGGCGATATATCATGGCGTTGTAATCGGCTAATTTAGTATCATACCACACATACACACAACCATTACATGAGAGACATTATTAGAGGTAAATTGTCTTTCATATAAATAGCTTCACCCCAGTGAAGCAAATAACATTTTACATGGTTAATCTGACTCTGCTACCAGTGGCGGTTTGTCCAAAAGGGCTCTGGGGTGCAGCCCTCCCAGTTACAAAAATTAATTTTTAATTAATATTCATTTGTCTTAAATTAGGTTAAGAAGAGCTTAGAATTATTTAAGCAATGTTAAAACCATAAAATATTTAGCAGTTAACGCACGAAATTAGCCGCAAGCTTACCCACAGCAGAGACCCCTAGACTAGTGCATTGAGTGTGCATGGAAAAGTTGAAACAGCCAAAACCGTGCGGTGACGTCACTCAACGCGCGTGTTATGGGTGGCCTAGGATGGAGTCCCGTCTTCATGCGCATGCGCTGAGAAATAACTAATCAGTGCTGCTACTACAATTCTGGCTAATTTAGGAAGCAGCATTGTAGGCTTATTTGTAATATTCTCACAAATAAATGTTGGTGCGTTTAACTCAAAGTAAACAAATCAAATTGTATAAGTGTAATCATTTCTTTTCGGAAGTTCTGGTGTTAGAGTTCGGAGTGCTCGTTAAGCAGATTAATTGAATGTAATTTACTATTGTAAGTGGGTTAAATAGATTTTCATATTTTTTTTACAATTTATTTCGAATTTTAAAACACGTGTTAGTACATTAAATAATAGTTTACAAAGTAGTCTACGACCTCAATTTTTCTTAATTTTCACATATGTTAATTACAAGTACATTCTAAACAAGGGAAAATTATTTGAAATTTCGGAAATAATAATTATTCTTTCAATGTTCCGTTATCTTTCTTATTTGGATCCTAAGAATAAAATGGAATCCGGTTCTGTTTCCACATTTCAAATGATGTCAATTCAATTATTAGAGACGGCATAAAGAGTTTAGAACACAGAGTAGAACTAAAACGATTAGGTCCTTCGAGGCCTAATATGGTAATAAATCAATTACAAAGAAATAGAAAGAGAAACAATTACAATAGAAAATTTAGTAGACCCTAATAATTTATATAATTATGCTGACTGGTTATGTGGTTGTGGAATAAATAACTCTTTTTTCTGTTACCCATGTATAGTAATGGGATCAACCGTGGACTGTAGATGGAATACCTGACATTAAACATTTGAGTGAAAAAGTTAAAAAACACAAATTAAGTGAAAAACATATCAATGCACAAATCGAGTATGCTGTACTCGGCAAGGTCGATATAAGATATCAGTTGGACACTGCTTATTGAATAAAAATTTAGAAAATGAATGAAGAAGTAGCAAAAAATCGTTATGTTTTAAGCAAGTTGATTGATGCAATAAAGTTTTGTGGTGCTTTTGAACTAAACTAATTTCACCGAAAACTAACGTTTGCTTAAAATTTTGAAAATTCATTATCACCACGTCGTTCTTCGTTGAATTTAAACTATTAATCTACGAGATACGCAAAACTTCTTTGTTCCAACGTTTTAAAGGAACTAGAAACTCACGAATAAGAGGAGAAGTTCTGTTTTACCCTGTCTTGCCCTGGGAGCTTTGTTTCAGCTTCACCCAGAGCGGGCTGACACTTTTACCGTGAATTGTTCCTGATGTTTAATATTTTCTAAAGCTTACGTAGTATTTACAGTTGCAGTCAGAGTTGTATCCTCACAACATTCGACCAAGATGTAACGGCTAGGACAGTCACTATCTACGTGAACATTTTATTCTAACTTGGTACAGCTGCGCAGAAAGTGGATTCCAAGCTGTCCTCAGAGACGCTTAAATTAAACTAATTTTACAACTCCTGACAATGAGTTAATTTGAGTCGTTATAGACTTAGTTTTAAATAGTAGAGGCAACGTTATATCTGTGTGACGTCACCAAAATTGCTAAAACCTTATACCTGAAGATGTACAAAGTCAACGGAAACACGAAACCTAATTCCAAGGTTCCACAAAACTTGTAACACAGAAAATTCTATACACTGGAGGTTTTCATAAGCATTTTATAAGAATAGGTTTGGTTGTAGCAAAAACCAAGTAAAGTCTACGAAGTTAGGTTATTACACTCATGAGTGAACCCTAAATTTTATATTTCTATCCTAATTACATATATTAAACAAACCGACTATATCACGCATTCTATTCAGAGGAACGGCAGTGAAAATATCATCCTCAAGCTGTTAATGTAGACTTAAATGTGTTTCACTTTTCCCAGATATTCTAGATCGCCTATTCCTTATTGGATTATACAGGCGAGGTGTTAGATCCCACAGGAGAGCCTACAATTTGTTTGTAAAGTTCATTGTTAACTTAAAGTAAGCATTATAAAGTAAAATTGTAACTAATTCCAGAAACCCAGCTTCATTAAACTTCTCTTTATTAAATAAAGAGTTCTCTTATTAAATACCAACGTTGCTACGTTTTGAAGAATGTAATTTTTAAAACAAATCCAATATTACATGTCTTTAAACTTTACACTGCATCTTAGAACTAGCCCCTTCAATCGTACTGCATGCAACTGCGACTACAATGTTGTCAAAGTATGCGCATGGGAAAATAGAAGGGGCAATGTTTGTAGTTTAATACTGTATTAAACAATCTGTTTAACATATTTTTGTTCTTTAAATAAAAACTATTACAAGTATTCAAACTGTAAATAGAGAGGAATAAAAAGGTAAAAATACAGGCATAATAATGTGGACAAATATAATTACATTTGTACCTCAGTATCCGCGGGTAATAAGGACGAGGTGTGTTAAATACTATACCTACAGACAATGCAGACAGTATGCAGGAGTACATGTACATAGATACGGGAATTGCATAAGTACATTATAATTTGTAAAATGTTACAGTACAGTACGTAAATATTGTACAGAATAGGCATTGGGATTGCTGTTTGTACTTACCTTCACATAGTGTACAGTATGCCATTCCTCTTATAGCTACCAACAGCAAATGTTTGTTATCAAACGCTGAGGCAATTATTTGACTTCAAGAACTTATTTAATAGAGCTGTACAGAGAGTATGTAGGCTATGTGTGAAATGGTACACTTCACAATTTACACGTTAAAAAAAATACTACGTACGAGAAAAAGTTTTAAGTTGAAGCTGAGAACAAGAAATATTTACTTAGAAACATCTTCATCTGAAAGCGGAAAAGACTCGAAAAAAACGGTCTCTTACGTTTAGTGATGCTGGCGATAACTGGCACTTTTTTTCTACTTGAAAAAACATTGTGATAGGAGATTATTTTTTTTCACTTCGCTGAAGAGTTGCTGAAGAGGCTGCATGTTTATCCAGCGCAACGGCAATTATTTGACTTTAAGAGCTTATTTAATAAAGTTGTACAGAGAGAAGGCCTATGCATGTGTGGAATGGTACACTTTACAAAGAACACGTTAAACAAATTATCACGTACAAAAAGAAGTTTTAAGTTAAAGTTAAGAACAAGAAATATTTTTAGTCAGAAACATAAAAACACTTCACGTGGAAGTGAAAAAGACTCGGTGATGGAAAAAGAACTGTCCAGTGAGCTTGACGCTAATGGAGAAGTTGAAATAGGTTTATAATGGGTTTATTGGCAAAACGATAATGCCACATGCTTCACTGTCTGTAAGCTGTATGCTGCCTTATAGGGCATGTGAACACCATTACATCCCTAGGAAGTAATAATTATATATGTAAATTGAAATCAACTCCCATTTAAACACTCTTTATCTACGGGAATAAAGAGTTGTACCAGCTACTAGGGCTGTTAAACCAATTTTTCATTTACGTGACTTTGATTTTCTGACTGAGCAGTCTATTGTCTATCCATTTTGGGACGGCGGGTAAAAGATTAAGTCACCGCCCGAGCTCCCAACAATAGCTTGGGTCAGGCGCTCGGCGGCCGGCCGCCCGCGCTAATGAGGCGTAAAAAGCACTCCACTCCAAAAAATTATCACATAAAAGTAAGCGTATTTTTAAATTTTTTATTACAGTTTTGATGTCTACGTGTGATTTCATGAAAAACTAGTCCAAACACGACGGAGTTATGTCAATTAGTAAAATTAGTGGTTACAAAAAATTGTATTTGGCCTTATTTAACTTTTTAACTTTATTTATTGGCATAAAATCAAACCAAATCAAATAGAATAAATACAATTTATTATCATAAAACAGTATTGTTATACAGTTTATTAATATTAAAAAAATATTTACATATATGACTCAATATGTTTATAAACGCAACTCTTTATTAAATATAGGCTACAAATTAAATAAAATCAAATCAATACAATTTATTATCTTATAACAGGATTGTTATACAGGACGTTAATAATTAAATTATATCTCCATTTACAGAATATTTACATAGTCGAAACACGTCGGAGTTAGGTCGACGGCTTTTAGCTACATTTAGAAATGCAGTTCATTAGCCTTTGCACGTAAAGTCATCATGGAAAAACCTTCAGTTGCTCTTCAGAGATGTGTATTTCTGAGAAAGATGCGCAATTTTGACATTACGAAGGTAATTTTTCTCGACGAAACCTGGCTGAACGCTAACGTCAGTTTGGATAGTGGTTGGACTGACGGATCGATAAAATGTGCTCCTGGTACTCCTCTAGGTAAGGGGAAGCGGTTGATAATCTGCCATGCTGGTGGTGTCAACGGCTGGATAAAAGCCCCACCTCTCATATTTGTATCTAAAAAGACCGGAGATTATCATGAAGACATAGATGGTGACGTTTTTGAGTCTTGGTTCTTCGGTAAGCTTCTTCCGGTGATACCAAAAGGATCCACAATATTAATGGACAACGCGTCCTACCACTCTAGGACACAAGGCAAGGCTCCTACTTCTTCCTCTACCAAGGCGGTTATGGTCAACTGGCTTAATGAAAAGCGCATACCTTTCCCTGAAGACTTACGCAAACCGGAGCTGTATCAGCTAGTTCGTCTACACAAACCACCTACACCAACCTATGTGATCAACAAAAAAGCAGGTGAAATGGGTTTCAAGGTGATTCGTCTTCCACCGTATCACTGTCAATACAACGCCATCGAAATGGTATGGGCCAGCCTTAAGAAATTCGTAAAATCTCGTAACACAACGTTCAAACTGTCAGATGTTGAGCAACTCTTTCGTGAATCCATCAGCAACTATACGGCCGACATGTGGAGCAAATGTGTCAATCACGTCAAAAAATTAATCGACGCAGATTGGAAAAATGAAAGGCTAGATGAATCATCCGTAGAACAGTTCATCATAAGTTTGGCTCCTGACGACTCCGATGGACAAGAGGAATCCGACTACGACAGCGAAGAAGGTGACATCGGTTGTGCTCCTCTGGAGTAAATTCGGAGAAAGAAGAGAAGAGAGAAGAGAAAAAGAGAGAATGAGTTAGGTTAGTGAAAATATTGTACCCTATATGTAAATATTCCGTAAATCAATAACTTTTAATGTATAACAACGAATGAATGTTTTGATTCGATTTGGTTTAATTTGTATATTTAATAACGAGTTGAGTTTCTAAAAATATTGTTTCGTGTATGTAAATGTTCTGTAAATATATACATCATTTTCAATTATTAATATCCTGCATAAAAATAGTGTTTTATGATAATAAATTGTATTAATTTTATTTGACTTGGTTTTATTTGATACCAATAAATGAAGTTATTATAAATTTTAATTATTAATGTCCTTTATAACAATCCTGTTATAAGATAATAAATCTCAATAGTTGAATAGAAAGTTCTACATAAAGCCAAATAAGACTGCGTAAAACTCTGTCGACATTAAAAACGTTTTATTTTTTTTAATAATTCAAAAATTAAAAAATAAGCAAAGTGGATATCATTGCGATTCCAAAAATAAAAATAAATATTTAAAACAAACAGTCTGAATAGAATGTCCTGAGTGAAGCCAAACAAGACAGGGTAAGGCATCAACGACAATAAAAACGACCTTATTTTTCAATTATTTTCAAAACTAATAAAATACAAATAGGTAAAGTGGTTAACATGGATACTCCAAATCTAAAAAAATTACAAAAACAAACAGTCTAGGTAGAATGTGTTGTGAAGCAATACAATACTGCCTACAACTCTGACGACATTGAAAATGACAATTTTCCTAATTTGAAAAATGTTAAAGAAAAGAAAAGTAAAGTGTATATCAGGAGATTCGAAAACTAAAACTAAATAATAAAAACAAACAGACTGGATAGATAGTCCCGTATGAAGCAAATTAAGACTGTGTAAATTCTGACGACATTAAAAACGTCTCATTTTTCTATTAATTTCAATAATGTTAAATTACAAATAAAAAAAGTGGATATCATGGAGATTCTAAATCTAAACAAAATATGAAAAATAACAGTTGAATACAAAGTAATGTGTAAAACAAAATAAGACTGCGTAAAACTCTGTCGACATTTAAAACGTTTTATTTTTTTTAATAATTCAAAAATTAAAAAAAAAGTAAAGAGGATATCATTGCGATTCCAAAAATTAAAATAAACATTTCAAACAAACAGTATGAATAGAACGTCCTGAGTTAAGCCAAACAAGTCTGGGTAAAACTTCAACGACAATAAAAACGATCTTATTTTTCAATTATTTTCAAAACTAAAAAATACAAATAGGTAAAGTGGTTAACATGGATACTCCAAATCTAAAAATTTACAAGAAGAAACAGTCTAGATAGAAAGTTTTTTGTGACGCAATACAAGACTGCCTAAGACTCTGGCGACATTGATAATGACAATTTTTTGTAATTTGAGAAATGTTGAGAGAAATAGAAAGTAATGTGGATATCAAGGGATTCAAAAACTAAAACTAAATAATAAAAATAAACAGACTGGATAGATAGTCCCGTATGAAGCAAATTAAGACTCCGTAAATTCTGACTACATTAAAAAAGTCTCATTTTTCTATTAATTTCAATAATGTTAAATTACAAATAAAAAAAGTGGATATCTTGAGGATTCTAAATCTAAACAAAATATGAAAAATAACAGTTGAATACAAAGTAATGTGTAAAACAAAATAAGACTGCGTAAATGTCTGTCGACATTAAAAACGTTTTATTTTTTTTAATAATTCAAAAACTAAAAAATAAGTAAAGTGGATATCATTGCCATTCTAAAAATAAAAATACATATTTAAAACAAACAGTATGAATAGAATGTCCTGAGTTAAGCCAAACAAGTCTCGGTAAAACTTCAACGACAATAAAAACGACCTTATTTTTCAATTATTTTCAAAACTAATAAAATACAAATAGGTAAAGTGGTTAACATGGATACTTCAAATCTAAAAAAATTACAAAAACAAATAGTCTAGGTAGAATGTGTTGTGAAGCAATACAAGACTGCCTAAGACTCTGGCGACATTGATAATGACAGTTTTTTGTAATTTGAGAAATGTTGAAAGAAAAAGAAAGTAAAGTGGATATCAAGTGATTCAAAAACTAAAACTAAATAATAAAAACAAACAGACTGGATAGATAGACCCGTATGAAGCAAATTAAGACTGCGTAAATTCTGACGACATTAAAAACGTCTCATTTTTCTACTAAATTCAAAAATGTTAAATTACAAATATAAAAAGTGGACATCATGAGGATTCTAAATCTAAAAAAAATATGAAAACCAACAGTTGAATAGAAAGTAATGTGTAAAACAAAATAAGACTGCGTAAAACTCTGCCGACATTAAAAACGTTTTATTTTTTTAATGATTCGAAATTTAAAAAAAAGTAAAGTGGATATCATTGCGATTCTAAAAATAAAAATACATATTTAAAACAAACAGTCCGAATAGAATGTACTGAGTAAAACCACACAAGACTGGGTAAAACTGCAACGAGAATAAAAACGACTTTATTTTTCAATTAATTTCAAAATTAATAAAATACAAATATGTAAAGTGGTTAACATGGATACTCGAAATCTAAAAAAATTACAAAAACAAACAGTCTAGATAGAATGTGTTTTGTGAAGCAATACAAGACTGCCTACAATTCTGGCGACATTGATAATGACAATTTTCCTAATTTGAAAAATGTTAGAGAAAAGAAAAGTAAAGTGTATATCAGGAGATTCAAAAACTAAAACTAAATAATAAAAACAAACAGACTGGATAGATAGTCCCGTGTGAAGCAAATTAAGACTCCGTAAATTCTGACGACATTATAAACGTCTCATTTTTCTATTAATTTCAATAATGTTAAATTACAAATAAAAAAAGTGGATATCATGGAGATTCTAAATCTAAACAAAATATGAAAAATAACAGTTGAATACAAAGTAATGTGTAAAACAAAATAAGACTGCGTAAAACTCTGTCGACATTTAAAACGTTTTATTTTTTTTAATAATTGAAAAATTAAAAAATAAGTAAAGTGGATATCATTGCGATTCCAAAAATTAAAATAAACATTTCAAACAAACAGTATGAATAGAATGTAATGAGTGAAGCCAAACAAGTCTGGGTAAAACTTCAACGACAATAAAAACGATCTTATTTTTCAATTATTTTCAAAACTAATAAAATACAAATAGGTAAAGTGGTTAACATGGATACTCAAAATCTAAAAATTTACAAGAACAAACAGTCTAGATAGAAAGTTTTTTGTGACGCAATACAAGACTGCCTAAGACTCTGGCGACATTGAAAATGACAATTTTTTGTAATTTGAGAAATGTTGAGAGAAATAGAAAGTAATGTGGATATCAAGGGATTCAAAAACTAAAACTAAATAATAAAAATAAACAGACTGGATAGATAGTCCCGTATGAAGCAAATTAAGACTCCGTAAATTCTGACGACATTAAAAAGTCTCATATTTCTATTAATTTCAATAATGTTAAATTACAAATAAAAAAAGTGGATATCATGAGGATTCTAAATCTAAAAAAAATTATGAAACCAACAGTTGAATAGAAAGTCCTGTGTAAAGCAAAATAAGACTGCGTAAAACTGTGCCGACATTAAAAACGTTTTATTTCTTTTAATAATTCAAAAATTAAAATAAAAGTAAAGTGGATATCATTGCGATTCCAAAAATAAAAATTAATATTTAAAACAAACAGTCCGAATAGAATGTCCTGAGGGAAACCACACAAGATGGGTAAAACTGCAACGACAATATAAACGACCTTATTTTTCAATTAATTTCAAAATTATTAAAATACAAATAGGTAAAGTTGTTAACATGGATACTCCAAATCTAAAAAAAATATTATTAAATTATTAAATTATTTTATTTCATTCTCTCATATTTCTTTTTGTTTTTTCTCTTCGATTGACAAAGACCACTGTGTGGTTGAAATATATCATTGTTTAAGTGCTTTTATGTGTTTCTATTTCAAGACTACAGAGTGGACTCTTACCAAGGTAAGTCTGTCAGTCTCCTAGTCCAAAAAATCTATATATATATATATATATATATATATATATATATATATATATATATATATATATATATATATATATATACACATACACACACACATTTACATACATGATAGTTACTAGAAATAATGAAATTTCTTCCAAAAAAACACAGAATGTATGAAATTTTTATTACATCTTTCTCAGAATTAAATCAAAGAATTTTTAAAAAACTATTTATTTATTAAAAGTTACCAAGTAAAAGTTTATCAATTAACTCTTTAGTTCTTGTTTGCATATTTTTAATTACATATTTGAAAACAAAATGTTTATAAGTGCTCAAGAAATTGCTAATATCATTGTAAAAAAAACATGCAAAAAGCAAGACCTTTATATGACATTACTTATAAAATCTGATATAACTGTTTTATTACATACAAGGTGTGTTAAAAAAATACCAGGAATGTTTAAGTTTCGCGTATTTGGAGAGTTCGATTGTCAAAAACTTTTTTATTGTGTTGGTATACATGCCCCTGAAGTATGACACAATTTTCAGCTTAGACGTTTTTTCATGAGCTCGGCGATTTTCGATTGTTAAAAAAAATGGATCAAAGAATTTGTATTAAGTTTTGCGTACAAAATGAAATAAAGTGTAACAAAGTGTGCGAAATATTAACAAAGACCTATGAAGAGTCTGCTATGGAAAATAAAACAAATATTTACGAGTGGTATAAGCGTTTCCAAAATGGCCGTGAAGACGTTGACGATGATGAACAAGCACATCAACAACCGATGAAAACGTGGAAAAAGTGGAAGCAATGGTTATGAATGATCACCAAATCACAATCAGAGAAGTTGCTGATGATGTTGGCGTATCGACTGGCTCATGCCATGATATTTTTGCATATATTTTGGAATGGAAGTTGCTCAGGAATCACTAAATGAAGTCAGCAATAATGCAGAATTACTGAAACGTATTATAACAGGCGACGAAACATGGGTTTACGGATATGATGTCGAAACAAAGGCTCAATCGCCCCAGTGGAAGCATTCTGGCTCTCCAAGACCAAAAAAGGCAAGTGCGGTCGAGCGTCAAGGTTATGCTTACTGTGTTCTTTGATTTTAATGGCACAGTGCATCATGAATTCTTGCCACAAGGTCAAACGATCAATAAAGTGTACTATCTACAAGTTCAATGCTGTTTGCGTGAAGCAGTGCAAAGAAAACGTTAGTTTGTGGCAAAACAATTTATGGCTTTTGCATCACAATAATGCATTGGCTCATACATCGTCACTTTTTCGTGATATTTTGGCGAAAAATAACACTGTAATGATGCCCCAACCTCCATATTCACCAGACATGACCCATGACCCCTTGTGGCTTTTTCCTTTTTCTAAAAATAAAAAAAACCTTAAAAGGCCGTCGTTTCACAAGCATTGATGACATTAAAAGTGCACTGCTGAAAGAGCTCAAAGCTATCCCAAAGATCGAGTTCCAGAAGCGTTTTGAGAATTGGAAAAAGCGCTGGCATAAGTGCATAATATCTAGTGGAGACTACTTTGAATGGAACAATATTGATGTAGATGAATAAATATTTTTTTCATAAAAAGAAAATTCCAGGTATTTTTTGAACACACCTAGTATGCAACTATATTGATAAACTATATTGACTAAAACAAATTTTAAAACTTACCTCATCTTGACCTTCCTTTGCTGCAATATGAAGTGGTGTATACAGATCCTTAGTAGTAGCATCAATAGAAGCACCATGTTGTAGTAAAAGCATAACAATATCACTGTTACCTAATCTGGATGCAACATGTAAAGGCGTTTGTTCT
The DNA here is from genome assembly GCA_036971475.1 of Prosapia bicincta. Taxonomy (NCBI): domain Eukaryota; kingdom Metazoa; phylum Arthropoda; class Insecta; order Hemiptera; family Cercopidae; genus Prosapia; species Prosapia bicincta. The sequence continues at coordinate 200,768,987 of JBAIZL010000005.1, forward strand.
TCTCTAGCTCGTGCATCTACACTGGCATTATTACGTAGTAGTATCCTTACAATATCCGTTTGATTAGCTCGAGCAGCAAGATGTAGTGGTGTCTCTCCTCGTACAGTGGCTATATCAGGACTGGCGTCATGTTGTAATAGGTAGATTGCAATATTCATACAACCCATAAAGCTTGCAACATGCAGAGGTGTCAGTCCAGACTATAACAGTGATTTTAAGGTAAAACTTTAATAATCAGAAAACTGTAAGGTTTACACATTTTTAATTTATCATAGTTCATTACCCATAAATATATTTTTTTTAAATTAAAGTATTAAGATATTAATTTAATTAAAAAATTAAAAACCTTCTGAATTTAAAATATGTTTGAAAAAATTGAATTTCTCCCACACATACTATTTCTAAATTCTGAATTTTAATATTCTTAATTATTCTGAAATTAAATACAAGGTTTGGAAAACTTTGCATGATTTTAATTAGGTTTAAAATAGTATTATTTACTTTAAACTTTTATTTTATTTGATCTTGAAGCAAAAATCAATTATATTCAAGTACATCACTGCTTAAAATATTAAATAAAAAATATATGTTGGTAACAACAGACCAAAAATACAAACAAAATAACAAAGACTTTATTCCAAGTAGTATTCCTACTCTAGCAAACCCTAAGGAGGTCTACTTGAACATATTGCCATTTCAAGTTACTACCTTTAGAGGCTTGTCTGAAAACACTTTCTATTTGGTGTTGGTAGAAAATTTAGATGATTTTCATAGTGTATTTAGCTCTTCACTTAGTATAATAACAAAAGTTGTTCCTCCTGCTTCAAGCTTTATGTTTGTAAATATTTGTATAATATATCTCCACGGTGTAATATTTTCAAATTTTAAGTCTAATAATGATACTGAAATATATTTTAATTGACTAATGTGTCAGGTGATAATAAATGTGCACGTGACTGTGATTTCGGTCTAAATTTACATATCAAAGTGTGCAAGTGACTTCAACATCATTCCTGGATCAAAGGGAGACTGACATGCAACATGTACAATTTTTGACAGTTTCAATGTAGAATAGCTACAACTGATAATAACAGTTATTTGTAAAAATACCTCTGAAGATGATTACTTTGTAGTCGAAATGTACATAAGGTTAAAATAAAATTTGTTGAATTTGTGGTGAGAGGTTGTTTTAATTAATATAAACATTCTGTGTTAATAGAATGAAGAAACCTTGTTTCTCACTTTTAATATCTCATTATAAATTTTGCCCTCTATAGGTTTACAAACTTGTAACTATATCTATTAGGATATCTATAAACAAAGTTGCCTGATAAAGCGGACATTGAGGTAACTTTATAGCCCAGACACAAACTTTTCGCAACAGCAGTATACGATGCTATCTTTAGCCAAGAATTAGACATCCAGAATATAAACATCACCCAACTATTGCTAATAATACTAACAATTTTTAAAAACTGCAATGTTCTAGTTGTAGTTACTGTGCAACTCACAATATTTAGTACTTGCCCTAGTAGTTCAGCCACATATTACAGCCTTACTGATCGTAGTAATTTTTTGTATAAAGCAATCTTGATAGAAACCTAATTAAAAATACTCTAGAAGTTTTGGTTACAATACTATTTGTTATCTTCAAGTGGTATTCTAGTGCTGCCTGACAATATTCATTATAGCTACATTTGCTGGTTTGTCATTATTATTGTGGTGCAGAGTGATGGTTCAATCATTAGCAACATAACAAAATTCTATTCACAAATTCACCACAAAACGGTTATTAGTTTTAAAAAAAGTGTTTGTAAACTCTATAAAAAAAATTAGATTATATCAACATATTCCGGAACAGAGCTCCAGTGAAATACTTGAACAAACACACCTCAGATGACAACACTGAGTTTACATGAAAAGAAAATGTTAAAAACGAACAAACATACTTGCCGTTTTGTTAAATTTAGAGAATATATGGCTGCTAGATGATCATAACTGGGCTTAGATTAGTAACGTTTTTCTCATATTTCATATAAAGCTAACATCTAAGACCCACATTTTAATTATCATATTTAATCAGTTGATTAGCCAACTAAATTTCAATGGAAAGTTCCTAAAATGTGTATCACTAAACTTGTATCTCATTAAATACCATAAATATTTATTACCTTGAACAATTTATCAATTTTTGCTTTTTGTTCTAATGAAAGTACAGGACATGGTTTTTATTGCAATGTATAACTGCCACAGTACAGTATTTGATGTCCCACAAATTTGCAAAGAGCAGCTGCAGCTATTTGTTAGCGAGACACCATTGGATGGGCTGTTTCACATTATATATCCTTTCTTACACTCTACAATATAAATTTAAACTGACTTCGACCACTAAAATTACACTGCGAAGATATAATTAATTAGGATTTCTTTAATTCAAGAGGTACACAAATCCCTGAAATTAATGATTAGTAAAGTGTATAAGTACAAACTCTATGAGTTTTCCTGAGATAATGAAGTTAAGGCTCACAATTTCGAAAAAGAAAAACAGGTAGAGAGTGTTTTGGAATAAGGAATAAAAGAAGCTGATGATTTTGGCTCAGGAATATAATTCATAGCATCACAACAATGCTAAGCAAAACATGTCCGGTAAAGATTGTCAATAGCTATGATTTTCAATAGTGGCTGATTTCTATGAAGATAACAGCCTATTCACTTTAAACATACCTTAATATATATTGACATTTTGCAAAAAAGTAGAAGTTCATGTAATTTATGGAATTAAAGAAAAATTCATCATAGAATAAAAATGGTATTTGTTTTAAAAAAAACACAATTTGTAGTTAAGTAGTATATAATTTAGTGACAATTAGCTTTAACTGGGTTGTTAATACAAACCTCAGTGGTAGCTCCAATGGATGCTCCATATTTCAGTAACAGTTCTACTACTTTGATTCTATTCTTCTTACAAGCAATATGCAATGGTGTGAATCCATTTAGTGCTCTAGCATTAGGGTCAGCCTTTCGATCGAGTAACAGCTTTGCTACTCTAGCATGCCCACAATGGGCAGCAACATGGAGTGCGGTTAAGTAGTCAACAGTCACTTCATCCACAGGAGCTCCATGGTAGAGAAGAATCCTTGCAGCATCCACGTGATCACCTTGGGATGCCATGTGCAAAGGTGATAGACCATTCTGTTTAAAAAAACATTTCTTGTTAGTTTTACTGATATATATTGTGTTTTATTAGCATCAATTACAATATTTTTTCTTCCAAGGAAGATTTCATTATTTATTTAATGTTACTTAAAACTAAATTAATAATTACTATGAATGAAACATTTAAGATATAAAAGCAATTTATTTTTAATCATGCTTTTGACATTACGATCCGTAACAGTGATTAGTTAAATTTCCTTATGGCACCAATTATACACAATATCAGCAAACATATTTTGAAGTCAGGCAAGATTTTTATTTAAATATTATGGATACAGTAAAATCTCTTCTTGTGTATATTTTCATTGTATGGAATTCTCTACTTTATGAATAAATTTTTAATCCCTAGTCCTGTGAAATAAGGATGTCTGATTAAAACTGTTTCAATCCGGATTTACATAAATACTGCCCTAAAATACACTCAGTTTTAATACCAGGCCTGAGAAATAAGGATGCCTTATTAAAACTGTTTCTATATGGATTCACATAAATACTGCCCTAAAATACACTCAGTTTTAATACCAGGTCTGAGAAATAAGGATGCCTTATTAAAGCTGTTTCAATACGGATTCACATAAATACTGCCCTAAAATACACTCAGTTTTAATACAGACACTATAGTTGCTATTTTCAGTCCTAAAATTAAAATAAATCAAAAGAAATAATTTATTTTTCAGTCCTGTGTACAAAACATTTTATGTTGAGAGTGAAAAAATGCAAAGAAAAGTTACTGTGTTAGTAGATATGAAAGGCCATTCTCCTTAATGTAGACTGTAGTAGAATAATTGCCTACAGTCAAAACAACTGAAGAAAATAACAAATTCCTGGTATCGTTTACTAACCTGCAGCTATCCAGATTAATTCCAAGATGCAATTAAAAGAAATATTGAAGTGAGCTGATTTATCTCTTGAAATAAAGATGAAATAGGTTTCACAATTATTGGTAATTTATTTTTACATTTGAAACTTGTAAAATTATACATTTATAGTTTGTAACACTAGAAGAATTATGCAAAGTCAAAATACAGACTATTTGACTGCTAACCCTCTTTTTCCAAAAGACCAACGGGCTACATGAGCAGCAGACTACTTCCAGCAGCTGCCCACCCTTAACCAGACTATGTTATGTTTTGGCTCTATTGATTCTCTGATCTCAGCTGTCCAAATATGTAGCTTGTTATTTGTAAAAATTCAAGACATTACTGATGACTTGTACCTGGTTGTCGGGTATTGTGATATGAGTGTGTGTATGATTAAAAAAGTTTATGTCAGCTTTTTAGGCAATACAATCCTTTAAGTAACCAGCAGTCAACTTGTTAAATCTCAAAATATAAGTAATTAATTAATGAATTTATAAATTGTCCATGTATTTTACTTCACAACTACTTTTTTTAAATTCCAATAAACGATTGGGCCTTTTCAAGGTGTCAAACATTTTTCAGACAATTTAAATCCGTATTATCTGACTGTTATTTATTGAACTATCTGAATATTGGAATCCTACAAACAATGAATACAGTGCCAAACAAATTTGGTGAATTGCAGTCACTGTTTGGGAAATTTTACTTTATATATAGTCTTGTCATGCAGATGCTATACATCAGCATATGTTAGATAAGAATTAAAAAATTAAAAATAGTTTTTTTAGAAATTAGTACAGTATTACAGTGTGTAAAATAAAAAAAAACGAATCATTTACAAAAAGCTTGCAAAAATTTAAATAAAAAATCACTATTCATTTGACGTGAATAAATGATACACATTGTATAAGAAGAACTTGAGTTTTGTTTCTCACCTTTGTCTTTGAACAGAGTGGTGCCTTATTTTCAACCAATAGATCTACACCTTGATCAAGTCCAGATCTAGCAGCACAGTGTAATGGTGTCAAGCCATCTCAAGTCTTGGCTTCAATATCAGCACCTTTCTCTATAAGCAGAGCAACCATTGAAAGCTTTCCCCACTTGGCTGCAACATGTAACGGCGTTATGTTGTGCTGAAACAACAAAAGGTCTGTTAAATAGATTTAGGATAATTTTGATCTCAAGTCATTGGGAGGTTGTTTTTCAGATGTGTTAAGTCATACAAAGTATCTTGAAATCTAATGAGCAATTTACTGACTAGGTCTACAACAGTCCTGGTTTTAACTGAACCAAATCTTAAATTATAAAAAAAGTTAAGACTACAGAAGTATTGAGAAGTTTATAACAATACTGATGCTTTAAAAGTGTGAATCGGTCACTGAAAACATTTACAGAACAAGCATTTGATCAAAAGGCAATTCTAGGACATACCTAGAGGAAATTACAAGAACTAGCTAAAGAGTAACATGTTTTGATTCATGCTTGAACATTTTGGTAAAGAAGTAAGCTATATTCAGAAAAAACAAATATATACCTAAAATGTATGAATGCTCTTGTTGAGTCAACCACATATGACTTCATCTTACCAAATTTATTTTATCCAGTATTTATAGCAATTTATTGAAATAGATAGTAATATTATTAGATTGTTTTTACAGAATCATGTCATATAATAAAATTAATGAAATTATTCAAGCTGTTGCAACTTATGAATACACAGGAACAAATGTGTTGTAGCAAAAAATAATTTTTTTACATACTGCACAATAATTTCAAATTTTGATAAAAACTGTATTTGAGAAAAATACAATTATTCAAAATAGAAATATTGAAAAAGAAATTAATATACCTCAAGATTATTACAAAACTAAAACAGCTGGACCAACAAAGCTGATAAATCGCTATTTCGATTATATTAAACAAATATAACTATACAAAAGCTTAACAATAATACTTTAATTGGATTTTAACTTTTAAAAATTATCTTAATAAAAAAAATTAGTTTAGAATATTTTAAAATTGGGTGGACTTTAAACTACTGAAGCCACATAGTAGAATATTATTATCACATGCAGCACACATTTTTTTCTCTAAATGTCAACATGTGGTCTAAGAATAAGATAAACATGTTGCAAAAATACAACATAAAGCTATTGGTTTTTAACCCTCATGCACGCGCGCCTTTTTATCTAACGTAAGTAGGCGCGTTGTTGTATTTTAAACAACATCTCGGTTTTCTATATTTTCCTTAACTTTCAATCGAGTTATTAAAAGTTTGGTATTACCAATGAAAAAATTACTTGTGAGTTGACCCCAGCAATATTTATCAGAGCAAAAAATAATGCAACTGGCCATCTTATTGTCCTCCGGGCAACGCTATATGTAGCACAAAGCTGGTCATTACTATCAACTCCACCTTTCGTTCTGTTGTACTGCAATATAATTTCTGGTTTATTTGTTTGTTCGTCAACATCAACTGAGTCGTGCATAGTCGAAATCAATATTACAGCTTTATTTTTTTTGTCATATATGAGACCATAGTTCGATCATTCTGGAACCCAAACAAGGAAATACCTGGCTGATTGGTTTTATTAGGCAGCAATTCTGGTGGAATTTCCCGTTTGTTCTTACATAGAGTGCCAATCACCTTCCAATTCACTTTCTGAGTTATGATAGCTTTTTATGTTCAGCTTTACCGTCGCTCAGATCATCGTCACTTTCAATAAAATCAGCATTAACAATTTCTTCATCAGAAAGATCCTGTAAAATTTTTGGAATGTCTTCCAAATTCACTCCTAAAAACATGAAAATTTATAAAAATGTTGAACAAAACAAATAATTACATAATTCTTTAAAAAAATGTATATAAAAAGATTACATTCCATCGTGGAGAAAAAAAACTGCACCGAAAAAATAAAAACGTCAGAAGGCGCCTTGTTGTATTTTGTACAACAGTGATGACTGACCAGAACTAATCGCACACTGAGGCTATGTTGATAGAATAAAGACATTGATGACAACTGATAAGAGTAGTGGGGGGACCAATAGAAGAATAGAAAGGTGATTTGAACAAATAACTACCAACAGGTTTCAACAAGAATCAAAATATTAAAACTGTTGTACTTTTTACAACAGCGTGCGTCCTTGAGGGTTAAGGGTCATAAGTCTTCTCAATTATGACTACTCACATATTTTCAAAAAATATAACACACCTTCTATTAGATTAACTTGTCATAGGGAATGCCCATTTGTCTTGATTGAAATGCTAATAATTATTCTGATAACAACCCAGTCCATAGAATGTATAAACTAGGTAATACGTTTTCTGGTATATCGAAGTATGAAGAAAATTTTGTTATATCTGAATATATAATTGAGAATCTAAAAGGTTTTACCTGAAATATGAGCAATGAAAGAAATTATTTTCGCTTACAAATATATATTTGTAAGGATTTTAAACAAATAACCTTACCTTGGTTAATGAAACATTGAAACACACACACACACACACACACACACACACACATATATATAGATTTTTTAGACTAGGAGACTGACAGACTTACCTTGTTAAGAGTCCAATCTGTAGTCTTGAAATAAAAACACATAAAAGCACCTAACCAATGATATATTTCAACCACACAGTGGTCTTTGTCAAATAGAAAACAAAAAGAAATATGAGAGAATGAAATAAAATAAATATAAGTTGTAATCACAGATTGTGTAGAAATCAGATGTCACAGATGCACAGATTAAAGATATATGTATTGTTTCCATGAGCATATGAGTGATTATAGTTTATATAAATCTGTCAGGGGAAAAGAGATTGGAGAGGCTATTAGGGAAAAAAGTGAATGGATTTATCTGATGTTGAGGTTAGGGGATTCTCTGGACTTGGTATACCACTGGTATGATAGTTCCCACCTTCTCAGTTCTGAGGGATTGCAATCAGGGGGGAGTGCTTTAATTATTTTTGTGGTATAGCAGTCATCAAAAGTTGTGATGTTGTGACTCGCAGTATGTTGAGCTGTTGGTCTATCCATATTCATAATTTTAACATCATGTCTGTGGCCATTCATTCTGATATTCAGACCATCTGTGGTCAGCCCTATGTACTGTGCTGAGCAAAATTTACATTGTAGCTGGTATATGACATTTTTCGATGTACAATTATGATGACCCTGTATTTTGAAGACAATTTTTGTTGTTTGGCTGTTGAAACTATTTGCTGAGGGGTGTATTGGACACGTCTTGCATCTAGGTCTATTGCATGGGAAGTAGTCATGAGGAAGTATGTGTGGTTTCTCTGCATCAGGGTCTGGTAGTTTAGGATGTACTAGGATGTTTTTCAAGTTGGGAGGTTGCTTGTACCAGATTTGAGGTGGATCTGTGAAAAGATTTTTGGTGTGGACAGAAGCTTGAAGAATTTTGAAGCCATCTCTCAATATCTTGTTGAGTTTATGTAGACCAGGATGGTAGTCTGTTATTAAAGACAGTTTATTTTGTTCTGTTTGGGGTGAACCGAGGATTGTGGTGAATGAATTTGGTTTTCAATGAGTCTTTTTGGGTATCCTCTTCTCTGGAAGGCTGTTGATATCTTTCTATTAAAATCTTCCAATTCCCTATCATTCGACAGATTCTCTTACCTCTGACTGCTTGAATGTATGGAATGGATCGTTTTATGTTTATTGGGTGGTTGCTGTCAAAATGGAGATATTGTAGGTGGTTTGTACGTTTGATGTGAATTCCTGTGTTAATATTTCCATTCTGGAGTGTTACCTCCACATCCAAAAAGGTGATGGCTGATGTGGATTTCTCCCAGGTAAATTGGAGTGTGGAGAGTGATTCGACAATGGTCAAGTGACCGAAAGGTGCCTCATCACTCAAGGTAAAATTATTGCACTTAATGGTGGAAAAATTACTTACAATAGTAATATACTAACTTCATAAAGTCAGTGCAACGGAAAAACAATGGATAACGTAAAATATCAAGAATATATATATATATATATATATATATATATATATATATATATATATATATATATATATACACTTGAAAAAGATGTCTCTTGTTTTTCTAAGCAAATGTGTCATTTGTTTTCTACGAAAAAAGAATTTTATGTACTCTGTGATATTATATAGAATTTGAGCAAAATATTTTTAAACCTCTCCTCAAAATGGTGTTAATTTTTCTTTATGTTAATTTACTGGTACTTGTCCAAACGAAATACTAAAAAGTAACTAAAGGAAACACTGTTTGGCCTTACACAACTATACATAAACTGGAGCTAATGGGGAATCACCAAAAGACTGTTTCCAGGGGAGTTGCCACTAGATTTATTGAGTCTATAAATATGTTTTTGAGAAATAAATGTTCAAAAATGTCGCTTGCTCAATGAACAGAGAAAACTATGTACCGTTAACACTTTCCTTGCAGGAACAAACCTAAAATCTTACTTTAAAAAGTAGCATTACTGAATGTTCAATGAAACAAGAAAAGATTTGGTGAAATTGGATTTTCTTCATAGTTTTTAGTAAGTAACAGTCTAACACATAAATCAAGCGTTTTTATTTTTCTCGTTGTAAAAGTAAAAATATGTAAAAAGGAATAAATACATCAAGAAATTATTGCAAGCACATAAAACATTAGAACTACCAATATTCAAGATTAAGTTATAAGGTAATAAGAACATCCTACTACCAGTCATCTAACATGTGTTTCAATTATTACACACCTTTCTTTCACAGATAAAATAGTTTATATAAAATTTACATCAACTCACCTGATTCTTCCTGGCAGCTATGTGTAAAGGTGTGTGTCCATTTTTAGCAGTAGCATGAGGAGAAGCTCCCTTGTCTAACAATAACAGTGCTACATTCTGATGATCATAATGGCTTGCAACATGTAAGGGTGTAACTCCATTCTAAAAAAAACATAGTTTATCCTTCAAAACATGATTTTTTAAAAACATTACTTTTTTATAACATCTCATACAAGAATACCATATTCATAAATCACTATATTAAAAAAACAATGATAATTTTATAAGTATAATTGATCTTACTTTGCCTTGAGCGTCTACAGGTGCATCTTTCTGTAATAGTAGCCTTGCCACTTTCATGTTACCATACTTCGAAGCTAGATGTAAGGGAGTAAAGCCTTTTTTTGTTGTCGCTGTCAAGGATGCTCCATTTTCAAGAAGTACTGAAGCGACCTGAATAATTAACACATTACTTTTGTAGATATAAATATATATTCTGTTTGTAATTACTTTCTTAGAATTTACTAATATTTACAAGAATTACATTTTAAAATTTTATTTATTATATTATGTGTCAGAAAAATAAGATGTTATTAGTTACCTATTGTTCTAATGAGGATGATTAATACTAATATGATTACATAGCTCATACTCATGGAATTTATGAGTAAGGCTCATACTATAATTTATTCAACAACTTTTTAACATTCCTCCAAAATGTAATACAGTAGAACTTCATTACAATAGAGGGAACTTTATATAATTGGGGCTGAGGGTTTTTGTGTATAGACTTTTTATTGAATGTTTGTTACCCACAAAACAGTTATTTTTAAAGTGATTAAAATACAAATAAAACACGGGAAAACTGTAAACGGCTAATATAAAGAAATAAAATCATTAAAAACTGGTCTGTGTTATTTACAGCAATTAAATATCAGTTAACACTTTTACTGTGGATATTATAATGTAAAATTCAAAAATAGTGCTAAAGTTAAATACTTTCAATTAGGAAGTCTTTAGATTGATATTTTGATGAATTTAATTTTCTTTCAAGTGATAGAAATCACGTTTCAAGTCAGTAACCCTTTAGTGTATATTTGTTAATAATTCTTAAGTCAGTATTATAAATATTACTGATATGTCTATGCTATTTTTAATTCTAAAGTGGTTAACATGGATACTCCAAATCTAAAAAAATTACAAAAACAAATAGTCTAGGTAGAATGTGTTGTGAAGCAATACAAGACTGCCTACATCTCTGGCGACATTGATAATGACAATTTTTTCGTAATTTAAAAGATGTTGAGAGAAAAAAAAATAAAGTGGATATCAAGGGATTCAAAAACTAAAACTAAATAATAAAAACAAACAGACTGGATAGATAGACACGTATGAAGCAAATTAAGACTGCGTAAATTCTGACGACATTAAAAACGTCTCATTTTTCTATTAATTTCAATAATGTTAAATTACAAATAAAAAAGTGGATATCATGACGATTCTAAATCTAAAAAAATTATGAAAACCAACAGTTTAATAGACAGTCATGTGTACATCAAAATAAGACTGCGTAAAACTCTGCGACATTAAAAACGTTTTATTTTTTTTAATAATACAAAAATTAAACAATAAAAAGAGTGGATATCATTGCGATTCCAAAAATAAAAATAAGTATTTAAAACAAACAGTCTGAATAGAATGCCCTGAGTGTAGCCAAACAAGACTGGGTTAAACTTCAACGACAATAAAAACGACCTTATTTTTCAATTAATTTCAAAATTAATAAAATACAAATAGGTAAAGTGGTTAAAATGGATACTAAAAATCTCAAAAAAATACAAAAACAAACAGTTTATATAGAAAGTGTTTTGTCAAGCAATACAAAACTGCCTAAAACTCTGGCGACATTAATAAAGACAATTTTTCCTAATTTGAGAAATGTTGAAAGAAAAAGAATGTAAAGTGGATACCAAGGGATTGAAAAGGTAAAACTACATAATAAAAACTAACAGACTGGATAGACAGTCCTGTATGAAGCAAAATGAGACTTCGTAAATTCTGACGACATTAAAAACTGCTTATTTTTCTAATAATTTCAATAATGTTAAAATAAAAATTAAAAAGTGGATATCATGAGGATTCTAAATCTAAAAAAATTATGAAAACAACAGTTTAATAAAAAGTAATGTGTAAAGCCAAATAAGACTGCTTAAAACTCTGTCGACATTAAAAACGTTTTATTTTTTTTAATAATACAAAAATTAAAAAATAAAAAGAGTGGATATCATTGCGATTCAAAAATAAAAATAAGTATTAAAAACAAACAGTCTGAATAGAATGCCCTGAGTGAAGCCAAACAAGACTGGGTTAAACTTCAACGACAATAAAAACGACCTTATTTTTCAATTAATTTCAAAATTAATAAAATGCAAATAGGTAAAGTGGTTAAAATGGATACTAAAAATCTCAAAAAATTACAAAAACAAACAGTTTATATAGAAAGTGTTTTGTCAAGCAATACAAAACTGCCTAAAACTCTGGCGACATTAATAAAGACAATTTTTCTTAATTTGAGAAATGTTGAAAGAAAAACAATGTAAAGTGGATATCAAGGGATTGAAAAAGTAAAACTACATAATTAAAACTAACAGACTGGATAGACAGTTCCGTATGAAGCAAAATAAGACTTCGTAAACTCTGTCGACATTAAAAACGTTTTATTTTTTTTAATAATACAAAAATTAAAAAATAAAAAGAGTGGATATCATTGCGATTCCAAAAATAAAAATAAGTATTTAAAACAAACAGTCTGAATAGAATGCCCTGAGTGAAGCCAAACAAGACTGGGTTAAACTTCAACGACAATAAAAACGACCTTATTTTTCAATTAATTTCAAAATTAATAAAATACAAATAGGTAATTGGGTTAAAATGGATATTCCAAATCTAAAAAAATTACATAAACAAACAGCCTAGATAGAAAGTGTTTTGTGAAGCAGTACAAGTCTGCCTAAAACTCTGGCGAGATTGATAATGACAATTTTTCCTAATTTGAGAAATGTTGAAAGAAAAAGAATGTAAAGTGGATACCAAGGGATTGAAAAGGTAAAACTACATAATAAAAACTAACAGACTGGATAGACAGTCCTGTATGAAGCAAAATGAGACTACGTAAATTTTGACGCCATTAAAAACGATTTATTTTTCTAATAATTTCAATAATGTTAAGATACAAATAAAAAAAGTGGATATCAAGAGGATTCTAATTCTAAAAAAATTATTAAAACCAACAGTTTAATAAAAACTAATGTGTAAAGCCAAATAAGACTGCGTAAAACTCTGTCGACATTAAAAACGTTTTATTTTTTTTAATAATTCAAAAATTAAAAAATAAGTAAAGTGGATATCATTGCGATTCCAAAAATAAAAATAAATATTTAAAACAAACAGTCTGAATAGAATGCCCTGAGTGAAGCCAAACAAGACTGGGTTAAACTTCAACGACAATAAAAACGACCTTATTTTTCAATTAATTTCAAAATTAATAAAATACAAATAGGTAAAGTGGTTAAAATGGATATTAAAAATCTCAAAAAATTACAAAAACAAACAGTTTAGACAGAAAGTGTTTTGTGAAGCAAAACAAGACTGCCTAAAACTCTGGCGACATTAATAAAGAGAATTTTTCTTAATTTGAGAAATGTTGAAAGAAAAACAATGTAAAGTGGATATCAAGGGATTGAAAAAGTAAAACTACATAATTAAAACTAACAGACTGGATAGACAGTCCCGTATGAAGCAAAATAAGACTTCGTAAATTCTGACGACATTAAAAACGGCTTATTTTTCTAATAATTTCAATAATGTTAAAATAAAAATTTAAAAAGTGGATATCATGAGGATTCTCAATCTAAAAAAATTATGAAAACCAACAGTTCAATAAAAAGTAATGTGTAAAGCCAAATAAGACTGCGTAAAACTCTGTCGACATTAAAAACGTTTTATTTTTTTTAATAATACAAAAATTAAAAAATAAGTGAAGTGGATATCAATGCGATTCCAAAAATAAAAATAAGTATTTAAAACAAACAGTCTGAATAGAATGCCCTGAGTGAAGCCAAACAAAACTGGGTTAAACTTCAACGACAATAAAAATGACCTTATTTTTCAATTAATTTCAAAATTAATAAAATACAAATAGGTAAAGGGGTTAAAATGGATATTCCAAATCTAAAAATATTACATAAACAAACAGCCTAGATAGAAAGTGTTTTGTGAAGCAGTACAAGTCTGCCTAAAACTCTGGCGAGATTGATAATGACAATTTTTCCTAATTTGAGAAATGTTGAAAGAAAAAGAATGTAAAGTGGATACCAAGGGATTGAAAAGGTAAAACTACATAATAAAAACTAACAGACTGGATAGACAGTCCTGTATGAAGCAAAATGAGACTACGTAAATTTTGACGACATTAAAAACGACTTATTTTTCTAATAATTTCAATAATGTTAGGATACAAATAAAAAAAGTGGATATCAAGAGGATTCTAAATCTAAAAAAATTATTAAAACCAACAGTTTAATAAAAACTAATGTGTAAAGCCAAATAAGACTGCGTAAAACTCTGTCGACATTAAAAACGTTATATTTTTTTTAATAATTCAAAAATTAAAAAATAAGTAAAGTGGATATCATTGCGATTACAAAAATAAAAATAAATATTTAAAACAAACAGTCTGAATAGAATGCCCTGAGTGAAGCCAAACAAGACTGGGTTAAACTTCAACGACAATAAAAACGACCTTATTTTTCAATTAATTTCAAAATTAATAAAATACAAATAGGTAAAGTGGTTAAAATGGATACTAAAAATCTCAAAAAATTACAAAAACAAACAGTTTATATAGAAAGTGTTTTCTCAAGCAATACAAGACTGCCTAAAACTCTGGCGACATTAATAAAGACAATTTTTCTTAATTTGAGAAATGTTGAAAGAAAAACAATGTAAAGTGGATATCAAGGGATTGAAAAAGTAAAACTACATAATAAAAACTAACAGACTGGATAGACAGTCCCGTATGAAGCAAAATAAGACTTCGTATATTCTGACGACATTAAAAACGGCTTATTTTTCTAATAATTTCAATAATGTAAAAATAAAAATTTTAAAAGTGGATATCATGAGGATTCTAAATCTAAAAAAAATAAGAAAACAACAGTTTAATAAAAAGTAATGTGTAAAGCCAAATAAGACTGCGTAAAACTCTGTCGACATTAAAAACGTTTTATTTTTTTTAATAATACAAAAATTAAAAAATAAGTGAAGTGGATATCAATGCGATTCCAAAAATAAAAATAAGTATTTAAAACAAACAGTCTGAATAGAATGCCCTGAGTGAAGCCAAACAAGACTGGGTTAAACTTCAACGACAATAAAAACGACCTTATTTTCAATTAATTTCAAAATTAATAAAATACAAATAGGTAAAGGGGTTAAAATGGATATTCCAAATCTAAAAATATTACATAAACAAACAGCCTAGATAGAAAGTGTTTTGTGAAGCAGTACAAGTCTGCCTAAAACTCTGGCGAGATTGATTATGACAATTTTTCCTAATTTGAGAAATGTTGAAAGAAAAAGAATGTAAAGTGGATACCAAGGGATTGAAAAGGTAAAACTACATAATAAAAACTAACAGACTGGATAGACAGTCCTGTATGAAGCAAAATGAGACTACGTAAATTTTGACGACATTAAAAACGACTTATTTTTCTAATAATTTCAATAATGTTAAGATACAAATAAAAAAAGTGGATATCAAGAGGATTCTAATTCTAAAAAAATTATTAAAACCAACAGTTTAATAAAAACTAATGTGTAAAGCCAAATAAGACTGCGTAAAACTCTGTCGACATTAAAAACGTTTTATTTTTTTTAATAATTCAAAAATTAAAAAATAAGTAAAGTGGATATCATTGCGATTACAAAAATAAAAATAAATATTTAAAACAAACAGTCTGAATAGAATGCCCTGAGTGAAGCCAAACAAGACTGGGTTAAACTTCAACGACAATAAAAACGACCTTATTTTTCAATTAATTTCAAAATTAATAAAATACAAATAGGTAAAGCGGTTAAAATGGATACTAAAAATCTCAAAAAATTACAAAAACAAACAGTTTATATAGAAAGTGTTTTCTCAAGCAATACAAGACTGCCTAAAACTCTGGCGACATTAATAAAGACAATTTTTCTTAATTTGAGAAATGTTGAAAGAAAAACAATGTAAAGTGGATATCAAGGGATTGAAAAAGTAAAACTACATAATTAAAACTAACAGACTGGATAGACAGTCCCGTATGAAGCAAAATAAGACTTCGTAAATTCTGACGACATTAAAAACGGCTTATTTTCCTAATAATTTCAATAATGTTAAAATAAAAATTTAAAAAGTGGATATCATGAGGATTCTCAATCTAAAAAAATTATGAAAACCAACAGTTCAATAAAAAGTAATGTGTAAAGCCAAATAAGACTGCGTAAAACTCTGTCGACATTAAAAACGTTTTATTTTTTTTTTAATAATTCAAAAATTAGAAAATAAGTAAAGTGGATATCATTGGGATTCCAAAAATAAAAATAAATATTTAAAACAAACAGTCTGAATAGAATGCCCTGAGTGAAGCCAAACAAAACTGGGTTAAACTTCAACGACAATAAAAACGACCTTATTTTTCAATTAATTTCAAAATTAATAAAATACAAATAGGTAAAGGGGTTAAAATGGATATTCCAAATCTAAAAAAATTACATAAACAAACAGCCTAGATAGAAAGTGTTTTGTGAAGCAATACAAGTCTGCCTAAAACTCTGGCGAGTTTGATAATGACAATTTTTCCTAATTTGAGAAATGTTGAAAGAAAAAGAATGTAAAGTGGATATCAAGGGATTGAAAAGGTAAAACTACATAATTAAAACTAACAGACTGGATAGACAGTCCCGTATGAAGCAAAATAAGACTTCGTAAACTCTGTCGACATTAAAAACGTTTTATTTTTTTTAATAATACAAAAATTAAAAAATAAAAAGAGTGGATATCATTGCGATTCCAAAAATTAAAATAAGTATTTAAAACAAACAGTCTGAATAGAATGCCCTGAGTGAAGCCAAACAAGACTGGGTTATACTTCAACGACAATAAAAACGACCTTATTTTTCAATTAATTTCAAAATTAATAAAATACAAATAGGTAAATGGGTTAAAATGGATATTCCAAATCTAAAAAAATTACATAAACAAACAGCCTAGATAGAAAGTGTTTTGTGAAGCAGTACAAGTCTGCCTAAAACTCTGGCGAGATTGATAATGACAATTTTTCCTAATTTGAGAAATGTTGAAAGAAAAAGAATGTAAAGTGGATACCAAGGGATTGAAAAGGTAAAACTACATAATAAAAACTAACAGACTGGATAGACAGTCCTGTATGAAGCAAAATGAGACTTCGTAAATTCTGACGACATTAAAAACTACTTATTTTTCTAATAATTTCAATAATGTTAAAATAAAAATTAAAAAGTGGATATCATGAGGATTCTAAATCTAAAAAAATTATGAAAACAACAGTTTAATAAAAAGTAATGTGTAAAGCCAAATAAGACTGCTTAAAACTCTGTCGAGATTAAAAACGTTTTATTTTTTTTAATAATACAAAAATTAAAAAATAAAAAGAGTGGATATCATTGCGATTCCAAAAATAAAAATAAGTATTTAAAACAAACAGTCTGAATAGAATGCCCTGAGTGTAGCCAAACAAGACTGGGTTAAACTTCAACGACAATAAAAACGACCTTATTTTTCAATTAATTTCAAAATTAATAAAATACAAATAGGTAAAGTGGTTAAAATGGATATTCCAAATCTAAAAAAATTACATAAACAAACAGCCTAGATAGAAAGTGTTTTGTGAAGCAGTACAAGTCTGCCTAAAACTCTGGCGAGATTGATAATGACAATTTTTCCTAATTTGAGAAATGTTGAAAGAAAAAGAATGTAAAGTGGATACCAAGGGATTGAAAAGGTAAAACTACATAATAAAAACTAACAGACTGGATAGACAGTCCTGTATGAAGCAAAATGAGACTAAGTAAATTTTGACGCCATTAAAAACGATTTATTTTTCTAATAATTTCAATAATGTTAAGATACAAATAAAAAAAGTGGATATCAAGAGGATTCTAATTTAAAAAAAATTATTAAAACCAACAGTTTAATAAAAACTAATGTGTAAAGCCAAATAAGACTGCGTAAAACTCTGTCGACATTAAAAACGTTTTATTTTTTTTAATAATTCAAAAATTAAAAAATAAGTAAAGTGGATATCATTGCGATTCCAAAAATAAAAATAAATATTTAAAACAAACAGTCTGAATAGAATGCCCTGAGTGAAGCCAAACAAGACTGGGTTAAACTTCAACGACAATAAAAACGACCTTATTTTTCAATTAATTTCAAAATTAATAAAATACAAATAGGTAAAGTGGTTAAAATGGATATTAAAAATCTCAAAAAATTACAAAAACAAACAGTTTATATAGAAAGTGTTTTCTCAAGCAATACAAGACTGCCTAAAACTCTGGCGACATTAATAAAGACAATTTTTCTTAATTTGAGAAATGTTGAAAGAAAAACAATGTAAAGTGGATATCAAGGGATTGAAAAAGTAAAACTACATAATTAAAACTAACAGACTGGATAGACAGTCCCGTATGAAGCAAAATAAGACTTCGTAAATTCTGACGACATTAAAAACGGCTTATTTTTCTAATAATTTCAATAATGTTAAAATAAAAATTTAAAAAGTGGATATCATGAGGATTCTCAATCTAAAAAAATTATGAAAACCAACAGTTCAATAAAAAGTAATGTGTAAAGCCAAATAAGACTGCGTAAAACTCTGTCGACATTAAAAACGTTTTATTTTTTTTTTAATAATTCAAAAATTAGAAAATAAGTAAAGTGGATATCATTGGGATTCCAAAAATAAAAATAAATATTTAAAACAAACAGTCTGAATAGAATGCCCTGAGTGAAGCCAAACAAAACTGGGTTAAACTTCAACGACAATAAAAACGACCTTTATTTTTCAATTAATTTCAAAATTAATAAAATACAAATAGGTAAAGGGGTTAAAATGGATATTCCAAATCTAAAAAAATTACATAAACAAACAGCCTAGATAGAAAGTGTTTTGTGAAGCAATACAAGTCTGCCTAAAACTCTGGCGAGATTGATAATGACAATTTTTCCTAATTTGAGAAATGTTGAAAGAAAAAGAATGTAAAGTGGATATCAAGGGATTGAAAAGGTAAAACTACATAATTAAAACTAACAGACTGGATAGACAGTCCCGTATGAAGCAAAATAAGACTTCGTAAACTCTGTCGACATTAAAAACGTTTTATTTTTTTTAATAATACAAAAAATAAAAAGAATGGATATCATTGCGATTCCAAAAATTAAAATAAGTATTTAAAACAAACAGTCTGAATAGAATGCCCTGAGTGAAGCCAAACAAGACTGGGTTATACTTCAACGACAATAAAAACGACCTTATTTTTCAATTAATTTCAAAATTAATAAAATACAAATAGGTAAATGGGTTAAAATGGATATTCCAAATCTAAAAAAATTACATAAACAAACAGCCTAGATAGAAAGTGTTTTGTGAAGCAGTACAAGTCTGCCTAAAACTCTGGCGAGATTGATAATGACAATTTTTCCTAATTTGAGAAATGTTGAAAGAAAAAGAATGTAAAGTGGATACCAAGGGATTGAAAAGGTAAAACTACATAATAAAAACTAACAGACTGGATAGACAGTCCTGTATGAAGCAAAATGAGACTTCGTAAATTCTGACGACATTAAAAACTGCTTATTTTTCTAATAATTTCAATAATGTTAAAATAAAAATTAAAAAGTGGATATCATGAGGATTCTAAATCTAAAAAAATTATGAAAACAACAGTTTAATAAAAAGTAATGTGTAAAGCCAAATAAGACTGCTTAAAACTCTGTCGAGATTAAAAACGTTTTATTTTTTTTAATAATACAAAAATTAAAAAATAAAAAGAGTGGATATCATTGCGATTCCAAAAATAAAAATAAGTATTTAAAACAAACAGTCTGAATAGAATGCCCTGAGTGTAGCCAAACAAGACTGGGTTAAACTTCAACGACAATAAAAACGACCTTATTTTTCAATTAATTTCAAAATTAATAAAATACAAATAGGTAAAGTGGTTAAAATGGATATTCCAAATCTAAAAAAATTACATAAACAAACAGCCTAGATAGAAAGTGTTTTGTGAAGCAGTACAAGTCTGCCTAAAACTCTGGCGAGATTGATAATGACAATTTTTCCTAATTTGAGAAATGTTGAAAGAAAAAGAATGTAAAGTGGATACCAAGGGATTGAAAAGGTAAAACTACATAATAAAAACTAACAGACTGGATAGACAGTCCTGTATGAAGCAAAATGAGACTAAGTAAATTTTGACGCCATTAAAAACGATTTATTTTTCTAATAATTTCAATAATGTTAAGATACAAATAAAAAAAGTGGATATCAAGAGGATTCTAATTCTAAAAAAATTATTAAAACCAACAGTTTAATAAAAACTAATGTGTAAAGCCAAATAAGACTGCGTAAAACTCTGTTGACATTAAAAACGTTTTATTTTTTTTAATAATTCAAAAATTAAAAAATAAGTAAAGTGGATATCATTGCGATTCCAAAAATAAAAATAAATATTTAAAACAAACAGTCTGAATAGAATGCCCTGAGTGAAGCCAAACAAGACTGGGTTAAACTTCAACGACAATAAAAACGACCTTATTTTTCAATTAATTTCAAAATTAATAAAATACAAATAGGTAAAGTGGTTAAAATGGATATTAAAAATCTCAAAAAATTACAAAAACAAACAGTTTAGACAGAAAGTGTTTTGTGAAGCAAAACAAGACTGCCTAAAACTCTGGCGACATTAATAAAGACAATTTTTCTTAATTTGAGAAATGTTGAAAGAAAAACAATGTAAAGTGGATATCAAGGGATTGAAAAAGTAAAACTACATAATAAAAACTAACAGACTGGATAGACAGTCCCGTATGAAGCAAAATAAGACTTCGTATATTCTGACGACATTAAAAACGGCTTATTTTTCTAATAATTTCAATAATGTAAAAATAAAAATTTTAAAAGTGGATATCATGAGGATTCTAAATCTAAAAAAATTATGAAAACAACAGTTTAATAAAAAGTAATGTGTAAAGCCAAATAAGACTGCGTAAAACTCTGTCGACATTAAAAACGTTTTATTTTTTTTAATAATACAAAAATTAAAAAATAAGTGAAGTGGATATCAATGCGATTCCAAAAATAAAAATAAGTATTTAAAACAAACAGTCTGAATAGAATGCCCTGAGTGAAGCCAAACAAGACTGGGTTAAACTTCAACGACAATAAAAACGACCTTATTTTTCAATTAATTTCAAAATTAATAAAATACAAATAGGTAAAGGGGTTAAAATGGATATTCCAAATCTAAAAATATTACATAAACAAACAGCCTAGATAGAAAGTGTTTTGTGAAGCAGTACAAGTCTGCCTAAAACTCTGGCGAGATTGATAATGACAATTTTTCCTAATTTGAGAAATGTTGAAAGAAAAAGAATGTAAAGTGGATACCAAGGGATTGAAAAGGTAAAACTACATAATAAAAACTAACAGACTGGATAGACAGTCCTGTATGAAGCAAAATGAGACTACGTAAATTTTGACGACATTAAAAACGACTTATTTTTCTAATAATTTCAATAATGTTAAGATACAAATAAAAAAAGTGGATATCAAGAGGATTCTAAATCTAAAAAAATTATTAAAACCAACAGTTTAATAAAAACTAATGTGTAAAGCCAAATAAGACTGCGTAAAACTCTGTCGACATTAAAAACGTTTTATTTTTTTTAATAATTCAAAAATTAAAAAATAAGTAAAGTGGATATCATTGCGATTCCAAAAATAAAAATAAATATTTAAAACAAACAGTCTGAATAGAATGCCCTGAGTGAAGCCAAACAAGACTGGGTTAAACTTCAACGACAATAAAAACGACCTTATTTTTCAATTAATTTCAAAATTAATAAAATACAAATAGGTAAAGTGGTTAAAATGGATATTAAAAATCTCAAAAAATTACAAAAACAAACAGTTTAGACAGAAAGTGTTTTGTGAAGCAAAACAAGACTGCCTAAAACTCTGGCGACATTAATAAAGACAATTTTTCTTAATTTGAGAAATGTTGAAAGAAAAACAATGTAAAGTGGATATCAAGGGATTGAAAAAGTAAAACTACATAATTAAAACTAACAGACTGGATAGACAGTCCCGTATGAAGCAAAATAAGACTTCGTAAATTCTGACGACATTAAAAACGGCTTATTTTTCTAATAATTTCAATAATGTTAAAATAAAAATTTAAAAAGTGGATATCATGAGGATTCTCAATCTAAAAAAATTATGAAAACCAACAGTTCAATAAAAAGTAATGTGTAAAGCCAAATAAGACTGCGTAAAACTCTGTCGACATTAAAAACGTTTTATTTTTTTTTTAATAATTCAAAAATTAGAAAATAAGTAAAGTGGATATCATTGCGATTCCAAAAATAAAAATAAATATTTAAAACAAACAGTCTGAATAGAATGCCCTGAGTGAAGCCAAACAAAACTGGGTTAAACTTCAACGACAATAAAAACGACCTTATTTTTCAATTAATTTCAAAATTAATAAAATACAAATAGGTAAAGGGGTTAAAATGGATATTCCAAATCTAAAAAAATTACATAAACAAACAGCCTAGATAGAAAGTGTTTTGTGAAGCAATACAAGTCTGCCTAAAACTCTGGCGAGATTGATAATGACAATTTTTCCTAATTTGAGAAATGTTGAAAGAAAAAGAATGTAAAGTGGATATCAAGGGATTGAAAAGGTAAAACTACATAATTAAAACTAACAGACTGGATAGACAGTCCCGTATGAAGCAAAATAAGACTTCGTAAACTCTGTCGACATTAAAAACGTTTTATTTTTTTTAATAATACAAAAATTAAAAAATAAGTGAAGTGGATATCAATGCGATTCCAAAAATAAAAATAAGTATTTAAAACAAACAGTCTGAATAGAATGCCCTGAGTGAAGCCAAACAAGACTGGGTTAAACTTCAACGACAATAAAAACGACCTTATTTTTCAATTAATTTCAAAATTAATAAAATACAAATAGGTAAAGGGGTTAAAATGGATATTCCAAATCTAAAAATATTACATAAACAAACAGCCTAGATAGAAAGTGTTTTGTGAAGCAGTACAAGTCTGCCTAAAACTCTGGCGAGATTGATAATGACAATTTTTCCTAATTTGAGAAATGTTGAAAGAAAAAGAATGTAAAGTGGATACCAAGGGATTGAAAAGGTAAAACTACATAATAAAAACTAACAGACTGGATAGACAGTCCTGTATGAAGCAAAATGAGACTACGTAAATTTTGACGACATTAAAAACGACTTATTTTTCTAATAATTTCAATAATGTTAAGATACAAATAAAAAAAGTGGATATCAAGAGGATTCTAAATCTAAAAAAATTATTAAAACCAACAGTTTAATAAAAACTAATGTGTAAAGCCAAATAAGACTGCGTAAAACTCTGTCGACATTAAAAACGTTTTATTTTTTTTAATAATTCAAAAATTAAAAAATAAGTAAAGTGGATATCATTGCGATTCCAAAAATAAAAATAAATATTTAAAACAAACAGTCTGAATAGAATGCCCTGAGTGAAGCCAAACAAGACTGGGTTAAACTTCAACGACAATAAAAACGACCTTATTTTTCAATTAATTTCAAAATTAATAAAATACAAATAGGTAAAGTGGTTAAAATGGATATTAAAAATCTCAAAAAATTACAAAAACAAACAGTTTAGACAGAAAGTGTTTTGTGAAGCAAAACAAGACTGCCTAAAACTCTGGCGACATTAATAAAGACAATTTTTCTTAATTTGAGAAATGTTGAAAGAAAAACAATGTAAAGTGGATATCAAGGGATTGAAAAAGTAAAACTACATAATAAAAACTAACAGACTGGATAGACAGTCCCGTATGAAGCAAAATAAGACTTCGTAAATTCTGATGACATTAAAAACGGCTTATTTTTCTAATAATTTCAATAATGTAAAAATAAAAATTTAAAAAGTGGATATCATGAGGATTCTAAATCTAAAAAAATTATGAAAACAACAGTTTAATAAAAAGTAATGTGTAAAGCCAAATAAGACTGCGTAAAACTCTGTCGACATTAAAAACGTTTTATTTTTTTTAATAATACAAAAATTAAAAAATAAGTGAAGTGGATATCAATGCGATTCCAAAAATAAAAATAAGTATTTAAAACAAACAGTCTGAATAGAATGCCCTGAGTGAAGCCAAACAAGACTGGGTTAAACTTCAACGACAATAAAAACGACCTTATTTTTCAATTAATTTCAAAATTAATAAAATACAAATAGGTAAAGGGGTTAAAATGGATATTCCAAATCTAAAAATATTACATAAACAAACAGCCTAGATAGAAAGTGTTTTGTGAAGCAGTACAAGTCTGCCTAAAACTCTGGCGAGATTGATAATGACAATTTTTCCTAATTTGAGAAATGTTGAAAGAAAAAGAATGTAAAGTGGATACCAAGGGATTGAAAAGGTAAAACTACATAATAAAAACTAACAGACTGGATAGACAGTCCTGTATGAAGCAAAATGAGACTACGTAAATTTTGACGACATTAAAAACGACTTATTTTTCTAATAATTTCAATAATGTTAAGATACAAATAAAAAAAGTGGATATCAAGAGGATTCTAAATCTAAAAAAATTATTAAAACCAACAGTTTAATAAAAACTAATGTGTAAAGCCAAATAAGACTGCGTAAAACTCTGTCGACATTAAAAACGTTTTATTTTTTTTAATAATTCAAAAATTAAAAAATAAGTAAAGTGGATATCATTGCGATTACAAAAATAAAAATAAATATTTAAAACAAACAGTCTGAATAGAATGCCCTGAGTGAAGCCAAACAAGACTGGGTTAAACTTCAACGACAATAAAAACGACCTTATTTTTCAATTAATTTCAAAATTAATAAAATACAAATAGGTAAAGCGGTTAAAATGGATACTAAAAATCTCAAAAAATTACAAAAACAAACAGTTTATATAGAAAGTGTTTTCTCAAGCAATACAAGACTGCCTAAAACTCTGGCGACATTAATAAAGACAATTTTTCTTAATTTGAGAAATGTTGAAAGAAAAACAATGTAAAGTGGATATCAAGGGATTGAAAAAGTAAAACTACATAATTAAAACTAACAGACTGGATAGACAGTCCCGTATGAAGCAAAATAAGACTTCGTAAATTCTGACGACATTAAAAACGGCTTATTTTTCTAATAATTTCAATAATGTTAAAATAAAAATTTAAAAAGTGGATATCATGAGGATTCTCAATCTAAAAAAATTATGAAAACCAACAGTTCAATAAAAAGTAATGTGTAAAGCCAAATAAGACTGCGTAAAACTCTGTCGACATTAAAAACGTTTTATTTTTTTTTTAATAATTCAAAAATTAGAAAATAAGTAAAGTGGATATCATTGCGATTAAAAAAATAAAAATAAATATTTAAAACAAACAGTCTGAATAGAATGCCCTGAGTGAAGCCAAACAAAACTGGGTTAAACTTCAACGACAATAAAAACGACCTTATTTTTCAATTAATTTCAAAATTAATAAAATACAAATAGGTAAAGGGGTTAAAATGGATATTCCAAATCTAAAAAAATTACATAAACAAACAGCCTAGATAGAAAGTGTTTTGTGAAGCAATACAAGTCTGCCTAAAACTCTGGCGAGATTGATAATGACAATTTTTCCTAATTTGAGAAATGTTGAAAGAAAAAGAATGTAAAGTGGATATCAAGGGATTGAAAAGGTAAAACTACATAATTAAAACTAACAGACTGGATAGACAGTCCCGTATGAAGCAAAATAAGACTTCGTAAATTCTGACGACATTAAAAACTGCTTATTTTTCTAATAATTTCAATAATGTTAAAATAAAAATTAAAAAGTGGATATCATGAGGATTCTAAATCTAAAAAAATTATGAAAACAACAGTTTAATAAAAAGTAATGTGTAAAGCCAAATAAAACTGCTTAAAACTCTGTCGACATTAAAAACGTTTTATTTTTTTTAATAATACAAAAATTAAAAAATAAAAAGAGTGGATATCATTGCGATTCCAAAAATAAAAATAAGTATTTAAAACAAACAGTCTGAATAGAATGCCCTGAGTGTAGCCAAACAAGACTGGGTTAAACTTCAACGACAATAAAAACGACCTTATTTTTCAATTAATTTCAAAATTAATAAAATACAAATAGGTAAAGGGGTTAAAATGGATATTCCAAATCTAAAAAAATTACATAAACAAACAGCCTAGATAGAAAGGGTTTTGTGAAGCAGTACAAGTCTGCCTAAAACTCTGGCGAGATTGATAATGACAATTTTTCCTGTAAAGTGGATACCAAGGGATTGAAAAGGTAAAACTACATAATAAAAACTAACAGACTGGATAGACAGTCCTGTATGAAGCAAAATGAGACTACGTAAATTTTGACGACATTAAAAACGACTTATTTTTCTAATAATTTCAATAATGTTAAGATACAAATAAAAAAAGTGGATATCAAGAGGATTCTAAATCTAAAAAAATTATTAAAACCAACAGTTTAATAAAAACTAATGTGTAAAGCCAAATAAGACTGCGTAAAACTCTGTCGACATTAAAAACGTTTTATTTTTTTTAATAATTCAAAAATTAAAAAATAAGTAAAGTGGATATCATTGCGATTACAAAAATAAAAATAAATATTTAAAACAAACAGTCTGAATAGAATGCCCTGAGTGAAGCCAAACAAGACTGGGTTAAACTTCAACGACAATAAAAACGACCTTATTTTTCAATTAATTTCAAAATTAATAAAATACAAATAGGTAAAGTGGTTAAAATGGATACTAAAAATCTCAAAAAAATACAAAAACAAACAGTTTATATAGAAAGTGTTTTGTCAAGCAATACAAAACTGCCTAAAACTCTGGCGACATTAATAAAGACAATTTTTCTTAATTTGAGAAATGTTGAAAGAAAAACAATGTAAAGTGGATATCAAGGGATTCAAAAAGTAAAACTACATAATTAAAACTAACAGACTGGATAGACAGTCCTGTATGAAGCAAAATGAGACTACGTAAATTTTGACGACATTAAAAACGACTTATTTTTCTAATAATTTCAATAATGTTAAGATACAAATAAAAAAAGTGGATATCAAGAGGATTCTAAATCTAAAAAAATTATTAAAACCAACAGTTTAATAAAAACTAATGTGTAAAGCCAAATAAGACTGCGTAAAACTCTGTCGACATTAAAAACGTTTTATTTTTTTTAATAATTCAAAAATTAAAAAATAAGTAAAGTGGATATCATTGCGATTACAAAAATAAAAATAAATATTTAAAACAAACAGTCTGAATAGAATGCCCTAAGTGAAGCCAAACAAGACTGGGTTAAACTTCAACGACAATAAAAACGACCTTATTTTTCAATTAATTTCAAAATTAATAAAATACAAATAGGTAAAGTGGTTAAAATGGATACTAAAAATCTCAAAAAATTACAAAAACAAACAGTTTATATAGAAAGTGTTTTCTCAAGCAATACAAGACTGCCAAAAACTCTGGCGACATTAATAAAGACAATTTTTCTTAATTTGAGAAATGTTGAAAGAAAAACAATGTAAAGTGGATATCAAGGGATTGAAAAAGTAAAACTACATAATTAAAACTAACAGACTGGATAGACAGTCCCGTATGAAGCAAAATAAGACTTTGTAAATTCTGACGACATTAAAAACGGCTTATTTTTCTAATAATTTCAATAATGTTAAAATAAAAATTTAAAAAGTGGATATCATGAGGATTTTCAATCTAAAAAAATTATGAAAAACAACAGTTCAATAAAAAGTAATGTGTAAAGCCAAATAAGACTGCGTAAAACTCTGTCGACATTAAAAACGTTTTATTTTTTTTTTAATAATTCAAAAATTAGAAAATAAGTAAAGTGGATATCATTGCGATTCCAAAAATAAAAATAAATATTTAAAACAAACAGTCTGAATAGAATGCCCTGAGTGAAGCCAAACAAAACTGGGTTAAACTTCAACGACAATAAAAACGACCTTATTTTTCAATTAATTTCAAAATTAATAAAATACAAATAGGTAAAGGGGTTAAAATGGATATTCCAAATCTAAAAAAATTACATAAACAAACAGCCTAGATAGAAAGTGTTTTGTGAAGCAATACAAGTCTGCCTAAAACTCTGGCGAGATTGATAATGACAATTTTTCCTAATTTGAGAAATGTTGAAAGAAAAAGAATGTAAAGTGGATATCAAGGGATTGAAAAGGTAAAACTACATAATTAAAACTAACAGACTGGATAGACAGTCCCGTATGAAGCAAAATAAGACTTCGTAAATTCTGACGACATTAAAAACTGCTTATTTTTCTAATAATTTCAATAATGTTAAAATAAAAATTAAAAAGTGGATATCATGAGGATTCTAAATCTAAAAAAATTATGAAAACAACAGTTTAATAAAAAGTAATGTGTAAAGCCAAATAAAACTGCTTAAAACTCTGTCGACATTAAAAACGTTTTATTTTTTTTAATAATACAAAAATTAAAAAATAAAAAGAGTGGATATCATTGCGATTCCAAAAATAAAAATAAGTATTTAAAACAAACAGTCTGAATAGAATGCCCTGAGTGTAGCCAAACAAGACTGGGTTAAACTTCAACGACAATAAAAACGACCTTATTTTTCAATTAATTTCAAAATTAATAAAATACAAATAGGTAAAGGGGTTAAAATGGATATTCCAAATCTAAAAAAATTACATAAACAAACAGCCTAGATAGAAAGGGTTTTGTGAAGCAGTACAAGTCTGCCTAAAACTCTGGCGAGATTGATAATGACAATTTTTCCTGTAAAGTGGATACCAAGGGATTGAAAAGGTAAAACTACATAATAAAAACTAACAGACTGGATAGACAGTCCTGTATGAAGCAAAATGAGACTACGTAAATTTTGACGACATTAAAAACGACTTATTTTTCTAATAATTTCAATAATGTTAAGATACAAATAAAAAAAGTGGATATCAAGAGGATTCTAAATCTAAAAAAATTATTAAAACCAACAGTTTAATAAAAACTAATGTGTAAAGCCAAATAAGACTGCGTAAAACTCTGTCGACATTAAAAACGTTTTATTTTTTTTAATAATTCAAAAATTAAAAAATAAGTAAAGTGGATATCATTGCGATTACAAAAATAAAAATAAATATTTAAAACAAACAGTCTGAATAGAATGCCCTGAGTGAAGCCAAACAAGACTGGGTTAAACTTCAACGACAATAAAAACGACCTTATTTTTCAATTAATTTCAAAATTAATAAAATACAAATAGGTAAAGTGGTTAAAATGGATACTAAAAATCTCAAAAAAATACAAAAACAAACAGTTTATATAGAAAGTGTTTTGTCAAGCAATACAAAACTGCCTAAAACTCTGGCGACATTAATAAAGACAATTTTTCTTAATTTGAGAAATGTTGAAAGAAAAACAATGTAAAGTGGATATCAAGGGATTCAAAAAGTAAAACTACATAATTAAAACTAACAGACTGGATAGACAGTCCTGTATGAAGCAAAATGAGACTTCGTAAATTCTGACGACATTAAAAACTGCTTATTTTTCTAATAATTTCAATAATGTTAAAATAAAAATTAAAAAGTGGATATCATGAGGATTCTAAATCTATAAAAAATTATGAAAACAACAGTTTAATAAAAAGTAATGTGTAAAGCCAAATAAGACTGCTTAAAACTCTGTCGAGATTAAAAACGTTTTATTTTTTTTAATAATACAAAAATTAAAAAATAAAAAGAGTGGATATCATTGCGATTCCAAAAATAAAAATAAGTATTTAAAACAAACAGTCTGAATAGAATGCCCTGAGTGAAGCCAAGCAAGACTGGGTTAAACTTCAACGACAATAAAAACGACCTTATTTTTCAATTAATTTCAAAATTAATAAAATACAAATAGGTAAAGTGGTTAAAATGGATACTAAAAATCTCAAAAAATTACAAAAACAAACAGTTTATATAGAAAGTGTTTTGTCAAGCAATACAAAACTGCCTAAAACTCTGGCGACATTAATAAAGACAATTTTTCTTAATTTGAGAAATGTTGAAAGAAAAACAATGTAAAGTGGATATCAAGGGATTGAAAAAGTAAAACTACATAATTAAAACTAACAGACTGGATAGACAGTCCCGTATGAAGCAAAATAAGACTTCGTAAATTCTGACGACATTAAAAATTGCTTATTTTTCTAATAATTTCAATAATGTTAAAATAAAAATTAAAAAGTGGATATCATGAGGATTCTAAATCTAAAAAAATTATGAAAACAACAGTTTAATAAAAAGTAATGTGTAAAGCCAAATAAGACTGCGTAAAACTCTGTCGACATTAAAAACGTTTTATTTTTTTTAATAATACAAAAATTAAAAAATAAAAAGAGTGGATATCATTGCGATTCCAAAAATAAAAATATGTATTTAAAACAAACCGTCTGAACAGAATGCCCTGAGTGAAGCCAAACAAAACCGGGTTAAACTTCAACGACAATAAAAACGACATTATTTTTCAATTAATTTCAAAATTAATAAAATACAAATAGGTAAAGGGGTTAAAATGGATATTCCAAATCTAAAAAAATTACATAAACAAACAGCCTAGATAGAAAGTGTTTTGTGAAGCAATACAAGTCTGCCTAAAACTCTGGCGAGATTGATAATGACAATTTTTCCTAATTTGAGAAATGTTGAAAGAAAAAGAATGTAAAGTGGATATCAAGGGATTGAAAAGGTAAAACTACATAATTAAAACTAACAGACTGGATAGACAGTCCCGTATGAAGCAAAATAAGACTTCGTAAATTCTGACGACATTAAAAACTGCTTATTTTTCTAATAATTTCAATAATGTTAAAATAAAAATTAAAAAGTGGATATCATGAGGATTCTAAATCTAAAAAAATTATGAAAACAACAGTTTAATAAAAAGTAATGTGTAAAGCCAAATAAAACTGCTTAAAACTCTGTCGACATTAAAAACGTTTTATTTTTTTTAATAATACAAAAATTAAAAAATAAAAAGAGTGGATATCATTGCGATTCCAAAAATAAAAATAAGTATTTAAAACAAACAGTCTGAATAGAATGCCCTGAGTGTAGCCAAACAAGACTGGGTTAAACTTCAACGACAATAAAAACGACCTTATTTTTCAATTAATTTCAAAATTAATAAAATACAAATAGGTAAAGGGGTTAAAATGGATATTCCAAATCTAAAAAAATTACATAAACAAACAGCCTAGATAGAAAGGGTTTTGTGAAGCAGTACAAGTCTGCCTAAAACTCTGGCGAGATTGATAATGACAATTTTTCCTGTAAAGTGGATACCAAGGGATTGAAAAGGTAAAACTACATAATAAAAACTAACAGACTGGATAGACAGTCCTGTATGAAGCAAAATGAGACTACGTAAATTTTGACGACATTAAAAACGACTTATTTTTCTAATAATTTCAATAATGTTAAGATACAAATAAAAAAAGTGGATATCAAGAGGATTCTAAATCTAAAAAAATTATTAAAACCAACAGTTTAATAAAAACTAATGTGTAAAGCCAAATAAGACTGCGTAAAACTCTGTCGACATTAAAAACGTTTTATTTTTTTTAATAATTCAAAAATTAAAAAATAAGTAAAGTGGATATCATTGCGATTACAAAAATAAAAATAAATATTTAAAACAAACAGTCTGAATAGAATGCCCTGAGTGAAGCCAAACAAGACTGGGTTAAACTTCAACGACAATAAAAACGACCTTATTTTTCAATTAATTTCAAAATTAATAAAATACAAATAGGTAAAGTGGTTAAAATGGATACTAAAAATCTCAAAAAAATACAAAAACAAACAGTTTATATAGAAAGTGTTTTGTCAAGCAATACAAAACTGCCTAAAACTCTGGCGACATTAATAAAGACAATTTTTCTTAATTTGAGAAATGTTGAAAGAAAAACAATGTAAAGTGGATATCAAGGGATTCAAAAAGTAAAACTACATAATTAAAACTAACAGACTGGATAGACAGTCCTGTATGAAGCAAAATGAGACTTCGTAAATTCTGACGACATTAAAAACTGCTTATTTTTCTAATAATTTCAATAATGTTAAAATAAAAATTAAAAAGTGGATATCATGAGGATTCTAAATCTAAAAAAATTATGAAAACAACAGTTTAATAAAAAGTAATGTGTAAAGCCAAATAAGACTGCTTAAAACTCTGTCGAGATTAAAAACGTTTTATTTTTTTTAATAATACAAAAATTAAAAAATAAAAAGAGTGGATATCATTGCGATTCCAAAAATAAAAATAAGTATTTAAAACAAACAGTCTGAATAGAATGCCCTGAGTGAAGCCAAGCAAGACTGGGTTAAACTTCAACGACAATAAAAACGACCTTATTTTTCAATTAATTTCAAAATTAATAAAATACAAATAGGTAAAGTGGTTAAAATGGATACTAAAAATCTCAAAAAATTACAAAAACAAACAGTTTATATAGAAAGTGTTTTGTCAAGCAATACAAAACTGCCTAAAACTCTGGCGACATTAATAAAGACAATTTTTCTTAATTTGAGAAATGTTGAAAGAAAAACAATGTAAAGTGGATATCAAGGGATTGAAAAAGTAAAACTACATAATTAAAACTAACAGACTGGATAGACAGTCCCGTATGAAGCAAAATAAGACTTCGTAAATTCTGACGACATTAAAAATTGCTTATTTTTCTAATAATTTCAATAATGTTAAAATAAAAATTAAAAAGTGGATATCATGAGGATTCTAAATCTAAAAAAATTATGAAAACAACAGTTTAATAAAAAGTAATGTGTAAAGCCAAATAAGACTGCGTAAAACTCTGTCGACATTAAAAACGTTTTATTTTTTTTAATAATACAAAAAATAAAAAGAGTGGATATCATTGCGATTCCAAAAATAAAAATATGTATTTAAAACAAACCGTCTGAACAGAATGCCCTGAGTGAAGCCAAACAAAACCGGGTTAAACTTCAACGACAATAAAAACGACATTATTTTTCAATTAATTTCAAAATTAATAAAATACAAATAGGTAAAGGGGTTAAAATGGATATTCCAAATCTAAAAAAATAACATAAACAAACAGCCTAGATAGAAAGTGTTTTGTGAAGCAATACAAGTCTGCCTAAAACTCTGGCGAGTTTGATAATGACAATTTTTCCTAATTTGAGAATGTTGAAAGAAAAAGAATGTAAAGTGGATATCATGGGATTGAAAAGGTAAAACTACATAATATAAACTAACAGACTGGATAGACAGTCCTGTATGAAGCAAAATAAGACTACGTAAATTCTGACAACATTACAAACGACTTATTTTTCTAATAATTTCAATAATGTTAAGATACAAATAAAATAAGTGGATATCAAGAGGATTCTAAATCTAAAATAATTATGAAAACAACAGTTTAATAAAAAGTAATGTGTAAAGCAAAATAAGACTGCATAAAACTCTGTCGACATTAAAAACGTTTTATTTTTTTTAATAATTCAAAATTTAAAAAATAAGTAAAGTGGATATCATTGCGATTCCAAAAATAAAAATAAATATTTAAAACAAACAGTCTGAATAGAATGCCCTGAATGAAGCCAAACAAGACTGGGTTAAACTTCAACGACAATAAAAACGACCTTATTTTTCAATTATTTTCAAAATTAATAAAATACAAATAGGTAAAGTGGTTAAAATGGATACTAAAAATCTCAAAAAAATACAAAAACAAACAGTTTATATAGAAAGTGTTTTGTCAAGCAATACAAAACTGCCTAAAACTCTGTCGACATTAATAAAGACAATTTTTCTTAATTTGAGAAATGTTGAAAGAAAAACAATGTAAAGTGGATATCAAGGGATTGAAAAAGTAAAACTACATAATTAAAACTAACAGACTGGATAGACAGTCCCGTATGAAGCAAAATAAGACTTCGTAAATTCTGACGACATTAAAAACTGCTTATTTTTCTAATAATTTCAATAATGTTAAAATAAAAATTAAAAAGTGGATATCATGAGGATTCTAAATCTAAAAAAATTATGAAAACAACAGTTTAATAAAAAGTAATGTGTAAAGCCAAATAAGACTGCTTAAAACTCTGTCGACATTAAAAACGTTTTATTTTTTTTAATAATACAAAAATTAAAAAATAAAAAGAGTGGATATCATTGTGATTCCAAAAATAAAAATAAGTATTTAAAACAAACAGTCTGAATAGAATGCCCTGAGTGGAGCCAAACAAGACTGGGTTAAACTTCAACGACAATAAAAACGACCTTATTTTTCAATTAATTTCAAAATTAATAAAATACAAATAGGTAAAGTGGTTAAAATGGATACTAAAAATCTCAAAAAATTACAAAAACAAACAGTTTATATAGAAAGTGTTTTGTCAAGCAATACAAAACTGCCTAAAACTCTGGCGACATTAATAAAGACAATTTTTCTTAATTTGAGAAATGTTGAGAGAAAAACAATGTAAAGTGGATATCAAGGGATTGAAAAAGTAAAACTACATAATTAAAACTAACAGACTGGATAGACAGTCCCGTATGAAGCAAAATAAGACTTCGTAAATTCTGACGACATTAAAAACTGCTTATTTTTCTAATAATTTCAATAATGTTAAAATAAAAATTAAAAAGTGGATATCATGAGGATTCTAAATCTAAAAAAATTATGAAAACAACAGTTTAATAAAAAGTAATGTGTAAAGCCAAATAAGACTGCTTAAAACTCTGTCGACATTAAAAACGTTTTATTTTTTTTAATAATACAAAAATTAAAAAATAAAAAGAGTGGATATCATTGCGATTCCAAAAATAAAAATAAGTATTTAAAACAAACAGTCTGAATAGAATGCCCTGAGTGAAGCCAAACAAGACTGGGTTAAACTTCAACGACAATAAAAACGACCTTATTTTTCAATTAATTTCAAAATTAATAAAATACAAATAGGTAAAGGGGTTAAAATGGATATTCCAAATCTAAAAAAATTACATAAACAAACAGCCTAGATAGAAAGGGTTTTGTGAAGCAGTACAAGTCTGCCTAAAACTCTGGCGAGATTGATAATGACAATTTTTCCTGTAAAGTGGATACCAAGGGATTGAAAAGGTAAAACTACATAATAAAAACTAACAGACTGGATAGACAGTCCTGTATGAAGCAAAATGAGACTACGTAAATTTTGACGACATTAAAAACGACTTATTTTTCTAATAATTTCAATAATGTTAAGATACAAATAAAAAAAGTGGATATCAAGAGGATTCTAAATCTAAAAAAATTATTAAAACCAACAGTTTAATAAAAACTAATGTGTAAAGCCAAATAAGACTGCGTAAAACTCTGTCGACATTAAAAACGTTTTATTTTTTTTAATAATTCAAAAATTAAAAAATAAGTAAAGTGGATATCATTGCGATTACAAAAATAAAAATAAATATTTAAAACAAACAGTCTGAATAGAATGCCCTGAGTGAAGCCAAACAAGACTGGGTTAAACTTCAACGACAATAAAAACGACCTTATTTTTCAATTAATTTCAAAATTAATAAAATACAAATAGGTAAAGTGGTTAAAATGGATACTAAAAATCTCAAAAAAATACAAAAACAAACAGTTTATATAGAAAGTGTTTTGTCAAGCAATACAAAACTGCCTAAAACTCTGGCGACATTAATAAAGACAATTTTTCTTAATTTGAGAAATGTTGAAAGAAAAACAATGTAAAGTGGATATCAAGGGATTCAAAAAGTAAAACTACATAATTAAAACTAACAGACTGGATAGACAGTCCTGTATGAAGCAAAATGAGACTTCGTAAATTCTGACGACATTAAAAACTGCTTATTTTTCTAATAATTTCAATAATGTTAAAATAAAAATTAAAAAGTGGATATCATGAGGATTCTAAATCTAAAAAAATTATGAAAACAACAGTTTAATAAAAAGTAATGTGTAAAGCCAAATAAGACTGCTTAAAACTCTGTCGAGATTAAAAACGTTTTATTTTTTTTAATAATACAAAAATTAAAAAATAAAAAGAGTGGATATCATTGCGATTCCAAAAATAAAAATAAGTATTTAAAACAAACAGTCTGAATAGAATGCCCTGAGTGAAGCCAAGCAAGACTGGGTTAAACTTCAACGACAATAAAAACGACCTTATTTTTCAATTAATTTCAAAATTAATAAAATACAAATAGGTAAAGTGGTTAAAATGGATACTAAAAATCTCAAAAAATTACAAAAACAAACAGTTTATATAGAAAGTGTTTTGTCAAGCAATACAAAACTGCCTAAAACTCTGGCGACATTAATAAAGACAATTTTTCTTAATTTGAGAAATGTTGAAAGAAAAACAATGTAAAGTGGATATCAAGGGATTGAAAAAGTAAAACTACATAATTAAAACTAACAGACTGGATAGACAGTCCCGTATGAAGCAAAATAAGACTTCGTAAATTCTGACGACATTAAAAATTGCTTATTTTTCTAATAATTTCAATAATGTTAAAATAAAAATTAAAAAGTGGATATCATGAGGATTCTAAATCTAAAAAAATTATGAAAACAACAGTTTAATAAAAAGTAATGTGTAAAGCCAAATAAGACTGCGTAAAACTCTGTCGACATTAAAAACGTTTTATTTTTTTTAATAATACAAAAATTAAAAAATAAAAAGAGTGGATATCATTGCGATTCCAAAAATAAAAATATGTATTTAAAACAAACCGTCTGAACAGAATGCCCTGAGTGAAGCCAAACAAAACCGGGTTAAACTTCAACGACAATAAAAACGACATTATTTTTCAATTAATTTCAAAATTAATAAAATACAAATAGGTAAAGGGGTTAAAATGGATATTCCAAATCTAAAAAAATAACATAAACAAACAGCCTAGATAGAAAGTGTTTTGTGAAGCAATACAAGTCTGCCTAAAACTCTGGCGAGTTTGATAATGACAATTTTTCCTAATTTGAGAATGTTGAAAGAAAAAGAATGTAAAGTGGATATCATGGGATTGAAAAGGTAAAACTACATAATATAAACTAACAGACTGGATAGACAGTCCTGTATGAAGCAAAATAAGACTACGTAAATTCTGACAACATTACAAACGACTTATTTTTCTAATAATTTCAATAATGTTAAGATACAAATAAAATAAGTGGATATCAAGAGGATTCTAAATCTAAAATAATTATGAAAACAACAGTTTAATAAAAAGTAATGTGTAAAGCAAAATAAGACTGCATAAAACTCTGTCGACATTAAAAACGTTTTATTTTTTTTAATAATTCAAAAATTAAAAAATAAGTAAAGTGGATATCATTGCGATTCCAAAAATAAAAATAAATATTTAAAACAAACAGTCTGAATAGAATGCCCTGAGTGAAGCCAAACAAGACTGGGTTAAACTTCAACGACAATAAAAACGACCTTATTTTTCAATTAATTTCAAAATTAATAAAATACAAATAGGTAAAGTGGTTAAAATGGATACTAAAAATCTCAAAAAAATACAAAAACAAACAGTTTATATAGAAAGTGTTTTGTCAAGCAATACAAAACTGCCTAAAACTCTGGCGACATTAATAAAGACAATTTTTCTTAATTTGAGAAATGTTGAAAGAAAAACAATGTAAAGTGGATATCAAGGGATTCAAAAAGTAAAACTACATAATTAAAACTAACAGACTGGATAGACAGTCCTGTATGAAGCAAAATGAGACTTCGTAAATTCTGACGACATTAAAAACTGCTTATTTTTCTAATAATTTCAATAATGTTAAAATAAAAATTAAAAAGTGGATATCATGAGGATTCTAAATCTAAAAAAATTATGAAAACAACAGTTTAATAAAAAGTAATGTGTAAAGCCAAATAAGACTGCTTAAAACTCTGTCGACATTAAAAACGTTTTATTTTTTTTAATAATACAAAAATTAAAAAATAAAAAGAGTGGATATCATTGCGATTCCAAAAATAAAAATAAGTATTTAAAACAAACAGTCTGAATAGAATGCCCTGAGTGAAGCCAAACAAGACTGGGTTAAACTTCAACGACAATAAAAACGACCTTATTTTTCAATTAATTTCAAAATTAATAAAATACAAATAGGTAAAGTGGTTAAAATGGATACTAAAAATCTCAAAAAATTACAAAAACAAACAGTTTATATAGAAAGTGTTTTGTCAAGCAATACAAAACTGCCTAAAACTCTGGCGACATTAATAAAGACAATTTTTCTTAATTTGAGAAATGTTGAAAGAAAAACAATGTAAAGTGGATATCAAGGGATTGAAAAAGTAAAACTACATAATTAAAACTAACAGACTGGATAGACAGTCCTGTATGAAGCAAAATGAGACTACGTAAATTTTGACGACATTAAAAACGACTTATTTTTCTAATAATTTCAATAATGTTAAGATACAAATAAAAAAAGTGGATATCAAGAGGATTCTAAATCTAAAAAAATTATTAAAACCAACAGTTTAATAAAAACTAATGTGTAAAGCCAAATAAGACTGCGTAAAACTCTGTCGACATTAAAAACGTTTTATTTTTTTTAATAATTCAAAAATTAAAAAATAAGTAAAGTGGATATCATTGCGATTCCAAAAATAAAAATAAATATTTAAAACAAACAGTCTGAATAGAATGCCCTGAGTGAAGCCAAACAAGACTGGGTTAAACTTCAACGACAATAAAAACGACCTTATTTTTCAATTAATTTCAAAATTAATAAAATACAAATAGGTAAAGTGGTTAAAATGGATATTAAAAATCTCAAAAAATTACAAAAACAAACAGTTTAGATAGAAAGTGTTTTGTGAAGCAAAACAAGACTGCCTAAAACTCTGGCGACATTAATAAAGACAATTTTTCTTAATTTGAGAAATGTTGAAAGAAAAACAATGTAAAGTGGATATCAAGGGATTGAAAAAGTAAAACTACATAATAAAAACTAACAGACCGGATAGACAGTCCCGTATGAAGCAAAATAAGACTTCGTAAATTCTGACGACATTAAAAACGGCTTATTTTTCTAATAATTTCAATAATGTAAAAATAAAAATTTAAAAAGTGGATATCATGAGGATTCTAAATCTAAAAAAATTATGAAAACAACAGTTTAATAAAAAGTAATGTGTAAAGCCAAATAAGACTGCGTAAAACTCTGTCGACATTAAAAACGTTTGATTTTTTTAATAATACAAAAATTAAAAAATAAAAAGAGTGTATATCATTGCGATTCCAAAAATAAAAATATGTATTTAAAACAAACAGTCTGAACAGAATGCCCTGAGTGAAGCCAAACAAGACCGGGTTAAACTTCAACGACAATAAAAACGATATTATTTTTCAATTAATTTCAAAAATAATAAAATACAAATAGGTAAAGGGGTTAAAATGGATATTCCAAATCTAAAAAAATAACATAAACAAACAGCCTAGATAGAAAGTGTTTTGTGAAGCAATACAAGTCTGCCTAAAACTCTGGCGAGTTTGATAATGACAATTTTTCCTAATTTGAGAATGTTGAAAGAAAAAGAATGTAAAGTGGATATCATGGGATTGAAAAGGTAAAACTACATAATATAAACTAACAGACTGGATAGACAGTCCTGTATGAAGCAAAATAAGACTACGTAAATTCTGACAACATTACAAACGACTTATTTTTCTAATAATTTTAATAATGTTAAGATACAAATAAAAAAAGTGGATATCAAGAGGATTCTAAATCTAAAAAAATTATGAAAACAACAGTTTAATAAAAAGTAATGTGTAAAGCAAAATAAGACTGCATAAAACTCTGTCGACATTAAAAACGTTTTATTTTTTTTAATAATTCAAAATTTAAAAAATAAGTAAAGTGGATATCATTGCGATTCCAAAAATAAAAATAAATATTTAAAACAAACAGTCTGAATAGAATGCCCTGAGTGAAGCCAAACAAGACTGGGTTAAACTTCAACGACAATAAAAACGACCTTATTTTTCAATTAATTTCAAAATTAATAAAATACAAATAGGTAAAGTGGTTAAAATGGATACTAAAAATCTCAAAAAAATACAAAAACAAACAGTTTATATAGAAAGTGTTTTGTCAAGCAATACAAAACTGCCTAAAACTCTGGCGACATTAATAAAGACAATTTTTCTTAATTTGAGAAATGTTGAAAGAAAAACAATGTAAAGTGGATATCAAGGGATTGAAAAAGTAAAACTACATAATTAAAACTAACAGACTGGATAGACAGTCCCGTATGAAGCAAAATAAGACTTCGTAAATTCTGACGACATTAAAAACTGCTTATTTTTCTAATAATTTCAATAATGTTAAAATAAAAGTTAAAAAGTGGATATCATGAGGATTCTAAATCTAAAAAAATTATGAAAACAACAGTTTAATAAAAAGTAATGTGTAAAGCCAAATAAGACTGCTTAAAACTCTGTCGACATTAAAAACGTTTTACTTTTTTTAATAATACAAAAATTAAAAAATAAAAAGAGTGGATATCATTGCGATTCCAAAAATAAAAATATGTATTTAAAACAAACAGTCTGAACAGAATGCCCTGAGTGAAGCCAAACAAGACCGGGTTAAACTTCAACGACAATAAAAACGACATTATTTTTCAATTAATTTCAAAATTAATAAAATACAAATAGGTAAAGGGGTTAAAATGGATATTTCAAATCTAAAAAAATAACATAAACAAACAGCCTAGATAGAAAGTGTTTTGTGAAGCAATTCAAGTCTGCCTAAAACTCTGGCGAGTTTGATAATGACAATTTTTCCTAATTTGAGAATGTTGAAAGAAAAAGAATGTAAAGTGGATATCATGGGATTGAAAAGGTAAAACTACATAATATAAACTAACAGACTGGATAGACAGTCCTGTATGAAGCAAAATAAGACTACGTAAATTCTGACAACATTACAAACGACTTATTTTTCTAATAATTTCAATAATGTTAAGATACAAATAAAAAAAGTGGATATCAAGAGGATTCTAAATCTAAAAAAATTATGAAAACAACAGTTTAATAAAAAGTAATGTGTAAAGCAAAATAAGACTGCATAAAACTCTGTCGACATTAAAAACGTTTTATTTTTTTTAATAATTCAAAATTTAAAAAATAAGTAAAGTGGATATCATTGCGATTCCAAAAATAAAAATAAATATTTAAAACAAACAGTCTGAATAGAATGCCCTGAGTGAAGCCAAACAAGACTGGGTTAAACTTCAACGACAATAAAAACGACCTTATTTTTCAATTAATTTCAAAATTAATAAAATGCAAATAGGTAAAGTGGTTAAAATGGATACTAAAAATCTCAAAGAAATACAAAAACAAACAGTTTATATAGAAAGTGTTTTGTCAAGCAATACAAAACTGCCTAAAACTCTGGCGACATTAATAAAGACAATTTTTCTTAATTTGAGAAATGTTGAAAGAAAAACAATGTAAAGTGGATATCAAGGGATTGAAAAAGTAAAACTACATAATTAAAACTAACAGACTGGATAGACAGTCCCGTATGAAGCAAAATAAGACTTCGTAAATTCTGACGACATTAAAAACTGCTTATTTTTCTAATAATTTCAATAATGTTAAAATAAAATTTAAAAAGTGGATATCATGAGGATTCTAAATCTAAAAAAATTATGAAAACAACAGTTTAATAAAAAGTAATGTGTAAAGCCAAATAAGACTGCTTAAAACTCTGTCGACATTAAAAACGTTTTACTTTTTTTAATAATACAAAAATTAAAAAATAAAAAGAGTGGATATCATTGTGATTCCAAAATTAAAAATAAGTATTTAAAACAAACAGTCTGAAT
Organism: Prosapia bicincta; assembly: GCA_036971475.1. Taxonomy (NCBI): domain Eukaryota; kingdom Metazoa; phylum Arthropoda; class Insecta; order Hemiptera; family Cercopidae; genus Prosapia; species Prosapia bicincta. The sequence continues at coordinate 200,811,170 of JBAIZL010000005.1, forward strand.
AGAATGCCCTGAGTGAAGCCAAACAAGACTGGGTTAAACTTCAACGACAATAAAAACGACCTTATTTTTCAATTAATTTCAAAATTAATAAAATACAAATAGGTAAAGGGGTTAAAATGGATATTAAAAATCTAAAAAAATTACATAAACAAACAGCCTAGATAGAAAGTGTTTTGTGAAGCAGTACAAGTCTGCCTAAAACTCTGGCGAGATTGATAATGACAATTTTTCCTAATTTGAGAAATGTTGAAAGAAAAAAAATGTAAAGTGGATACCAAGGGATTGAAAAGGTAAAACTACATAATAAAAACTAACAGACAGGATAGACAGTCCTGTATGAAGCAAAATGAGACTACGTAAATTTTGACGACATTAAAAACGACTTATTTTTCTAATAATTTCAATAATGTTAAGATACAAATAAAAAAAGTGGATATCAAGAGGATTCTAAATCTAAAAAAATTATTAAAACCAACAGTTTAATAAAAACTAATGTGTAAAGCCAAATAAGACTGCGTAATACTCTGTCGACATTAAAAACGTTTTATTTTTTTTAATAATTCAAAAATTAAAAAATAAGTAAAGTGGATATCATTGCGATTCCAAAAATAAAAATAAATATTTAAAACAAACAGTCTGAATAGAATGCCCTGAGTGAAGCCAAACAAGACTGGGTTAAACTTCAACGACAATAAAAACGACCTTATTTTTCAATTAATTTCAAAATTAATAAAATACAAATAGGTAAAGTGGTTAAAATGGATATTAAAAATCTCAAAAAATTACAAAAACAAACAGTTTAGATAGAAAGTGTTTTGTGAAGCAAAACAAGACTGCCTAAAACTCTGGCGAAATTAATAAAGACAATTTTTCTTAATTTGAGAAATGTTGAAAGAAAAACAATGTAAAGTGGATATCAAGGGATTGAAAAAGTAAAACTACATAATAAAAACTAACAGACTGGATAGACAGTCCCGTATGAAGCAAAATAAGACTTCGTAAATTCTGACGACATTAAACACGGCTTATTTTTCTAATAATTTCAATAATGTAAAAATAAAAATTTAAAAAGTGGATATCATGAGGATTCTAAATCTAAAAAAATTATGAAAACAACAGTTTAATAAAAAGTAATGTGTAAAGCAAAATAAGACTGCATAAAACTCTGTCGACATTAAAAACGTTTTATTTTTTTTAATAATTCAAAATTTAAAAAATAAGTAAAGTGGATATCATTGCGATTCCAAAAATAAAAATAAATATTTAAAACAAACAGTCTGAATAGAATGCCCTGAGTGAAGCCAAACAAGACTGGGTTAAACTTCAACGACAATAAAAACGACCTTATTTTTCAATTAATTTCAAAATTAATAAAATACAAATAGGTAAAGTGGTTAAAATGGATACTAAAAATCTCAAAAAAATACAAAAACAAACAGTTTATATAGAAAGTGTTTTGTCAAGCAATACAAAACTGCCTAAAACTCTGGCGACATTAATAAAGACAATTTTTCTTAATTTGAGAAATGTTGAAAGAAAAACAATGTAAAGTGGATATCAAGGGATTGAAAAAGTAAAACTACATAATTAAAACTAACAGACTGGATAGACAGTCCCGTATGAAGCAAAATAAGACTTCGTAAATTCTGACGACATTAAAAACTGCTTATTTTTCTAATAATTTCAATAATGTTAAAATAAAAGTTAAAAAGTGGATATCATGAGGATTCTAAATCTAAAAAAATTATGAAAACAACAGTTTAATAAAAAGTAATGTGTAAAGCCAAATAAGACTGCTTAAAACTCTGTCGACATTAAAAACGTTTTACTTTTTTTAATAATACAAAAATTAAAAAATAAAAAGAGTGGATATCATTGCGATTCCAAAAATAAAAATATGTATTTAAAACAAACAGTCTGAACAGAATGCCCTGAGTGAAGCCAAACAAGACCGGGTTAAACTTCAACGACAATAAAAACGACATTATTTTTCAATTAATTTCAAAATTAATAAAATACAAATAGGTAAAGGGGTTAAAATGGATATTCCAAATCTAAAAAAATAACATAAACAAACAGCCTAGATAGAAAGTGTTTTGTGAAGCAATACAAGACTGCCTAAAACTCTGGCTACATTAATAAAGACAATTTTTCTTAATTTGAGAAATATTTAAAGAAAAACAATGTAAAGTGGATATCAAGGGATTGAAAAAGTAAACCTACATAATAAAAACTAACAGACTGGATAGACAGTCCCGTATGAAGCAAAATAAGACTTCGTAAATTCTGACGACATTAAAAACTGCTTATTTTTCTAATAATTTCAATAATGTTAAAATAAAAGTTAAAAAGTGGATATCATGAGGATTCTAAATCTAAAAAAATTATGAAAACAACAGTTTAATAAAAAGTAATGTGTAAAGCCAAATAAGACTGCTTAAAACTCTGTCGACATTAAAAACGTTTTACTTTTTTTAATAATACAAAAATTAAAAAATAAAAAGAGTGGATATCATTGCGATTCCAAAAATAAAAATATGTATTTAAAACAAACAGTCTGAACAGAATGCCCTGAGTGAAGCCAAACAAGACCGGGTTAAACTTCAACGACAATAAAAACGACATTATTTTTCAATTAATTTCAAAATTAATAAAATACAAATAGGTAAAGGGGTTAAAATGGATATTCCAAATCTAAAAAAATAACATAAACAAACAGCCTAGATAGAAAGTGTTTTGTGAAGCAATTCAAGTCTGCCTAAAACTCTGGCGAGTTTGATAATGACAATTTTTCCTAATTTGAGAATGTTGAAAGAAAAAGAATGTAAAGTGGATATCATGGGATTGAAAAGGTAAAACTACATAATATAAACTAACAGACTGGATAGACAGTCCTGTATGAAGCAAAATAAGACTACGTAAATTCTGACAACATTACAAACGACTTATTTTTCTAATAATTTCAATAATGTTAAGATACAAATAAAAAAAGTGGATATCAAGAGGATTCTAAATCTAAAAAAATTATGAAAACAACAGTTTAATAAAAAGTAATGTGTAAAGCAAAATAAGACTGCATAAAACTCTGTCGACATTAAAAACGTTTTATTTTTTTTAATAATTCAAAATTTAAAAAATAAGTAAAGTGGATATCATTGCGATTCCAAAAATAAAAATAAATATTTAAAACAAACAGTCTGAATAGAATGCCCTGAGTGAAGCCAAACAAGACTGGGTTAAACTTCAACGACAATAAAAACGACCTTATTTTTCAATTAATTTCAAAATTAATAAAATACAAATAGGTAAAGTGGTTAAAATGGATACTAAAAATCTCAAAAAAATACAAAAACAAACAGTTTATATAGAAAGTGTTTTGTCAAGCAATACAAAACTGCCTAAAACTCTGGCGACATTAATAAAGACAATTTTTCTTAATTTGAGAAATGTTGAAAGAAAAACAATGTAAAGTGGATATCAAGGGATTGAAAAAGTAAAACTACATAATTAAAACTAACAGACTGGATAGACAGTCCCGTATGAAGCAAAATAAGACTTCGTAAATTCTGACGACATTAAAAACTGCTTATTTTTCTAATAATTTCAATAATGTTAAAATAAAAATTAAAAAGTGGATATCATGAGGATTCTAAATCTAAAAAAATTATGAAAACAACAGTTTAATAAAAAGTAATGTGTAAAGCCAAATAAGACTGCTTAAATCTCTGTCGACATTAAAAACGTTTTATTTTTTTTAATAATACAAAAATTAAAAAATAAAAAGAGTGGATATCATTGTGATTCCAAAATTAAAAATAAGTATTTAAAACAAACAGTCTGAATAGAATGCCCTGAGTGAAGCCAAACAAGACTGGGTTAAACTTCAAGGACAATAAAAACGACCTTATTTTTCAATTAATTTCAAAATTAATAAAATACAAATAGGTAAAGTGGTTAAAATGGATATTCCAAATCTAAAAAAATAACATAAACAAACAGCCTAGATAGAAAGTGTTTTGTGAAGCAATACAAGTCTGCCTAAAACTCTGGCGAGTTTGATAATGACAATTTTTCCTAATTTGAGAATGTTGAAAGAAAAAGAATGTAAAGTGGATATCATGGGATTGAAAAGGTAAAACTACATAATATAAACTAACAGACTGGATAGACAGTCCTGTATGAAGCAAAATAAGACTTCGTAAATTCTGACAACATTACAAAAGACTTATTTTTCTAATAATTTCAATAATGTTGAAATACAAATAAAAAAAGTGGATATCAAGAGGATTCTTAATCTAAAAAAATTATGAAAACAACAGTTTAATAAAAAGTAATGTGTAAAGCAAAATAAGACTGCATAAAACTCTGGCGACATTAATAAAGACAATTTTTCTTAATTTGAGAAATGTTGAAAGAAAAACAATGTAAAGTGGATATCAAGGGATTGAAAAAGTAAAACTACATAATTAAAACTAACAGACTGGATAGACAGTCCCGTATGAAGCAAAATAAGACTTCGTAAATTCTGACGACATTAAAAACTGCTTATTTTTCTAATAATTTCAATAATGTTAAAATAAAAATTAAAAAGTGGATATCATGAGGATTCTAAATCTAAAAAAATTATGAAAACAACAGTTTAATAAAAAGTAATGTGTAAAGCCAAATAAGACTGCTTAAAACTCTGTCGACATTAAAAACGTTTTACTTTTTTTAATAATACAAAAATTAAAAAATAAAAAGAGTGGATATCATTGCGATTCCAAAAATAAAAATAAGTATTTAAAACAAACAGTCTGAATAGAATGCCCTGAGTGAAGCCAAACAAGACTGGGTTAAACTTCAACGACAATAAAAACGACCTTATTTTTCAATTAATTTCAAAATTAATAAAATACAAATAGGTAAAGTGGTTAAAATGGATACTAAAAATCTCAAAAAATTACAAAAACAAACAGTTTATATAGAAAGTGTTTTGTCAAGCAATACAAAACTGCCTAAAACTCTGGCGACATTAATAAAGACAATTTTTCTTAATTTGAGAAATGTTGAGAGAAAAACAATGTAAAGTGGATATCAAGGGATTGAAAAAGTAAAACTACATAATTAAAACTAACAGACTGGATAGACAGTCCCGTATGAAGCAAAATAAGACTTCGTAAATTCTGACGACATTAAAAACTGCTTATTTTTCTAATAATTTCAATAATGTTAAAATAAAAATTAAAAAGTGGATATCATGAGGATTCTAAATCTAAAAAAATTATGAAAACAACAGTTTAATAAAAAGTAATGTGTAAAGCCAAATAAGACTGCTTAAAACTCTGTCGACATTAAAAACGTTTTATTTTTTTTAATAATACAAAAATTAAAAAATAAAAAGAGTGGATATCATTGCGATTCCAAAAATAAAAATAAGTATTTAAAACAAACAGTCTGAATAGAATGCCCTGAGTGAAGCCAAACAAGACTGGGTTAAACTTCAACGACAATAAAAACGACCTTATTTTTCAATTAATTTCAAAATTAATAAAATACAAATAGGTAAAGGGGTTAAAATGGATATTCCAAATCTAAAAAAATTACATAAACAAACAGCCTAGATAGAAAGTGTTTTGTGAAGCAGTACAAGTCTGCCTAAAACTCTGGCGAGATTGATAATGACAATTTTTCCTAATTTGAGAAATGTTGAAAGAAAAAGAATGTAAAGTGGATACCAAGGGATTGAAAAGGTAAAACTACATAATAAAAACTAACAGACTGGATAGACAGTCCTGTATGAAGCAAAATGAGACTACATAAATTTTGACGACATTAAAAACGACTTATTTTTCTAATAATTTCAATAATGTTAAGATACAAATAAAAAAAGTGGATATCAAGAGGATTCTAAATCTAAAAAAATTATTAAAACCAACAGTTTAATAAAAACTAATGTGTAAAGCCAAATAAGACTGCGTAAAACTCTGTCGACATTAAAAACGTTTTATTTTTTTTAATAATTCAAAAATTAAAAAATAAGTAAAGTGGATATCATTGCGATTCCAAAAATAAAAATAAATATTTAAAACAAACAGTCTGAATAGAATGCCCTGAGTGAAGCCAAACAAGACTGGGTTAAACTTCAACGACAATAAAAACGACCTTATTTTTCAATTAATTTCAAAATTAATAAAATACAAATAGGTAAAGTGGTTAAAATGGATATTAAAATTCTCAAAAAATTACAAAAACAAACAGTTTAGATAGAAAGTGTTTTGTGAAGCAAAACAAGACTGCCTAAAACTCTGGCGACATTAATAAAGACAATTTTTCTTAATTTGAGAAATGTTGAAAGAAAAACAATGTAAAGTGGATATCAAGGGATTGAAAAAGTAAAACTACATAATAAAAACTAACAGACTGGATAGACAGTCCCGTATGAAGCAAAATAAGACTTCGTAAATTCTGACGACATTAAAAACGGCTTATTTTTCTAATAATTTCAATAATGTAAAAATAAAAATTTAAAAAGTGGATATCATGAGGATTCTAAATCTAAAAAAATTATGAAAACAACAGTTTAATAAAAAGTAATGTGTAAAGCCAAATAAGACTGCGTAAAACTCTGTCGACATTAAAAACGTTTTATTTTTTTTAATAATACAAAAATTAAAAAATAAAAAGAGTGGATATCATTGCGATTCCAAAAATAAAAATATGTATTTAAAACAAACAGTCTGAACAGAATGCCCTGAGTGAAGCCAAACAAGACCGGGTTAAACTTCAACGACAATAAAAACGACATTATTTTTCAATTAATTTCAAAATTAATAAAATACAAATAGGTAAAGGGGTTAAAATGGATATTCCAAATCTAAAAAAATAACATAAACAAACAGCCTAGATAGAAAGTGTTTTGTGAAGCAATACAAGACTGCCTAAAACTCTGGCTACATTAATAAAGACAATTTTTCTTAATTTGAGAAATATTTAAAGAAAAACAATGTAAAGTGGATATCAAGGGATTGAAAAAGTAAACCTACATAATAAAAACTAACAGACTGGATAGACAGTCCCGTATGAAGCAAAATAAGACTTCGTAAATTCTGACGACATTAAAAACGGCTTATTTTTCTAATAATTTCAATAATGTTAAAATAAAAATTTAAAAAGTGGATATCATGAGGATTCTCAATCTAAAAAAATTATGAAAACCAACAGTTCAATAAAAAGTAATGTGTAAAGCCAAATAAGACTGCGTAAAACTCTGTCGACATTAAAAACGTTTTATTTTTTTTTTAATAATTCAAAAATTAAAAAATAAGTAAAGTGGATATCATTGCGATTCCAAATATAAAAATAAATATTTAAAACAAACAGTCTGAATAGAATGCCCTGAGTGAAGCCAAACAAGACTGGGTTAAACTTCAACGACAATAAAAACGACCTTATTTTTCAATTAATTTCAAAATTAATAAAATACAAATAGGTAAAGGGGTTAAAATGGATATTCCAAATCTAAAAAAATAACATAAACAAACAGCCTAGATAGAAAGTGTTTTGTGAAGCAATTCAAGACTGCCTAAAACTCTGGCGACATTAATAAAGACAATTTTTCTTAATTTGAGAAATGTTGAAAGAAAAACAATGTAAAGTGGATATCAAGGGATTGAAAAAGTAAAACTACATAATTAAAACTAACAGACTGGATAGACAGTCCCGTATGAAGCAAAATAAGACTTCGTAAATTCTGACGACATTAAAAACTGCTTATTTTTCTAATAATTTCAATAATGTTAAAATAAAAGTTAAAAAGTGGATATCATGAGGATTCTAAATCTAAAAAAATTATGAAAACAACAGTTTAATAAAAAGTAATGTGTAAAGCCAAATAAGACTGCTTAAAACTCTGTCGACATTAAAAACGTTTTACTTTTTTTAATAATACAAAAATTAAAAAATAAAAAGAGTGGATATCATTGCGATTCCAAAAATAAAAATATGTATTTAAAACAAACAGTCTGAACAGAATGCCCTGAGTGAAGCCAAACAAGACCGGGTTAAACTTCAACGACAATAAAAACGACATTATTTTTCAATTAATTTCAAAATTAATAAAATACAAATAGGTAAAGGGGTTAAAATGGATATTCCAAATCTAAAAAAATAACATAAACAAACAGCCTAGATAGAAAGTGTTTTGTGAAGCAATTCAAGTCTGCCTAAAACTCTGGCGAGTTTGATAATGACAATTTTTCCTAATTTGAGAATGTTGAAAGAAAAAGAATGTAAAGTGGATATCATGGGATTGAAAAGGTAAAACTACATAATATAAACTAACAGACTGGATAGACAGTCCTGTATGAAGCAAAATAAGACTACGTAAATTCTGACAACATTACAAACGACTTATTTTTCTAATAATTTCAATAATGTTAAGATACAAATAAAAAAAGTGGATATCAAGAGGATTCTAAATCTAAAAAAATTATGAAAACAACAGTTTAATAAAAAGTAATGTGTAAAGCAAAATAAGACTGCATAAAACTCTGTCGACATTAAAAACGTTTTATTTTTTTTAATAATTCAAAATTTAAAAAATAAGTAAAGTGGATATCATTGCGATTCCAAAAATAAAAATAAATATTTAAAACAAACAGTCTGAATAGAATGCCCTGAGTGAAGCCAAACAAGACTGGGTTAAACTTCAACGACAATAAAAACGACCTTATTTTTCAATTAATTTCAAAATTAATAAAATACAAATAGGTAAAGTGGTTAAAATGGATACTAAAAATCTCAAAAAAATACAAAAACAAACAGTTTATATAGAAAGTGTTTTGTCAAGCAATACAAAACTGCCTAAAACTCTGGCGACATTAATAAAGACAATTTTTCTTAATTTGAGAAATGTTGAAAGAAAAACAATGTAAAGTGGATATCAAGGGATTGAAAAAGTAAAACTACATAATTAAAACTAACAGACTGGATAGACAGTCCCGTATGAAGCAAAATAAGACTTCGTAAATTCTGACGACATTAAAAACTGCTTATTTTTCTAATAATTTCAATAATGTTAAAATAAAAATTAAAAAGTGGATATCATGAGGATTCTAAATCTAAAAAAATTATGAAAACAACAGTTTAATAAAAAGTAATGTGTAAAGCCAAATAAGACTGCTTAAATCTCTGTCGACATTAAAAACGTTTTATTTTTTTTAATAATACAAAAATTAAAAAATAAAAAGAGTGGATATCATTGTGATTCCAAAATTAAAAATAAGTATTTAAAACAAACAGTCTGAATAGAATGCCCTGAGTGAAGCCAAACAAGACTGGGTTAAACTTCAAGGACAATAAAAACGACCTTATTTTTCAATTAATTTCAAAATTAATAAAATACAAATAGGTAAAGTGGTTAAAATGGATATTCCAAATCTAAAAAAATAACATAAACAAACAGCCTAGATAGAAAGTGTTTTGTGAAGCAATACAAGTCTGCCTAAAACTCTGGCGAGTTTGATAATGACAATTTTTCCTAATTTGAGAATGTTGAAAGAAAAAGAATGTAAAGTGGATATCATGGGATTGAAAAGGTAAAACTACATAATATAAACTAACAGACTGGATAGACAGTCCTGTATGAAGCAAAATAAGACTTCGTAAATTCTGACAACATTACAAAAGACTTATTTTTCTAATAATTTCAATAATGTTGAAATACAAATAAAAAAAGTGGATATCAAGAGGATTCTTAATCTAAAAAAATTATGAAAACAACAGTTTAATAAAAAGTAATGTGTAAAGCAAAATAAGACTGCATAAAACTCTGGCGACATTAATAAAGACAATTTTTCTTAATTTGAGAAATGTTGAAAGAAAAACAATGTAAAGTGGATATCAAGGGATTGAAAAAGTAAAACTACATAATTAAAACTAACAGACTGGATAGACAGTCCCGTATGAAGCAAAATAAGACTTCGTAAATTCTGACGACATTAAAAACTGCTTATTTTTCTAATAATTTCAATAATGTTAAAATAAAAATTAAAAAGTGGATATCATGAGGATTCTAAATCTAAAAAAATTATGAAAACAACAGTTTAATAAAAAGTAATGTGTAAAGCCAAATAAGACTGCTTAAAACTCTGTCGACATTAAAAACGTTTTACTTTTTTTAATAATACAAAAATTAAAAAATAAAAAGAGTGGATATCATTGCGATTCCAAAAATAAAAATAAGTATTTAAAACAAACAGTCTGAATAGAATGCCCTGAGTGAAGCCAAACAAGACTGGGTTAAACTTCAACGACAATAAAAACGACCTTATTTTTCAATTAATTTCAAAATTAATAAAATACAAATAGGTAAAGGGGTTAAAATGGATATTCCAAATCTAAAAAAATTACATAAACAAACAGCCTAGATAGAAAGTGTTTTGTGAAGCAGTACAAGTCTGCCTAAAACTCTGGCGAGATTGATAATGACAATTTTTCCTAATTTGAGAAATGTTGAAAGAAAAAGAATGTAAAGTGGATACCAAGGGATTGGAAAGGTAAAACTACATAATAAAAACTAACAGACTGGATAGACAGTCCTGTATGAAGCAAAATGAGACTACATAAATTTTGACGACATTAAAAACGACTTATTTTTCTAATAATTTCAATAATGTTAAGATACAAATAAAAAAAGTGGATATCAAGAGGATTCTAAATCTAAAAAAATTATTAAAACCAACAGTTTAATAAAAACTAATGTGTAAAGCCAAATAAGACTGCGTAAAACTCTGTCGACATTAAAAACGTTTTATTTTTTTTAATAATTCAAAAATTAAAAAATAAGTAAAGTGGATATCATTGCGATTCCAAAAATAAAAATAAATATTTAAAACAAACAGTCTGAATAGAATGCCCTGAGTGAAGCCAAACAAGACTGGGTTAAACTTCAACGACAATAAAAACGACCTTATTTTTCAATTAATTTCAAAATTAATAAAATACAAATAGGTAAAGTGGTTAAAATGGATATTAAAATTCTCAAAAAATTACAAAAACAAACAGTTTAGATAGAAAGTGTTTTGTGAAGCAAAACAAGACTGCCTAAAACTCTGGCGACATTAATAAAGACAATTTTTCTTAATTTGAGAAATGTTGAAAGAAAAACAATGTAAAGTGGATATCAAGGGATTGAAAAAGTAAAACTACATAATAAAAACTAACAGACTGGATAGACAGTCCCGTATGAAGCAAAATAAGACTTCGTAAATTCTGACGACATTAAAAACGGCTTATTTTTCTAATAATTTCAATAATGTAAAAATAAAAATTTAAAAAGTGGATATCATGAGGATTCTAAATCTAAAAAAATTATGAAAACAACAGTTTAATAAAAAGTAATGTGTAAAGCCAAATAAGACTGCGTAAAACTCTGTCGACATTAAAAACGTTTTATTTTTTTTAATAATACAAAAATTAAAAAATAAAAAGAGTGGATATCATTGCGATTCCAAAAATAAAAATATGTATTTAAAACAAACAGTCTGAACAGAATGCCCTGAGTGAAGCCAAACAAGACCGGGTTAAACTTCAACGACAATAAAAACGACATTATTTTTCAATTAATTTCAAAATTAATAAAATACAAATAGGTAAAGGGGTTAAAATGGATATTCCAAATCTAAAAAAATAACATAAACAAACAGCCTAGATAGAAAGTGTTTTGTGAAGCAATACAAGACTGCCTAAAACTCTGGCTACATTAATAAAGACAATTTTTCTTAATTTGAGAAATATTTAAAGAAAAACAATGTAAAGTGGATATCAAGGGATTGAAAAAGTAAACCTACATAATAAAAACTAACAGACTGGATAGACAGTCCCGTATGAAGCAAAATAAGACTTCGTAAATTCTGACGACATTAAAAACGGCTTATTTTTCTAATAATTTCAATAATGTTAAAATAAAAATTTAAAAAGTGGATATCATGAGGATTCTCAATCTAAAAAAATTATGAAAACCAACAGTTCAATAAAAAGTAATGTGTAAAGCCAAATAAGACTGCGTAAAACTCTGTCGACATTAAAAACGTTTTATTTTTTTTTTAATAATTCAAAAATTAAAAAATAAGTAAAGTGGATATCATTGCGATTCCAAATATAAAAATAAATATTTAAAACAAACAGTCTGAATAGAATGCCCTGAGTGAAGCCAAACAAGACTGGGTTAAACTTCAACGACAATAAAAACGACCTTATTTTTCAATTAATTTCAAAATTAATAAAATACAAATAGGTAAAGGGGTTAAAATGGATATTCCAAATCTAAAAAAATAACATAAACAAACAGCCTAGATAGAAAGTGTTTTGTGAAGCAATTCAAGACTGCCTAAAACTCTGGCTACATTAATAAAGACAATTTTTCTTAATTTGAGAAATATTTAAAGAAAAACAATGTAAAGTGGATATCAAGGGATTGAAAAAGTAAACCTACATAATAAAAACTAACAGACTGGATAGACAGTCCCGTATGAAGCAAAATAAGACTTCGTAAATTCTGACGACATTAAAAACGGCTTATTTTTCTAATAATTTCAATAATGTTAAAATAAAAATTTAAAAAGTGGATATCATGAGGATTCTCAATCTAAAAAAATTATGAAAACCAACAGTTCAATAAAAAGTAATGTGTAAAGCCAAATAAGACTGCGTAAAACTCTGTCGACATTAAAAACGTTTTATTTTTTTTTTAATAATTCAAAAATTAAAAAATAAGTAAAGTGGATATCATTGCGATTCCAAATATAAAAATAAATATTTAAAACAAACAGTCTGAATAGAATGCCCTGAGTGAAGCCAAACAAGACCGGGTTAAACTTCAACGACAATAAAAACGACCTTATTTTTCAATTAATTTCAAAATTAATAAAATACAAATAGGTAAAGTGGTTAAAATGGATATTAAAAATCTCAAAAAATTACAAAAACAAACAGTTTATATAGAAAGTGTTTTGTGAAGCAATACAAGACTGCCTAAAACTCTGGCGACAATAATAAAGACAATTTTTCTTAATTTGAGAAATGTTGAAAGAAAAACAATGTAAAGTGGATATCAAGGGATTGAAAAAGTAAAACTACATAATTAAAACTAACAGACTGGATAGACAGTCCCGTATGAAGCAAAATAAGACTTCGTCAATTCTGACGACATTAAAAACTGCTTATTTTTCTAATAATTTCAATAATGTTAAAATAAAAATTAAAAAGTGGATATCATGAGGATTCTAAATCTAAAAAAATTATGAAAACAACAGTTTAATAAAAAGTAATGTGTAAAGCCAAATAAGACTGCTTAAAACTCTGTCGACATTAAAAACGTTTTATTTTTTTTAATAATACAAATATTAAAAAATATAAAGAGTGGATATCATTGCGATTCCAAAAATAAAAATAAATATTTAAAACAAACAGTCTGAATAGAATGTCCTGAGTGAAGCCAAACAAGACTGGGTTAAACTTCAACGACAATAAAAACGACCTTATTTTTCAAATAATTTCAAAATTAATAAAATACAAATAGGTAAAGGGGTTAAAATGGATATTCCAAATCTAAAAAAATTACATAAACAAACAGCCTAGATAGAAAGTGTTTTGTGAAGCAATACAAGTCTGCCTAAAACTCTGGCGAGATTGATAATTACTATTTTTCCTAATTTGAGAAATGTTGAAAGAAAAACAATGTAAAGTGGATATCAAGGGATTGAAAAGGTAAAACTACATAATAAAAACTAACAGACTGGATAGACAGTCCTGTATGAAGCAAAATAGGACTACGTAAATTCTGACGACATTAAAAACGACTTATTTTTCTAATAATTTCAATAATGTTAAGATACAAATAAAAAAAGTGGATATCAAGAGGATTCTAAATCTAAAAAAATTATTAAAACCAACAGTTTAATAAAAACTAATGTGTAAAGCCAAATAAGACTGCGTAAAACTCTGTCGACATTAAAAACGTTATATTTTTTTAATTAATTCAAATATTAAAAATAAGTAAAGTGGATATCATTGCGATTCCAAAAATAAATATTTAAAACAAACAGTCTGAATAGAATGCCCTGAGTGAAGCCAAACAAGACTGGGTAAAACTTCAACGACAATAAAAACGACCTTATTTTTCAATTAATTTCAAAATTAATAAAATACAAATAGGTAAAGTGGTTAAAATGGATATTCCAAATCTAAAAAAATTACAAAAACAAACAGTTTAGATAAAAATCTTTTGTGAAACAATACAAGACTGCCTAAAACTCTGTCGACATTGATAATGACAATTTTTCCTAATTTGAGAAATGTTGAAAGAAAAAGAATGTAAAGTGGATATCAAGGGATTCAAAAAGTAAAACTACATAATAAAAACTAACAGACTGGATAGACAGTCCCATATGAAGGAAAATAGGACTACGTAATTTCTGACGACATTAAAAACGACTTATTTTTCTAATAATTTTAATAATGTTAAAATAAAAATTTTAAAAGTGGATATCATGAGGATTCTCAATCTAAAAAAATTATGAAAACCAACAGTTTAATAAAAAGTAATGTGTAAAGCCAAATAAGACTGCGTAAAACTCTGTCGACATAAAATCGTTTTATTTTTTTTTAATAATTCAAAAATTAAAAAATAAGTAAAGTGGATATCATTGCGATTCCAAAAATAAAAATAAATATTTAAAACAAACAGTCTGAATAGAATGCCCTGAGTGAAGCCAAACAAGACTGGGTTAAACTTCAACGACAATAAAAACGACCTTATTTTTCAATTAATTTCAAAATTAATAAAATACAAATAGGTAAAGTGGTTAAAATGGATATTAAAAATCTCAAAAAATTACAAAAACAAACAGTTTAGATAGAAAGTGTTTTGTGAAGCAAAACAAGACTGCCTAAAACTCTGGCGACATTAATAAAGACAATTTTTCTTAATTTGAGAAATGTTGAAAGAAAAACAATGTAAAGTGGATATCAAGGGATTGAAAAAGTAAAACTACATAATAAAAACTAACAGACTGGATAGACAGTCCCGTATGAAGCAAAATAAGACTTCGTAAATTCTGACGACATTAAAAACGGCTTATTTTTCTAATAATTTCAATAATGTAAAAATAAATATTTAAAAAGTGGATATCATGAGGATTCTAAATCTAAAAAAATTATGAAAACAACAGTTTAATAAAAAGTAATGTGTAAAGCCAAATAAGACTGCTTAAAACTCTGTCGACATTAAAAACGTTTTATTTTTTTTAATAATACAAAAATTAAAAAATAAAAAGAGTAGATATCTTTGCGATTCAAAAAATAAAATTAAATATTTAAAACAAACAGTCTGAATAGAATGCCCTGAGTGAAGCCAAACAAGACTGGGTTTAACTTCAACGACAATAAAAACGACATTATTTTTCAATTAATTTCAAAATTAATAAAATACAAATAGGTAAAGTGGTTAAAATGGATATTCCAAATCTACAAAAATTACAAAAACAATCAGTTTAGATAGAAAGTGTTTTGTTAAGCAATACAAGACTGCCTAAAACTCTGGCGACATTAATAAAGACAATTTTTCTTAATTTGAGAAATGTTGAAAGAAAAACAATGTAAAGTGGATATCAAGGGATTGAAAAAGTAAAACTACATAATAAAAACTAACAGACTGGATAGACAGTCCCGTATGAAGCAAAATAAGACTTCGTAAATTCTGACGACATTAAAAACGGCTTATTTTTCTAATAATTTCAATAATGTTAAAATAAAAATTTAAAAAGTGGATATCATGAGGATTCTCAATCTAAAAAAATTATGAAAACCAACAGTTTAATAAAAAGTTATGTGTAAAGCCAAATAAGACTGCGTAAAACTCTGTCGACATTAAAATCGTTTTATTTTTTTTTAATAATTCAAAAATTAAAAAATAAGTAAAGTGGATATCATTGCGATTCCAAAAATAAAAATAAATATTTAAAAGAAACAGTCTGAATAGAATGCCCTGAGTGAAGCCAAACAAGACTGGGTTAAACTTCAACGACAATAAAAACGACCTTATTTTTCAATTAATTTCAAAATTAATAAAATACAAATAGGTAAAGTGGTTAAAATGGATATTAAAAATCTCAAAAAATTACAAAAACAAACAGTTTAGATAGAAAGTGTTTTGTGAAGCAATACAAGACTGCCTAAAACTCTGGCGACATTAATAAAGACAATTTTTCTTAATTTGAGAAATGTTGAAAGAAAAACAATGTAAAGTGGAAAAACTAATGGCATATATATAACTTTAATTTCATAGAATATAGGTATAAATCAAAATTCTATCATTTGATTTTCTAAAGCTTTTATATAACAATAAATATAATGCGTGAGACTGCCACACACATTACTTGCTGAGAGGCGCTTCGGTGATGGAAGGGCTCTAGTGGATGCTGAAGGTAAAACTAGCGTTTTACCTAGTTTCCTTTGACTAGCAGGAAACTCCTAAACCTGGTAAGAGGGAAGGGGCTATTTGACTAGATCAGGGAGGTAAGTACAATATACCTTAAGGTAGCAGTGCTTCGGGCAGTTCAAACCCGCTCCCAAGTTTATACAAAAATTAGTATTTTTATAATTAGTTTAATCAGTGAGTTCAAGATGATTACATCAAGCAACGTAAAATCAGGAGTAGTTATGTCAACTCTTGGAATGACATTAAAATTGTCTTTAAAAATTTTATTTAATTCTTATAAAAATTTAATATTAGTTACATGAACTTCATTACAGGTGAAATTTTATAAGCTTTCATTTGGCTCTTAGGTAGAAATTGTGTAATCGTTGTTTAGAAAACATCAGGCGCTCTTGTCCTCCCTCATCGGGGGGGATAAATCGCAACCTACCAATCCCAACGCTTAGACAATCCGTGAATGCCCTATTTACATTTGTTGTTATTTATACTATACTTTAAAACGTATTAATAAGTAACAAAATAATCCATTTAGTTCACCAATTGACATAACTTACAATTTCCCTGCTATTTAGGACTCTATCACCAATCCCTACTTATGACTTGATATCTGCCATGTCCATATATAATAACCTAGCTTCAAAACTGTGAAATCAATAACCTCTGAAAAACTAACAAATTTACAATAACTAAAAAAATTTCAGCTATATATTAAGTCCTATGCTACCATACTCAAGATGGCACTTTTTCACAATCAATGTAAGTTGATGCTCACAAACGTTAGTAACGACTAACTGATAATTGTAAAACAATCCCGTTGTTATTCTGCCACCAGTGTTACTCATAATGCAATAGCTAACCCTGTGAGTCAGTGTAAGTCTAAGGGTTTATATCTTTGAAAATGAGCTGCAAGCACCTTCACCCCTCCTGCGTTGAAGTCCGCAGTCTCCAAATTCCAGCTTATAAAATTGGACCAGTCACTTATATTAAGCCGGTGAGATATAAAATTATCTGGTTGATAACCAAACCTAGCTTAACATAAAGTGGCTGTTGAAGTGATCACATAATATTTCAAAGCCTGTTTCCCAAAAGTAGACCATCCATAGAATCACAAGAAGTGAACTTTCTATCAAAATATTTATAAAATATAAATAGTATTTTATGGCTATAGCAAGAAGGATCATTTCCAGAAAGTTTTTTAATGAGCTGACAAGGAATAACAGTAATGGCGGCACCCATGGAGTTGAATGGTGAGTAGGAGATACATTCACCTCTGGGGTTGAATGGTGAGTAGGAGATACATTCACCTCTGGGGTAAGAAAAAATGTTTGTAATATTTATTTAGACATAATTTTACTGGATAAAGGATTAGATGATACAACAAAAACACCTGTGATCAAATTCCAAGATTGATAAGGTTTTATTAATTACAGTTATTAAAATAATTACATATTACATATTAAGTGAAAGCTAACATCATTGTAACATACATGTTTCTGTGTTCTAAGGGTATCTGTACATATAAAAAGATATAATATTTTTTTAAATATTTTTGTCCGACTTCCACAGTTAGTTATTTGCAAGAAATAACTCTAATTATATTTGTGTAATATAATTTCATTCATTGCCATTAATATGATGTATTCCTCAGATGAGTTATTTACAAGTTTATTGGTCTAACCAAATACTTGTCTAAACCAAGTCAAGCCGATACAACACGAACTCGACTAGTCTTATCTGAAACACTATCATTTACTTCAAAGTAATTTTTTTTAAAATTATTATGAAGATTCTATTTAAACTTAATATTAATGGTAACTCAAGCCACTGCTATTTTTAAGAATGCAGATTTAAACTTATATCAAATTAATTATTTCTAGTTATGATACAAATTTTAGTAGAAATACATACTATTTGGGGTTTTAGGAGTAGTTTTCCTTTACACCAATGGGTGCAATAGAAAGATGTGTTACAGCATTGGTTGTTAGCTTGACAAGAGAAAAAATGTAAAAGTAGAAAGTAATATTCATAAGGTGCCAAACACTGACACACGAACAAATAATATAATTTATAGTAGCATTTAACTGTCATGAGACATTATATTGCTGAAACTAAAGTGAAACATTGAATTTAATTTAAAATTATAATAAAACCAAATATATGGATCAGTTTGAAAAGTAATTAAAAGGAAAAACAAAGCTTTTTGAAAACTTGAGCTGATATCCTTTTCTGAATGCTGTGCTGAACAGCTGAGATGAAAAACATAACTCTGTGTAGACAGTTAACAGGGGTATGCTTTTTCCTGAAATATAGACAGTTCTCAGGGGCCTCCATTTACCAGATTTTGAAAATTGAATAAATATTAATTTATTATGTCATTACAATGGTTTTGTGTGTTTAGAAAAATATGTGTAAGTAGTTAGTTACTGTTTCTATTTAATTGTTTAAATTAATAATCTGATTAGTACAAATAGAGTTACTTGGACCAAACATTCTTGCACATAAATATTTACTTCGTCTTAGAAACCTCCTCCATAGTCAGTATATTTCAGTGTTTGAACAACTTCTCGAACGTTGTCTCTGAACTGTAACAGAAGGATTCAATTTTTTTTAACAAAATAATAAACATATGGTTTTTAATCTACTTAAATAAATACGTTTAACATTTGTCACTTTTATTTATTCAAATTATTTAATCACAATATATGTAACTAATTATGATTTTATCCTTGAAATAAAAATTCTTTATAGGCATAATCTTCACCCTAGAAGGGGCAGAAGTCACTTTTATGACTCTTTAATCCACCTCTTAATTAGGAAAGGTTTATGGCAAGTGAAATTGGTACTTCACTGCTTGATAACCACTCAATGTTGTTTACTGTATCTTGAATAAAATTATCCATTGTTTTGTTTCATACGTCTAAAACATGGATTTTTCTACCACGCCTCCTCCTCCTGAAATGGAAGCCTCCCCTTCAATTTACACTATAAATAAATGGTAGGGGCATATACAAAAGTAACAAATAATATATATATATATATATATATATATATATATATATATATATATATATATATATTGAAAAACATTTATTCATTTATACACAATTTCAGAAGAAACATGATATAACATTTCAAGTTTCAATTGACAAGTTGAGGTTTAACTGATAAGAGAAAAATCTGTGAGATGGATGACCTTGCATTTATTTCACAAGCAATTTAAGGTTCTATTTTAGTAAGGGTACAACACAAGTCATTAGCAACATCAAGTTTGTTCCTAAAAATATCTTTTCATTGCAACTAGTGCTGAAAATGCTTTTTTGCAAAAGTAGGTGCTTGAAAAAGGCAAATATAATCGAAGAGACCCACTTATAAGTGTTTTTTTCCAAAATGAAGATTTGTCCATTTTGTCAAAATCATATTTGGTAGAGGAATTATTTTTGCATACATTTCTTTTAAATTTTCTAAACATTTAGCCAATTTACCTATGTAAAAAAAAACCTGAAGTGTAAATTTAGTTTACAATATTAATAAATTGTGTACTTAAATTATATCTAAATGAGAATTATATTTTATTATTTTCCAACTGGTGTCGCACTCCCCTTAACTTCCCTTCATGACCACCATTTTGGGAATCCATGGTCTAAATAAACTGTTAATAACGCAGCTAGAAGCTTCAATAAAACCTGTTTCCTTACATTGCATAACAGTTTAGTGCTCAATTTTTTTAGTGAATTTTGGCATGCTAGGTTTTGCAATACAGATTTAAATTCAGAAACTGCTACAAGCCTACCAAAGCTGGATGAAAAGGAAAGCCTGTAAGAGACAATGATCTGCAGGTAGACCAGTCATAGATTTTTCTCTATAACTCATGCTCAGAGTTTTATTGTACACAAGTATGTAACAATTTTTATCCCAGTAAATCAGTGAATATTTTAAATGTTCAATATTTGTTCCTAAAACATATGGTTCATTGTCTATAAACAGTGAAAATGTAAAAACAAAATTTTAATAATTTTGTGTACAAATGAAAAAAATGGATTTTAGATAAAGTTATGTTTCAAATAATATTTCATCATATTATTCTGTAGTTCATAATTGTATACGTTTCATGCTTATGGTAAATCTATTATTTTAAAAATCTACACAACAGTAAAAAAAACCCAGTCCTGTACACAGTTTTGTTTTGTTACATGTAACTCTTTTGTTTTCTTTTTTAATCATTTATATGCATATAACAATTTTTTATCCCAGTGAATCCGTGAACATTTCATACATTGCACCTAAGTCTTATGGTTATAAACAATTGAATCAAAACAAAATTTTATTCTATAAGTAATTATTGCATAACTAAGTGAATAATTTAGAGCTTACTTGCTGAAGTGTTTCAAAACAATCGTTCCATTTACTCAAACCCTCTGAGTAGAGAGTTAGCTTTATAAATGTAACGATAGTTGCAAAACAACTCGGCAAGTAAGCTTTAAAGTATTCCCTCTGTTACGCAATAATTACTTATAGTTTAATCAGTAAATTCAAGATGATTACTAAAAGCAACTTAAAATTTCTTTTTTCAGATTAAAAAAATTTGGATTGAAATATGTGACGCATATTATTTACATTTGTTGATTCCATCTTCGTGTGAGCTACTAGTAATCACTAAACACTTTTTAAATGTTTTAAACTTGCCTATAGTAGCACTTACTTTGCTTGTTGAGGACGGCCGTTTCGGGAGATTATTATTATTATTTCATTATATTTTTTGTGTAGTTTGTAATGAAACATTTTTATATAATACAAGGGCTTTTATTATGTTTGGGGCAAAACAGTCATTCTAAAACATGATTTGCTGTGTGTTGAGCTGTTGGGATTTTTGTAACTGTATCTGGCAGATCAATGAAAACATTTTGGTGTGGTTAGAAACGTGAAGAATCTTGAAGCAACCTCCCAATATGATGTTCAGCTCTGACTGAAGGGTGGTAATCTATAATTAAGGACAGTTTATTTGTTTCATTCATGGTTTAGGGTAATCAGAGGATTGTGTTAAGTAAATTTGATCTTTCAACAAAATATTTTGAATATCCTCTCAAGTATTTTCAAGTTTCCATGGTCAAGTACACATGCATATTGCCTTATGCGTGAAGAGCCATTTGCTATTTTTAAAATAACAATTATATCGAGCTGGCTTTGTTTTCCTTGATGGATTCCTCTCTATAGGATCCTATGGAACTACCAGAAATTCTTGTTCCTGTTTAGCCATTTAAATCAATTAATAAAATTTCATATTCGCTTTTGCTTGTCCAGTTGTGTATCACTCCACAAAATTGTACTTTCATAGTTGGGTTGTCTTCATTAGGTCCATGCGCATCATTGATAAAAATTTATCAGCTAAAAATCTTTACTTGAGCAGTAATTATTTTTTATGTGGTGAGTTCCCAAGTTAGTATTTTGTTTGGCCATTTTCTCTATATCAGCTCTTTGATCTTTTTTACTGACTTTACCATTCTTCTCTATTACTATTTTCAATGTCACAGCCTCTCTTCTTTGTTTTCTGGTAACTAATAACTAGAAAGGTGTCTTCAACTTCTTTAGTATATAGTAATGCTTACTTACTTCTTCATCCACATTACTTATGGTTGCTGTGAATTATGCCTACAAAATTAACATTTAATCCCTTTTAGGTAGACAAATTGATTCCCCTACCACACTGGTTGTTAGGTGTATTATATAGTGCAACCCACTCAGGATATATTGCTTTAAAATAAAATAAGAGCAAGTCTAGTCCAATAATAAAGAAAAGGTTATTGGAGAACAAAATAAAATAGCAATAGTGAGTATAAACAGCAACATGTTTTAGTTACATTTTGTCTGCATAAAATTATAATGACTTTTGAATATGGATTTTTATAGGAACTGTTTGCAATTCTATTTTTCAATAAATAGATTCAAACTTTTTTTAATTCTGTTGTACTTTTAATTTTCTAATCCATTTAAAGTATGTGAAAACTCTATTTTTAATGGTGTAATTGAGTATCTTAAAATTTTTTTAATGAAAATTAAATATTAAGTATTGATAATTAAATTTAAACAAAAGAAACGTACCTTCTCTGAATTGTTCATGAGGCAGACCATCATGTTTACAAAAGCTTCACCATTTTTGCCATCAACTGAAATCAGATTACTTTTAAAATTATTAATAAACTAACTATATTGTCATCCTTAAATATTAATGGTGTAGTGAGTATTGTTTTTACAAAATGATTTTTATTTTGAATAAAAAAAAACTCATCATTATTTATATAAATATGTTCTATATAGTATCAACTACATACATGATATAGACGGATGGCCTCTAACTGTTTAGAAATATGGCGTTTGGAATATAAACTATGGCTGTGTATGATATATGGGCAGGAAATAGCATGTTAGATCTGATGTGGATTGTAGGTGAGAAATTTTGGACGAATAATAGGTGTAACAATGGATGATACGCAAATGTGACATACACAAACAATTTTACCTAATATTTGGGTTTGGCAATAAAAAAATTATTTATTTATTGACTAATATATCAATTTATTAAGTTTGAACCTATTATTTTCTCATGAATTTTGTTGTTCATGTTCATTGGCAACCTATTCTTCATGTGGATGTTATTGATTATGAGAGTTATCAAAGTTTCCCCACCCTAACCTATATTAACCGTGAGGTCAGTTATTGCTTGAGTTGACAATGGGACACATCTCCCGATACGGTTGTCCTCAACAATTATAAAAGTAAGTGCTACCATGGGCAAGTGTTACATATGTAAAAGTTCTTGAATTTTGTAGTCCATTACGTTCGGTGAATCTTAATTAATCACTTAAACAATAGTTTATGACTATCCAAACTTTAAATTTTATAAATTTGTTAAAACTTACTGAGACAGAACATTTTGATCGCTATGTGGCGATCTTCAACAGTGTCTTCTGCTTGGAGATGTCAGGTCAAGCGGTGATGGTTTTAAAGCAGGTTTTAGATAGTTTCAAAGAGTATGTGTGATTTGTATTGTGTTTGTTTGTTTAATATGTTTGTACTTTGTGTTTTTGTGTGTTTGTAAATTTCATATTGTTCTAGTGTGTTGAGATGTGGTCTTTTTTTGTTGAGGTGTAGGATTTCTAGGCTATGCTAAATATCTGTGTATTTGTGTCCTGTTTCTTTTATATGATTGTAAAATATTGTGTTGGTGTTCAGGTTGTGTTCCTCGGCTCTTTGTTTGAAGCTGCAACTTGTTTGTCCAATGTAGAATTTGTTATATTTGTCGCAGTTTAGTTTGTATACACCTGGTTCTGTAGTTTATCTTTGTTGCTGGTGCTGTGTTATATTTTGTATTGTAACTTGTTATTAGTTTTGAATTCTATTTTGTATCCTATTTTTTGAAATTTGCGGGCTATTTTGTATTCTATTTTTTGAAATTTTTTCGGGCTGTTTTGTTTGTTGTTTTATTTATGTATGGTAATGTGATGTATTTATTTTCCCTGTCTGTGGTGTTAAATTAGTGTTTTTTGTATTTTGTAGCTTAGTTTGTCTATTATTGTGGTGTTGTATCCATTTGTGTATTATTTGTTGATAATTGTGTCTAGTTCTTTGTTTATTTTTTCTGAGGTCATTGGGACTTCTTTAAGTCTATGGAGCATGGATCTGAAGCCAGTGTGTTTGTGTCGGATAGGGTGGTTTGAGGTGTTGTGGATAAGTGTGTCTGTTGTTCTGGGTTTCCTGTAAATGTTGAAGCTGTGTTTTTGTCTGTGGCTTTGCTATGGTGAGGTCGAGGAAGTTTAAGGATCGGTTGGTTTCAATTTTTAAAGTGAAGTTGGAGTTTTGGGTGTATTTTATTAGTGTAGGTGAGGAGTTTTTCGCATTGTCAGGAGTTGCCTTTGTATAGTGTTATGATATCATCGACGTATCTGTGCCAGTAAATGATTTTGTGTGCGTGTGTATTGTTTGTGAGTATCTTGGTGTTTTCTATGTGTTGTAGAAAAATTTTGCATAGGGCACTACTGATAGGACTTCCCATGGGTAGACCATCTGGTTGTGAATAGGAGTTTGAGTTGTGGATGAAATAGTTTTGTTTGTTGATGGTTTGGAGTATGTTTATGATTTCGGTAACGCGGGTTTTAGATATGTTGTTCTGTATTAATTGAGTGTCTAGGATGTTGAGCGTTTTGGGTATGGGTATTTTGGTGTACATATTTGTTATGTCAAGTGATAGTAGTGTTGAATTATGTGGTAAGCTTATGTCTTTTATTTTATTTATGAGGTTTTTTCTGTTTTTAAGTGTGTTTCTGTGTTCAAGTTTATGGATCGTCTGATTATTTTGTCCATGTATTTTGCTAGTTTATGTGCAGGGGTATTCTGGTAATTGATGATGGCTCAGATGGGGACATTAGGTTTGTGAATTTTAGGGATTATCAACAAAAACAAAAAATACCACCTAAAACAAATCCACCCTAATGCACCTACCCTCTTTGCTCTCCATAAAATTCTGATAGTTCTGATAGTCATAAACTATTGTTTAAGTGATTAATATGTAAAAGTGTTTTGCGTTTAATTTATTTTAAAATTGAAGTTAATTAATGCTTGCTGAACTTATAATTAATGAAAACCCTAGATTAAAAATTGTTTTGATCTTCCTAAGGCTTTGCCGCTGTCTAAGTTGACCATTTGAAGCAATTTTTGGAGGTAGGGTAACTGTTTTAAAGGCAGGTTTTCTATTTTTGACCAAACATAGAAATTCAACTCCTACATAGCAAAGCATTACTCCCAAGTAGAATACTTAGACACTGACAAGAATCACCTAGTATGAATAAACATGTTTTGTCCAGTACGTTTTTATAAATTTATGTTTATAAGAACATTTATGTTTATGGAAAGTTATTAATTACTTTAATAATACTTTTTAGTTTGAGCCTAGTAAAATGTGGTGCTGTGTGACTTTAAATCAGTAAAAATCAAGAATAAACCTTGATTTTATTATAATAAACATGTTGTGTAGGTGGAAACACTGAATTAGCTACAAACAGGTTATTACCAGTGAAGGTCATGTATAAGTGAACATTATTAAGTTGCCTGTACTATTGTAATGTTTATGTGATTATTATTATATTAAAAAGATAATGTCTCTTTACTACTTGGTGTATTAATTATTTTAATTGGAAATACGTACAGAACATGGTGTCAGGTGAATTTTGACTTAAGTTATACAATTTTAACTGAAGCGCAGTATAACCTCAACATTATTGTTATGTTAATCGTCACTAAGGTTAGTAATTTGATTTTTAATTTCCAATAAGTGGATAATAATGGAATTTAAACCGCCAAAAGAGATGAGTTTTTCAGGTAGTTTACCAGAAAATTGGAGGAGGTGGAAACAGAAATTTAATAATTACATGCTAGCCACTGAGAAAGTTAAACAAAATTCACAAACTAAAACTGCAATACTCCTTAGTCTTATTGGAGATGCGGGGTTAGAAGTTTATAATACTTTTAAGTTGGATACTGATGAAGATAAGACTGAATATGACATAGTTTTAAAAACATTTGACACCCATTGTTCGGTTAAACTGAATGTTGTGTTTAAAAGACATAAACTTTTGAAGTGTCGTAGACAACAAGGTCAAAATATTGATAGTTATGTGACTACATTACAAACCCTGGCCTCAACATGTGAATTTGAAACTCAGGAAGAAGGTCTTATTAGAGACCAAGTAGTTTTAAATATTGAGGACAATGACCTTCAAGAACGAGTTCTAAGAGAAAAAGATATAAATTTAACTCGGGTCATAGAGTTTATTAAAGTTAATGAGAGTAGTAAAGAGCAAGTGAAAGAAATTAAAGGAGAAATGTTGGTCAATACTGTGAAGTCCTGTGAAAAGAATCGTCATGATAAAAACAACTATAAAAGTTATAATAAAAAATCATCATCTGACAGTACATATGATCAATCATCTAAAGAATATTCGTGTAAAGACTGTGGATATCAACACAGATATGGGAAATGTCCAGCGCATGGTAAGCGTTGTAAGAAATGCAATCAATTAAATCATTTTGCAATGGGTTGCAAAAATAAAAAAATACATTATGTCAATGATAATGATAAGGGTAGTAGCTCTGTTAGTGATGACTCTTTTGTGATTGATTGTGTTCAATCTAGTAAATTACAGCCTAAAGAATGGTGTTCTACGGTTGAAGATCAAGGAAATAATATTAAGTTCAAACTGGACACAGCTTCGGATGTTAATCTACTGACAAAGAAGAATTTAATTTTATATAGGTGTTAATAGGATAAAGAAAACAACAATAAAGCTTATAGCATATGGTGGAAATAAGATTAACACTATGGGTAAAGTAAAGTTGAGTTGTAAGCTACTTAAAAGCAATAAATCTGTTATAGTAAAATTTATTGTAGTTGATGGACCATCTGATAGGCCCATTTTAGGTTTACAAACATGTACCGTGCTGGGTCTTATTAAGAAAATAGATTCAATCAGTAAAACTAACTTTATCAGTTCTAATATTGATGTGTTTAGTGGCACTGGAAAAATAAAGAATTATTTCCATTAATCCTGATGCAGTACTCACAGTGAAACCTCCTCGAAGAGTGGCATTAATGATTAAGGATCGACTTAAAACTAAATTAAAGCAACTAGAAGCTGATGGTATTATATCTAAAGTTGAAGACACACCTGTGTGGGTTAGTGATCTAGTGATAATAGAGAAGAAGGACGGAAGTCTACGCCTTTGTCTTGACCCTAAGGATCTTAATAAAGTTATAATTAGAGAGCCAGCGCTACTTCCTTCAGTTCAGGATGTGAGTGCACAGTTATCAGGAAATTCAGTCTTTTCTGTGTTAGATCTAAAAGATGGGTTTTATAATATTGAATTGGATAAGGCTTCTGCAGATCTTTGTGGCTTTGCTACACCATTTGGAATGTATAAATTTTTAAGGCTACCATTTGGAGTATCTGTAGCCCCTCCTGAGGAGTTTCAAAAAATTAATATGAGAAATTTTGGTGACATTCCTAACATAATAATATATTTTGATGATTTATTGATAAAAGCAAAATGTAAAGCAGATAAAAGCAAAGGAACATGATAAAACAATGAAAGCTGTTTTAGATAGAGCACATCAGTTAAACGTAAAATTAAATGCTTCAAAGACTCAATTTCGTATTAATGAAGTTAATTTTTGGGATTTGTATTTAATAGTGATTTTATGAAAATAGATCCCTCTAGAGTTGAAGCTATAAATTAAGTTAAAATACCTACTTGTAACAAAGAGCTGTTGAGAATTCATGGACTTCTAAATTATCTTAGAGCTTTTATTCCTAATTTTGCTGAGATTACAGCACCTTTCAGAGAACTGATGAAAAAGAATGATGAATAGCTATGGACGAAACATCATACTGATTTATTGAATAAAATAAAGTTGCTTATCACTGAGGCTCCAATTCTTAGCTGTTTTGATCCAACAAAAGAAATTACAATAGAGTGTGATGCATCTAAACATGCATTAGGATGTTGTATATTACAGGAGAACAAGCCAGTGGCTTATGCATCGAGAGCTTTGAATAATGCAGAAGTAAATTACGCTCAGATAGAGAAAGAACTCCTAAGTCTTGTATATGCAACTCAAAAGTTCCATCTTTATATTTATGGACGAACTGTTAGTGTTAGAACAGATAACCGTCGATTAGTATCTCTTCTTAAGAAAAGAATTTCACAAATTGGATCCAATAGACTTCAAAGAATGGCTCTTAAGGTAGTGAAATATGATCTTAATTTGTTTCACATTCCTGGAAAAGAAATGTATATTTCTGATCTATTGTCTCGTGACTGCGAAAATAGTTCACCAGAAGATTCTGATACAGGCAAATTCTTATCTGATACAATTCATATGATAGCATCTAATGCAGCTATTTTGCAAATAAATGAAGCTAAAAAAGATAAATTTATTAAAGAAACACAGAGTGACCCTATATTGCAAACTCTTACTAATTATTATTTTCAAGGTTGACCTACAAGTAAAAATTGTCTTCCAGATATTATTAGATGTTATTTTAGACTTAAAGATGATATTCATGCTTCAGAAGGTCTTGTATTTTTAAATCAAAAATTAATGGTTCCTCTTAGCTTACAAAAGGAAATGTTAAACAAGTTACATACAGGTCAATTAGGATTTTTGAAAACAAAAGCTAGGGCTCATAGAGTATTTACTGGCCTCAGATGTTGGCACAGATTAAAAATATTATCAATGGGTGCCCTCATTGTCAAACAAATAGATCTGCTAAAACTAAGGAACCATCACATGAAGTACCAAAATTACCCTATGAGAAGATTGGTATGGATTTAATGGAATTTTCTAATAAGAACTATTTGATTGTTGTGGATTATCTATCGTTTTGGATTGATGTTATACACTTACATGGAAAAACAGCCTTAGATGTGGTTAAAGCCTTAAGGCCTATATTTGCTACTCATGGCATTCCACAGATAACAATAGCTGACAACATGCCATTCGACTCAGTGGTGTTTAGAGACTTTGCTTCACAGTGGGACATCAAAGTTGTAACTACTAGCCCTCACCATGCAAAAAGTAATGGAATGAGTGAGAAAGCTGTAGGTGCTATTAAAAATATGATGAAGAAAAGTCAATCATCTAATACTGATTTCAACCTAATGTTGTTAGAACATCATAATACGCCTCTGTCTGGTTTGAGTGCTAGTCCAGCTCAAATTCTTATGAGTCGTCAACTGTGATCCACAATACCTACAACACTCTGCAATCTCCAATCACATTGTGTATATATAAGAGATGAGAAAGTGTTGAAACAGAAAATAACGAAGCAATTTTATGACAGAACATCCAAGACCAATCAGATATTTCAAGATTGTGATAATGTGTTCTACAGAAAAAATCAGCAGTGGCATCCAGCGGTGGTAGTAAAACCACATACATCTTCTCGGTCATACATACTAAAAACAAAAGATGGTTCAGTAATGCGTCGGAATTCTGTGTACATAAAACCATCTAAGTTAAAGGAACCTTCCTCTGCAGTGCTGAACGCATCAGATGAGCACTGAAGGGAGTCAGTTTTAGTACCAACCATTGATCACCGACAAGTGAAGAGTAATTTACCATTGCCTGTGGTGGCATCTTCAGATGCTTCTTCATCTAATAAAAATACTTCATCTCAAGATGTTTTAGTATCATCAGCAAGTCCTAATGGAGTACGAAGAAGTGGTAGAGTGGTAAAAGCACCGGAAAAATTAAACCTTTAATTTTATCAAATTTAAACTTTATAATTTCTATGAGTTTTCTAATTTATCCTGTTAATTCCTTGTTCGTGATTTTTTTCTAACTTTAAGATTGAGTTGTATAACTTGGAAGGGAGATGTTGTGTAGGTGGCAACACTGAATTAGCTACAAACAGGTTATTACCAGTGAAGGTCATGTATAAGTGAACATTATTATATTGCCTGTACTATTGTAATGTTTATGTGATTATTATTATATTAAAAAGATAATGTCTCTTTACTACTTGGTGTATTAATTATTTTAATTGGAACTTATGTACAGAACAAACATATTGGCAAGAAACCCCAAAACCACAAAAATAACTCATATTACAAGTTACCTAAAAATAAACCCTTATGTTATTTAAATATTTCTGATTATTTTTGTGATTTTGGGGGTTTTTGTCAATGTTTTTCTTGTAATATATTGTACCTTTATACTCTTGATATTATACATGATTTTATTAATTTTATATGTGTAGTTGAAAAAAGTTATTTATGATTATATTCAGTAAAATCAAGATGATTTCAAATAACTTTTAAATTATATTACTATTATTTTATAAACAAAAATCAATTCATGTAAATTACAAGAGTGAACGAGATAACACAATTAAACAAACAATTCTAAAATATAAAAAATTATCAGTTCAGTTCACAAAATTTAAAAAACTTAATTAACTTTCTGGGTATTATGGTTGCCTAGTAGAAGTTTTAAATGATGCCGATGCTTATGCTTGATTCAGTAAAACAATTGTCTTAAACCCATACAAAAGCTGTAGTATAATATCTTACTTGCTAAACAATCTATTTACTACCAACTTGCCTACAAACAAGTAATATGGAGAACAAAATTTAAGTAAATTCCTACTTAGGTTAAAGAAAAAGTTATTTTCAGCTACCTTAAAACATTATTTATGATATTGTGTGGTAACCATGGCAATAGTTTAAGGTTGTTTAATGGAGGTTTCGATGACAGCTAGATGTGGGGAAAATTCTTATACATCTTTGAGAAATTTATTTTTATGTATTAGAAAGTTGGTGATGTGCTAAGGCCATCACCTAAGGCTGGTAGACTTCGAACAGGAAGATTCTCAGTTCGTATCCAGCTGGACCCCAGAAATTTTATAATTTAATTATTGAATAAATATTTTTTTAAACTCTATTAACATCTACTATAGGTTAAAAAAATGTATTTGAACCTGATTGAATAAATGAAAACATATTTTATTAATGATTGAAAATTTGTACAAGAATACATATATATATATATATATATATATATATATATATATATATATATATATATATATATATCAGAAGAGTGAGTTAATACAAGGAATTTAAAAAGAGCTTATCAGAATACTAAATTAATTAATTTCTATCTATGTAAAAGGTATCTAGAAAATTATTTACCTGTACTACACTTGCCATATAAATCTTGAAATTCATTTTTTAATTCTTCATTAGCAATTTTTTCTTTGATTTCTTCTGCCTTTGGCAATAACCACTCCCCATCCTCAGACATCTATAATTTTAAAACAAAATAAGTACAACTTTTGGAAGTAAATTTTTAAATAATAATTAGTAATTGAAAATTTCATCTATTTATTGCTGTAAAAACTCCAGAGGTCAAAAAGCTCCAGTTCTGGCCTGATAATTACCATACAAATTTTCAAATCACCAACCAAATAATGACTGGCATAGTAATGAAATGAATCTAGCGTCTTGAATGTAATAATAAAATACAGTAATACCCCGTACTTACGCGATAAATGGGGCTGAGCAATAACCGTGAAGTTGAATTCTCGTAAGTCGGGGTATAATTTTACTTACAATCACATAGGAATCATGATTAGTTCAGACCAAAGACCAAATAATTTAGAAGAAAAATTTATATGTATTAAAATCCTAAATACATAATGCAACAAAATAGTATATTGTATACATACATATTGCAAAGAAGTAAGTAAAAAGAAGTTATTTTGACATAGAAGGCTTCATAAAATCTAGTAAATTCATTTCAAGAATTGAAGATTTCTTCTTCTAAGGCAGAAATTCCTCGTAACTCGCTATTTTTGTTGTTTTGTAGCAGAAATACGCTCATCGTTGGAGTTTATGTTATCCAAAACTTGCTCCATTAAACTAAGGCGTTTTGTCAAGTTTCTAACCGTCATTTCAGCTTCTACGTCATCTGGGTCTAAAGAATCTGTATTTTTAAGGTCTTGCTCTTGCGCACGCATTTCTATGAACTCGTCAATTATTTTTCAGCTCCTGGTTGTGTAAATCCAGCAGCTCTTGAACGTCATCATTATCTAATTCTAAATTTAGTTCTCTGGCAAAACCAACAACTTCTTCTATCACATCAGCAATTTCATCAGACTCTGGCACTGATTCCGCTTGAGTTTCAGTGGCAAAATAATAGACACACCTTTTACCAAACTCCATTTAAAGTTTTTTGTGAAATTTCATTCCAAGATTGACCAATGATTCTCAAAGCATCTAAAACATTGAATTGTTTCCAAAAATCTTCAACAGAAAGCTTGTTACTCTGTTTCATAGCTTCATGCAGATGCACATATGATCTTCTTGTGTAATAAGCTTTAAATTGTTTGATGACTCCCTGATCCATCGATTGAAGCAAACTAGTTGTGTTTGGTGGCAAAAATATCACTTTCACACGTGTGTCGAAATTAGTTAAAGTAGTAGGAGGATGGCCAGGTGCAATGTCAATTAATAGGAATCACTTTAAAAGGAATTTGTTTAGACTGACAATAACGTTCGACTTGAGGTATGAAATGATGACCTAATCAGTCTTCAAAAAAAAGCTGTCACCCAAGCCTTCTGATTCAACTTCCAAATCACGGGCAAGATAGCTTTAGAAATATTTCTTAATGACCTTGGATTTTCTGAGCGATAAACTATGAGAGGATTCAACTTACAGTCACCAGCTGTATTTGCGCCAACCATCACTGTCAATCTGTCTTTGGCGATCTTTAAAACCTGAAAATATTTTCTCTTCATGAGCTATAAAAGTTCACTTAGGCATATTCTTTCAGAAAAGGAAATGCCAGTTTCTGCATAACTCGGAAAGCAGGATTTAAAACCGCGTAACTTGGGAATCGCGTAAGTCGAGGTATTACTACATCAGGATTATGATAACACCAGACGACAATTAAAAGATTAGTTAATTTCTTTAATATTGATTCCGTTTTCACATGAGCTACTAATTTTTAAATAAAAACACTTGTACATATATTACACTTGCCTATAGTAGCATTTACTTTTATAATTGTTTGAGGGTGGCCGTTTCGGAAATGTGTCCCATTGTCAAGTGGACAGATCTCCCAGAATGACCGTCTTTAACGATTATTTGTTTGTAAAAGTATGTGCTACTATAGGCAAGTGTAACATATTTACAAGTGTTTTTAGTTAAAAATTATTAGCTCATGTGTGAATAGAATCGATTAATATTATTTTTGCAAACTACATAAAATTAAAACGGAATTTACAATTTAAATTAAGTTTAGATCTTTTGTTTAGCCTAATTATAAATACATTATTCAGTATTTTTCATTACCAAAAAAGAGGTTATTGCAAGTGTATAGTAAAACAAGTTATTGCAATTACAGAGGGCAGAAAATTTTAATAGATTACAATATTTTTGTAGTTGTTTTGAATTTTCTTTCCAATTATTTAAATATTCGTTGTTTTATAACTGATACCATAATTTATTTTGTTGTATATTCAAAACCTGTATTCATACACTTATCTGGCCACCCTGTTGTATTCATCTAGTGAAAAATTAATGTTAAAGCATTACATGGATTTCTGGTTACCATAAGCTGGTGACCACCAATCACTTCATCTACTTTTGAATTTAATACAAATCTGCAAAAGAATTTATTCATATTTCACAAATACTTGGTTTTTGTTCATTAATATTTAATTAATCCTTTTGCTCCAAAGCTTAAATTGTAGGATTTTTATCCCCCTATTATAAAAAAAATTTAGGACACAAGTTTCATACAAAAGTTATTCTTTCATTTTAGTCAACATGATTAAAAATGCTAGTCAAGCAGTTTTTAATCATATTACCTAATTTGGTATTTGATGTTAATTCTGAAATAATATTGATTTGTTTGTTTGTTTGTTTGTTTTTTCCTTTACAGTAAAAAAAATTGCTTTAAATTTGGTTTAAAACTTTATAATGACAATTAATCAAACAACATTATTCCCTACATACTACACATGTGCCTTTATGCAGTACACATGCTACATAAAGTTAATGAATGTATGTTGTGTAGTTGCCCATAAACACTTGGAGTTTATAAATCTCTTTAGTAGTACTATTTCCTTTGATTGTTTTTTTCATGGTGTATTAAAATTTATAATTATTTTAGGGATAACCAATAATTTCATACTAAAAAATGTTAACTTTTGTTGTTACTTACATAACCAAGTTTCTTGACAGCACAAGTCATTGTGTCCTGAAAACAAGAATTCATGTAACTTAGTAAAAATGTAGAGAAATATTTAAGTTATACTTTCTAAAAATATTTTGTTTGTAAATTTCACCTAAATGTGACTAAAATTTATGAAATTTGACAACTGTTGCATTCTGTAGTCTGTGTGTAAAATATTTAGTAATATCTCTCCTCTTGAGTACTTGAAGATATATTTATTGAAGTAGAGAGTAGACATTTATAGATGAACAATATTTTTTATGATGGTTGTGTAGGTATTCTTAGAACAAAGAGGATGGCATTAATGCTTTCCTGTAACAAAATACCTATTATAGTGTAGACCCCAAACCTTGATACGTTGTTGGCACAGTGCACTTGTCCAGACTGGGCAAACATGATACAGTCTGGGTTCGCATGCAGTAGCTCGAGTCTAATCAGTCAACGATAATGTGAGGACGACAGTGACTTTCGAACTGAGTAGACTGTACAAGTGAGTGCAGGGAAATTAAAGTGGGAGGACTTCAAACTACCGCCCTCTAACATGTCAAGCTATGTGGCGTACACTACACCAACAACGTTTGCCTAGTGGCTGCCTAATATATATTAACCCTAGATTATTTATGTCTAAATTTTGTCACACGATTACTTATGTATCGTAATTTGACTACTCCAATTTCTTTTTTTTTACCAAAATAAAGTTTTTTAAAAAATGTGTTAAACATTGTAATATCCCATACTTCTGTAGTGCTTGGAAAAAAAAATATGGTAGCTAGAAATCCTACTATCAGAAAGAAAAATAATAATTGGGATGACTACGTTTTAATGGAATAGTGAAACACAAATGTTTAAAAAAGTCTTTTAAAAATAATATCAACAACATTTTATTTAAAAAAAAAACAGAATATGATAAACAAATAAGTTGTAGAATAGGTTTTTAATAAAATTAAAGAATTTTTGCAAAAATATGTATAGAGAACACAATCGTTAAAAAAGTCACACAATCACTTATGTCTTGAATTTTGTAGTCCATTACATTCGGTGAAACTTAATCAATCACTTTGAATAGTCATAAACTAATGTAAAAGTGATTGATCACTTATTTATCATCAAAATTATAACACAAACTCTGTTTCACTAAGACGCATATGAACTTTAGTGACCAAAATGTGTGTCTGACACCGGTTGCTGTAGGTATAGAAGTACTGAGAAGATAAATGCTCACGAACAGATATTTTTGAAATGGTGAGTCGTCATTTTGACAAGGTATAAGTGATCTAGGGTTAACTAAATTTTTTAACACTTTCATAATTTTCTTGAAGAACAAAGAACATTATTTGAACAAACATAATAAATGGGATTTTATGCATGGGAGTGAGTGAGATGACTCTAATGCTTCATCACAAAAGTTGTATAATTATTTAAAATCTGAATACGTGCAGAAACATACATATTTAATGCAATACTTTGTAACAACTACTTTCCTCATAATTGAAAAATATCAAAAAGCACTATCATTTGTATACCAAAGAAAAAAAAACATAAAAAATCTTTTTACATGATTATAAGGTCTGTAGATGTTTATAAACCTTTAACTTATAAGATTGAAGGTGTTCAAAATAATAGATTTACAAAAAAAACATAACATTAGATAACTGTATGAAGCAACTGTGGCGTAATGTTTATTTTTAAATAAATAAAACCTCTAAACCACAAATAACATTTATTTAAACCTTATGTACATTTCGATTGCCCAGCAATCATCTTCAGAGGTATTTAAAAAATACAACTAACTGAGAGTTAGTTGTATTTTTTAAATACCTCTGAAGATGATTGCTGGGCAATCGAAATGTACATAAGGTTTAAATAAATGTTATTTGTGGTTTAGAGGTTTTATTTATTTAAAAATAACATTAGATGATAATAAAGCTGTTCCAGGTAACCAATTTGGTTAAAAAAAATGCACTATGGAGCTGGAATATATAATTGTAAATTAGATAAATGTGATTAGATATTACTTTATAGGAAGAGAAGGGGTTGTTTATCAAGGAGAAAGAAGGAGCCTCTTTCTTCAAACCAAAATGAAATCATTGAAATGTTTGGAGCATGTCTTTTTAATGTTTGAATGATGAAGTGAGCAAGAAAAAAATAATGAATGAACTTGTGAAACAAATAAACAGCGAAAAGAACTTATTTTTGGAAGAGTTATGAAACGCTAATGAATTCACCAGCTTTAGAGAGTTATTGAAAAAAAAATTAATTAGAAAAATGCTATTTATTCAATTCTATTACCTAAAGTTTAATGGTTGGATCAATTAAAAAT
The DNA here is from genome assembly GCA_036971475.1 of Prosapia bicincta. Classification (NCBI taxonomy): domain Eukaryota; kingdom Metazoa; phylum Arthropoda; class Insecta; order Hemiptera; family Cercopidae; genus Prosapia; species Prosapia bicincta. The sequence continues at coordinate 200,847,759 of JBAIZL010000005.1, forward strand.
ATAGATATATTTTGATATGTTGTTTATAACTATAAATTCTTGTGTGTACATAATACATGAAAAGGTACAATAGAGTCTTGATAATTCGAGTTAGATGGGACAGAGAACCCCTAGGATTACACGGAAATAGTTCCTGTATATTAGAAAAATAGGAGTTTTAATAACTCCTAATACTATAGTTAAAAATGCACTAAATAAGTTTATAGAACTTTATATGAACATTTCTTGGAAATTATTAATCACTTAAACAATAGTTTATGACTATCCGAACTTTCTTCGGACTTTGAAGGACTATAAAATTCAAGATTTCTTGGAAGTTTGATTCATTTCTTTTGCATGCAGTATAGCTACAAACATATCTTGAAAGCCCGATTCATTTCCTTTGCATTCCGTATTGATATAAACATGTCTTGGAAGCCAGACTCATTTACATTGCATACCGTGTGGCTATAAACATTTCTTGGAAGCCCGATTCATCATTTTCTTCCAAATAGATAGAATATGCTGAAATAGAAATACGCTCAAAGTATCGCTACTCAGAATTTTGAGACTCTACTGTTAATCGGTGACTCTTGACTTGTGTGTAGTAGAAGATTTTAGTGAGTGATAACTGTTTTTAAAAAAATGGAATTCCCACTGAAAGTAGAATCTCTCAAAAGAAGTAGCTAATTCTTTTGATGGAGGTGCTAATATAAAGTGTTGTTACATCATTTTACAAGCTTAACTCAAGAATAAAACTTCAAGTATATTACCCAATGAATGGCACATATTTTACATCTGGCTGTGATACACTCAGCTGTAAATTGTCTTTAATCGAAAAAATCGATTTGATTTTATGTAGATGAATTGTTTCCTCGTTCAGCAATACAAAAGAATTAATGATTGGAAGATGGTACAAAAAGCTATTTCATGTATAAAGAGAAATTATAAAGGACTTTAATTATTAGCACTTCTATTTGGAACACAAACAATGCTCGCTATCAATAACTGACTATGAATCATGTTCAAATAATTTCAGTGCCTACGATTCTTAGAAATTGGTTTAATAAGTCTCATGTACTGTTAAATATTTATGAAGTAAGATTTTGTCGCAAGACTAAATTTAAAGAATAAATAGTGATTTATCAATAGAAAATAAATTATTGCAATATCATCATTTTCTGTTCTTTGAAAAATAAAATTTTGAGTAGATAATTTGAAAATTATCCAAGAAAAAAAGAAGATATCCATTTTAATAAAATTATCTAATGTAAAAAACAAACCACTTACATAAAAAAACATTTTAAATCTGAATTAAAAAATAGAGGTAGAATTTCCTAAAAAAGACATTTAAAAGCCAGAAAACATTAACAAATTAGCATACTCTATTTTAAAGTTTTGATGTACATATTATGTTGGAATGTACTATGAAAAGCATTGAAAAACAGTTTGAGCCTAATAAAATCTCATGCTATTTTGGCTCTCAAAATTTTGAAAAAAATATAATATGATTGATCATTTAATCCCTGTATCTACCTTGGTAGCAGTGTCAAATTAAACAAATATTAGCAGATCGGATCTTATTAAATAGGTACTTGAAACAGTTTTTTCTTTTCATCTAATATAACATTTCCTTGTGCCTGTTAAATAATGGTGTAGATAAATAAAGTATGTTTTTATATAATTAACTTTAACGTTAATGTTTAACGTGCAATTCATTGCAGTGATCCCCCGAAGCTAGGCTTTTCAATATTTAATACTTGACATATAAATAGATATTTCCTTCTAGTCATGTTAGTTTTAAAGTTAAGATTGGGTATCAATAAACAAATTGTTGAAAAAAGTAATGATCTCTCTAGGAATATTAAAATAATTTCATGTTCGTGAAGTGTAACAGGGACTTATTCCAAAATTATAAACAAATTTAAAAATAAAATTTACTTGACAAAAAATACTATTTACTAATATTTCTCAGCAATCATGTTTTGCACTTATCAATGCACTGTTTAATGTTGTAAGTCTGTAAAGTGAAAAAAGAAGTGTTAATCAAAACCATCAACATGTACAACCCAACAGATGAAATATTAAATGGCATCGTATATACAAATAACAAACCTAGAAAGATTGTTTTTTATTGTTCAATTTGAATTTTATGAAAGAAATATCAATCTGCCAAAAACAACTCTTTCTACCATAGTAAATTTCACTGTATTAATTATGCCTAAAATATTGATTCATTTTATCTTAAGCAATAACAACTACAATATAGTAAAAGTATTATTTTATTTCATACAGCTTGATTTTTGCATTTACATTAAATATGGCTAGAACCCTTCCTTTTAGAATAAATTACTTTGAATTTATGATAAGCATATGGCATCATATTTAATATTTTTTTAACATCATATAAAAGTATGGGATCATATTTTTTCAGTCTCTAAAAATCTGATATGGTGTAAACTACATTCACTATGAAACCTGGGAATTACTTGGCGAATTCTGCTAGTAGTCGGGAGAAAAGGACCAAAAGCCAACAATTCTGACAATGAATACGGTTTTGAATTTTTATGTTAATTTTCAACTGTTAAATTTTTTTTCATATATATAGTTTTTATGCAATAATTTTATACCGTTAATAATTGCAGGTCTTTTTAAAAAAATTAACCTCTTGTAAGTATAAATTAATTTAGGGATTATCTTATAATGTAAAATGCCTTTTTTTTATTTAAAAAAAAGCTTTAGTTGAAGAGAGTTATACCTGGAGAGATTAAACAAGGTAATTTGAGAAGCTCTTAACTTAAGTTTGTATGTATCAAAGAAAACTGACCTCAAATGTGAAAGCAAGGTACAGTAACAAAAAGAGTATCTTTAAATTGAAAACGAATATTTGTTATTTAAATCAATTTAGAAGTATTGAATATGAAATTTCTATGAGTGTTATATTACCTTTTATTCAGGGGAGCCAACATCATCATGAGGATTATGCATTTATCGTACATTATTAGATGTGATTCATCATGTCAATACACTGTTAGACCTGATTCACTGTATCACTCCTTTATCACTACTTGGTAGAAAGTGTTTGTATTTCCTTTCCTTCGTATGTACAGAATAAGAATTATAGGTAATTATTGCGTAATTGAAATAATACTATTGAACTTCCTTGCTGACACGTTTTGAAACAATCATTTTATTGACAAAGCTGACCCACTACACAGGTCAGCAAGAACGTTCGAAATACCTCAGCAAGTAAGTTCGATGGTATTCACTCAGATATGCAATATTTACTTATAATTTCATTAATGAATTCAAAGTGATTACAGCAAGCAACAAAAGAATTATGTACGAAATAAGCGTTCTTATCCAATGTAATTTGCTCTTGGCAGTTTCTAACATAATTACACAATAGGAGACTAAAAGGGCTGTAGGCACTTCTGTAATTCAAGTTAGTATTTATGTAATCCTTACTTATTTAGAATTGCAGTAGAGTCTTGATAATTTGAGGTAAATGAGATCGAGACCTCCTTGGATTGCAAGGGAATACGTTCCTGTGCATTAGAAAAAATAGGAGTTTTAATAAACCCCAATACAGTACTATAATTATGAATGCACAAAATAAGCGTATAAAACTTTATATGGACATTTCTTGGAAGCCCAACTCATTTCCTTTGCATACCGTATTGATATAAACATTTATTGGAAGCCCGACTTGTTTCCTTTACATACCATATGGCTATAAACTTTTTTTGGAAGACCGATTCATCACTTTCTTTCAATTAGATAAAATAGGCTTGAATTTAACGGAAGCTCGAAATATCGGGTCTCGGAACTTCGAGACTCTACTGTATAACCTTTACTGACATTATAACCTTTGAGCAATATAATTTGATTTTAGTTGACCTATGATAAATGATTTTTCAGGTTGTGTGCTTGTATATCTTTTGTTTCCCCTCCAGAGCCTGTTTTTTTCAAATTGTGAGTAGTCACAGCTTAAGCACCGAGTAGGGCCAATGGTCACTAGTAGTGAAACTGCAGGATTTTTTGTTTGTGTGCTAATTTATAATATATTGCTACTTTTTAGGAATTGCTATTTATATTTTATTTATGCTTGTTGTTTGTGTTCAGTTATTGATTACTTATATTCTATACAAAATTTAAAATTATAACCAATTTTAAATGTTCATCATTATCTAATTATGTTCAACAACTCTGTTAAATTAAAGTGTAATGCTGATCTTACCCTGCACTCATTGAACTTGGCGTCCTTTGGATCATTTGATTCATCCCACTGTGATATACAAAACTCTGAAAATTTTGGAAATTATTTTATTATACAAATATATATATATATATATATATATATATATATATATATATATTCAGAATAAATATAGTAACAATAAAGTTTGTTGGGAAATAATGTCGAACATTTGGAAAGAGAAAGACCATGAGCTTTCTGCCTTCCTTAAGGATGAAACCTAAACTACTTGAAAAACATAATTATTTTACTAGGCAAGATGCAAACAAATATTTGTTGAAAGTAAATAATAACAATCGCTGAAATATAATTTCTATGAGGAGTGGAAGAATAAACATTACCCTAGATTCATAAACTTGTCTGTCAGACAACGCAAGATTCCAGGACTGTGTATTTTGGTATCATGGAGGAGAGTGAGAATGATGCAGAAGGTCTTCTCCTCCTCTCAACTTCTGTTTCCACTGTCATCCCATGGAAGCATTTGACGAGTAAATGATTGTTTTGAGGTTACATTACGTTTTCTTAGCGTAGTCATCTGAGAGACGAGTCTTTATTAATAGCGGGAGTATGTTTTCCCAAAGGCTGATGCCTATTTAGGATGTACTTACCTTACAAACCAAGTAAATGCAGACTAAAAATAGTTATCCTATGGGACTTTAAACAAAGTATGTAATTGGCGTTATACGATACTTGGGAAAGTCTTCGAACACACCTGGCCTGCCATCAGGTGCCTATATTACAATAGAACTGACAGAATCTATACATGGCACTAATAGAAATGATACCATGGATAAATGGTTTACATCCATCACTTTAACAATAGGGCTGTTGAGAAACCATCAATTAACAGCTGTATGTACTCTACAAAGTGATAAAAAAGAAATCTCTCCAGAAATAAAGCTGCAATGATAGCTCCAGGAGCAATTGAATGATATATAAATAGATCTGGGATACTGGACTCACTTCCTTTTCATACCATATTAATATAAATATTTCTTGGAAGCCTGAACATAATTCTTTTCCAAATAGATAAAATAGGCTCGAAATATATGGAAGCTTAAAATATCGGGACTCTGATTTTTGAGACTCTACAGTACTTGGCAAAGCCTGCTTAGAAAGCATCAAGTGGCATTATTTTGAGATTTTATTTCTTAACTCAAACTGTGTCTATTATTTAATATATTTTGTATTGTGATATGTTTTACGTACATATTTGTCTTTCTATAAACACTCCACAACACAAAATAGAAACATTATAAGTGGACAAGCCTAAAATCTTTTTGATCACATTAAAAGGAAACGTCCTTTTAAAATCAATGCTTCCTACCTTAATAACACTCCCAGCAGCCAGATGAATAATCATTTAAATACTTTTGAAATAAGGAAATCTGATGCCCAGATTCTGCATTGCTGTTCAAAGGAATAAATCTTACCAAAGCAGCTTCATATAAAAAGAGGAATTCTATGTAAAGACAACCCAAACAGAAGTGCTTAATTAACGACTGACTGACCATTTGGCAATACTAGATCAGGCTAACAGACTTATTTTCAAAGAAATAAGTAGACTCTTTTATTATTTAAAACAACCAACGAAATTAACTGCATAATATTCATTTTATTTTCAACTCAGGCCATAACTGATCTCTAGGTTTTCGTAGGTTAGGTTATTTGGGTGGGGGTGGGATATTATGGTGGTGTGGTTGTATTTTGTGAGTATTAGGAGTTATGATGTCAAAACATGTGTGAGTTGTAATGTAATTGTGTATTGAGTTGCGTACATGACAATCCCATAAAGTACTTATCAATACCATACAGATCATCCAAAACCCACAATCTAACCAACACACTACGAACATACAACTACAAAATAGCTTATTCCACACACAACACTCTCAATAAACAATTTAAACCAGCAACAAAATCTACGACATTTACAACGCCACTGGAGTTTACAAACTAACTTGCAGTTTGTGCCTCAGTTTTTACATAGGTCAGGGAGGGAGGTCCTTACACACGTTGCCAAGACCATATAAAAGCACTAACAAACAATAACTACCAATCAAACTTCGCTGATCATCTCAACTCCACAAAACATGACTACATAGACATAACATCTAACCTACAAATTCTTCATTAACAACACAGAATTCTTCATTAACCAATGCTACACAACCGAACAATAGAAAATATACAGACACTTTAAACTACACCCTACACACATACTCAATATACAATTACATTACAACTCACATGCACTTTTTGACATCATAACTCCTAATACTCACAAAATACACCCATACCACCATAATATCCCACCCCCAACCCTAACCTACTTAAACCTTGAGATCAGTTACGGTCTGAGTTGACAATGGGACACATCTCCCCAAATATCCGTCCTCAACTAATATAAGTAAGTGCTACTATAGACAAGTTTGTAAGTATTTACAAGTGTTTAGTGAAAACTAGCTCACGTGAAGATGGAATCAACAAATATAAACATTTAAACAATGAAATATTTCTCAATAGTCTTCAAGTTTTATTTCTTATACAATTTGTTTGAAATTTGAATTTCAGCTACTAATAATACTCTTGAGAGCCAAAATGTTTTCTAAAAGTTGCACTTACTATTATGGTGTAATATTCAAGCACAAGCTTTCGCATACATCCATGTTTAAGTACTACTAATTTTGGGAAGGTTTTATGTTGAATTTTTTTTGTTTTTTTCATTAAAACATATAAAATACTTTAACCAACCTGGGGTAACTCCTTTTGAAGCCTCTGGCGCACAAGCGGAAGCTGCATTCATTACCTTTGGTAGGAATTTGTTTAATTCCCATCGAACCTGTAAACAACCATAGAAAACATATTTTTAACATAATATAATGTAGGTTTTTTATGGATATCTTTTCATTACTTAATTAAGCTATCCCTATAATGCTTTTAAGTAACATTTTCAAAGAACAAATGGAATATATTTTATATAAGAATGTTTTTAATGGCTACAGACATTTATCTACCAAGTGCTTTTCAGCAAGTGATATCAATTTTGTCTATATGTAAATTTTATCCTTACATTATATAATAAGTACTATATTATAACCAATTATTAATTATCAATTAAAATAGTGATCTCTTTTGGAGTTACATAGCTTTACCTTCTGAAGTTAGTACTTGCACAATCTCAATAAATTGATACATGAAGGGAAAAAAATAAATACATTTTTCATTTATTTAATGTGAAGAAAAAATAATAAGTTGGCTTATAAGTTTAAAATCTATTAAACATAGTTTTTTTTTTTAATGAAGTCATTATGGTTGTTATCAATCACACCATATTTCTAACAAGTTTTCTAACCATGTTTTCATTACATTGAATTTTATTTAATTATTTACCAATTTTGTTTTATTTTTTCCTAACAGTGGTGGCAAAAATCTACTAAGCTGTGGGCATTATGTAATTTTTTAATTTGTAAACTAGTGATTTCCTATTTAACACTTTGTCTTTAAATAAATACAATTTGTGATTAGTAAAAAATTAAATACTTAAACAAACAGTATATGTTAACTTACAATCAAGTTTCCTTTTATAGAAAATATTGATAAAACCACTAGAAGAATAGAATATAGGAACATCATTGTAAACTTTCCAACACTGATCCCTTTGAAGTGAGTGAATCTGAAACCTTTATGTAATAACTAAATCATAGAATAGATAGTCATGAGACTATCTCATTTTAATATCATTAATAACCCATTGCGCCTGTTTTATGTGTCTAATCAGTTTGAGCTTCCTACTGGAAAATAATTAATTATTAAATGTTATTGTTCTTTAATTATAATTTTTATATTTATTTTTAATGCATGAAACTAATTTTGCACTAGAAGTTGTGTATATTTTTTGTAGCTCTTCCTGTTATAGTTAATGATTTTAAAATCAAACCACAATTTTAAGTCTCTTTCTAATAAATATATACAAAATATACTGTATATGATTGTCATGTTTACTCCAAATATACTGTTTCAAAGTGTAACCTTACATTGGTAGTCTATAAAACTCAAGTTTTACATTAATTAAGTATATCATTATTATTTATTTTGGACTAGGAGACTGACAGACTTACCTTGGTAAGAGTACACTCTGCAGTCTTGAAATAGAAACACATAAAAGCACTTAACCAATGAAATATTTCAACCACACAGTGGTCTTTGTCAATCAAAGAGAAAACACACAAAAAATATGAGATAATGAAATAAAATAAATATTTGGACAAAGACCACTGTGTGGTTGAAATATTTCATTGGTTAAGTACTTTTATGTGTTTCTATTTCAAGACTGCAGAGTGGACTCTTACCAAAGTAAGTCTGTCAGTCTCCTAGTCCAAAAAATCTAAATAATCATTACCAACCAAAACTAACCTAAAAATTATTATTTATTTGTCACAAATCTACCCTTCATACCTAAGAAAAATTATTAACAGTAAATGTTTGCCATTTGCTATTTTAAATAATTTAGAGTCATACTCTTATTTTCATTACATCACAGCTATTTCTGTTTGTTTGTTTGGATGTATACTTCTGTTTCCAAACAGGGTCATGAGGTGGCAAGATGCTGAGAGGTAGCACTTTGAGGGGGGTAACACAAGGCTTGAGCCATGATAAGTTTTAGCAGTTTTACATTCAAACAATGGAAAAGTCTTAGAATATTAGAAATATAAACATCTTCATTTCACTGTATTAATTATAAGCAATTATTTAAAGGGCTAAATGACTACTATCAAGTTACTATGCTGATGCATCAATGAAACAACAGTTTCAAAATGTGTCAACATAGTAAATTAATAGTTTTCTTGAATTTTGTAGTCCATTACGTTCGGTGAATCTTATTGATCACCTAAACAATAGTTTATGACTATCCGAGCTTTAAAGTTCGTATAGTCATAAACTATTGTTTAAGTGATTAACAGTTTTATTTAGTTCTTTAAGTAATTACTTATGATTTACAAATTTATTTCCGATCCTCATGTTAATTGTTACATATAAATACTTAAACAGAAGTTTATGACTATCCGAATTTTGAATTAAATAAATTTTGTTAAAACTTACTGAGACAGAACGTTTTGATCGCTATGTGGCGATCTTCATCAGTGTCTTCTGCTTGGGGATGTTGGGTCAAGCGGTGACGGTTTTAAAGGTAGGTTTTCGATAGTATCGAAGAGTATGTGTGATTTGTATTGTGTTTGTTCGTTTAATATGTGTGTACTTTGTGTTTTTGTGTGTCTGTAAATTTCATATTGTTCTAGGGTGTTGAGATGTGGTCCTTTTTTGTTGATGTGTAGGATTTCTAGGTTATGGTAAATGTCTGTGTATTTGTGCCCTGTATCTTTTAAGGGGTTGTAAAATGTTGAGTTTGTGTTCTGTTTGTGTTCTTCGACTCTTTGTTTAGAGCTGCGACCTGTTTGTCCAATGTAGAATTTGTTACATTCGTCGCAATTCAGTTTGTATATGCCTGATGCTTGTAGTTTATCCTTGTTGTTGGTGTTGTGTTGTATTTTGTTTGCTAAATTTACTAAATTCAAAGTTTGGATAGTCATAAACTATTGTTTAAGTGATTAATAAGATTCACCAAAGGTAATGGACTATAAAATTCAAGAACATATAAATAGTTTCATTTTCACAAAAGCATCTCTTGTCTTTGTTCTTACATCTAATAATTGATTGTTGTTTTGATCTTTTAAAACACATTATACTCAGATATAAATTTATGTTTCTTTCCTTTTTAACTTTAAATGTTGTATATTGTTAAGATCACATTATTTTCAGTTTTGGAAATAATTTTGTTTTGTTCAAGTTTATGTTTAGGCCATATAATATGCTATTTATATTTAGTCAAGGTATCTTTTGAATGTGTAAAATGTTGTCAGCCAATAACACCACATTTACAGCTAACTTGAAATATGTAGGAATCCCCTGTGCTCTATTTCACATGTTTCTCCCTCTAATGCTTGTTGAAAATAGTTTTTAGTATAAGTTAAATAGAAAGCCAGTAGTACACATTCTTGCCCTGCCTCTTTTTTAATCTGTTTTATTCTAGGATTCAGTAAATGTCCAGATTTGTGTTACTTAAATTGTGTTCTGTATTTTAATGTTATTCAAAATTGTCTACAAACATCATCTTTAAATTCAATAGACTATATCCTCATCTTTAATTTTTTCAAAACTTTATTTTAAAACAAGATTTAACATGTATTTCTTGTATAACTTACACTCCCCTAATATATATTCTTGTACAAATTTTCAGTTGTCAATAAAATATTTTTTATTCATCAAATCAAGTTCAAATACATTTCCTTTAACCTGTAGTGGATAACAATTGATGTTAATAACGTTTTATTCAATAATTAAAGTATAAAAATTTAGGGGTGTCTAGGACGGATTCGAACTGAGTATCTTCATGTTCAAAGTCTAGCTCCTTGGCACTATGCCAACTTCCCTTGTTTAGAAATGCACTTCTCAAAGATGTATATGAATTTTTGTTTTGCCTCCATCTGGTTATCGTCAAAACCTCCACTACACAAACTTAAACTGTTGCCATGGCTACCAGACAATATGATAAATAATAATCAAGAGTTAAAAATAAATGAAAAGAATAAAATAAACAAAGAAACTGTATTGACGCTATTGAAACTTGCTTAAAAACCGACAATGCGAAAGGAAAGCGAAAAGAAAATACAACACAATGCAAACGACGAAAAAAATAAAGCATATAAATAGTAACAAACAAATAATAATAGTCTAATACCATACATAGAAAGGAAATGGAAAACTACAAGGAGGTTTGCTTTCTATTTTGCCACTTGATATTGTTATTCTGACATTTGTACATACATATTTATATTAAGACTCACCGAGCGTAATGGACTACAAAATTCAAGAATATTTATATTTATTGTAATTATACAATCAAAAGAAACTAAAATAAAAATTTTCTTTGTGGATTTAAGAAGGAGTTGACTTGAAAATTGTTTTATATTACTTGCTTAATAGGGTTTTGAGTAAGTTGACAACATATTTAAGTTTCTATAAAATATACCAAATATATTCTTTAATGTTTCTATAAAATTTACTATCTGTGAATCACATTATTATTAATATTGATATGTTGTATTCATCATTTGTTTCTTCTTTAATTTATAATAGTTTATCGTATTGCTATATATATATATATATATATATATATATATATATAGGTAAAAATACAGTTATGCACTAAAGTAAAGTTGTTACTATAACTATACAGATCTGCATTGATTCATCACTTCTAATTGTTTCTATATTTTAAAACAAATTGTTACATAACCAGGCTTAGATAATATAATCACTGAATAAATCATAGTTTTATTGGTGGTCTGATAAAGTTATCAGCTTGTAAAAACATTTGACAAAAGTTGAAAATTTATAATTTTTCATTATAAATACGTTTTATTATTTAATATTTTATTTTAAAATTACTTGATTTTAAAAATAAATTTTCTATAGTTCATTAATGGCACATAAAAAGTTGTACATAAGTAACACTTAAACATTTAATACATAAAGGTTTCATATATTTAAAGGGAAAATTAAACTTTTACACTTCACAGCAAAACAGTTTTGGGAAAACCTAATATTTCACTTTTCTAGGTAGTTTTTAACTCTAAATAATTAATTATTAAATTTAATAGTATTAAAAACATTGTTGTTTTGTTATTTTGAGACATAATATTTATCTATATTTGTTGATTCCATCTTCACGAGAGCTACTAGTTATCACTAAACACTTTTAAATGTTTATAAACTTGCCTATAGTAGCACTTTGTTTGTTGAGGACGGCCGTTTCGGGAGATGTGTCCCATTTTGTTGATTCCATCTTCACGTGAGCTACTAGTTATCACTAAACACTTTTAAATGTTTATAAACTTGCCTATAGTAGCACTTTGTTTGTTGAGGACGGCCGTTTCGGGAGATGTGTCCCATTTTGTTGATTCCATCTTCACATGAGCTACTAGTTATCACTAAACACTTTTAAATGTTTATAAACTTGCCTATAGTAGCACTTTGTTTGTTGAGGACGGCCGTTTCGGGAGTTGTATCTCATTTTCAACTTGAGTAACGGTCTGAGTTGAAAATGGGACACATCTCCCGAAACAGCCATCATCAATAAACAAAGTGCTACTATAGGCAAGTTTATAAACATTTAAAAATGTTTAATAATATTTATCGTTACCCTAGGTTTACCTAATTTCAAAGTATAAAGTAGCAATACCTTTTTGTAAAATACAAAATTCGATATTTCTTTAAGATTCCACAAGGTTAAAATCATGTTTAAGACTAAAAGTTATTTAATATAAATTATTAATAATTCCATACTAACTTGAGACTTAATGAAAATTTTTTCAATCAATTGGCTATTCAATAAATAAGATTAAGTCATTCATTTAGGAGCATGTTTTTTTTAACAGTTTAGTAATTTTGGGGAATTTACAGTTATCACATATAACCCTATAGTTTATTCTAAAGAATTTCTCTGCTTTATTCTGACCATAATAGACTATTTTCTTCTTACTTCTTTTTTGGGACTTGTATTTACATAGAAGTAACTAAGTCTACTTGTGATATTGGGTTAGTCATGCTGCTGTAGAATTATACTAATTTATTCTTAATACTCATTTTCTGTATATCAATCAATGCCAGTGGCATATCGATAGGGGGTAAGAGCCCCCCCACCAAAACAATTTATTTCAACAAAAAATATTAACCTATAAAACAGCGCTAGTTTTTAGCAAAATAGCTTCCCGACGACCCAAAAATTGTGTAATTTTTAAGAGCCAAAATAGCATAAAATATGATTTCTAGAGATGAAAGCATTCAAAATTTTTCCAGAGAGATTCTGCTTCCTGACTCCTTGGGTCGTCCATCCTGGCTGCACCTCAGCCTAATGCTATAAACCATATTCATTTCTGCTTCATAGAGATTTTTTTTTTTTTTTTTTTTTTTACCCGGGTCTGAGCCCCCAAAACCCGCCCAGCCCTCGTGGCAGCCAACCTCTAGCGAGCTACCCTCCGTCTCACATGCGCATGCGGTTAGTATCCCTACCGCGAATGAAGGAAACGGGATTGATTGCCCATGTACCAAGCTCATAAGCTCTTTCCATGGAGAATCAGGAGATAGTGAAATGAAACAGTACGGTAAGTGTCGCGCTAAGAGCGGGATGAAAAAACCTGGCAAGAAAGAAACCCTGCAAGGAAAAATCCCGCGACAGATCATGCAGGAACCCTGGGGGCTTGGATCACCTTATGCTATGGAATAAGGAGAGGTATTACCTTGCAAATACCTTGTTAGTGAGTCTATGGCAGGAATGGCATGCACCTCTTCTTCTGCTGCCTACTCGAAACTGAAAAGGCATGCAATCAAATTATTACTTCCGTTGGGGCTAAGCTGCGGCCCTGGAGATGTGCCCCTGCGTCACCTGGAACATAACTGTGAAGCAGAATTTATTAGTATGTATATTTTATTTTGGTGGTATGGTGTGAGCTAGGCGGTCAGTAAGGACAGCGGCCGTCTGTGTGTGTCGTGGGTGGGGTCATATCTACCCAGTGAGGAAATGAGTGTTGATGTTGTATGTGCGTAAGCGTGTTTGTAGAACTTTGTTGCTAAGTGTCGGAGGTGTTGTTTGATGAAAGGCACTTTTAAGTCAGTGTGAAGCAGTGTTAATCTTGTACATCTAGGTGCCTTCGTGATTATTCGCAAAACCTTGTTTTGGAATAACTGTAGTCTGTGTGTGCGTGTGTTACCTGCATGGCCCCAGACGGGTGATACGTAAGTGAGTATGCTGCGCAACATAGATACGTATATAGTAGTGGCCGCCCGTAGTGAAAGTGGGCTTGTTCTGTTAAGCATAGGATATAGTTGTGTTAATCCAATTGTTGCTTTTTTTAACGTGTGTTGAGTTGGTGTGTCCTACGTTTGGAGAGAAGCAAAGCCTGGCACTTGGCCACGTTCACCTTAACTCTCCCTTCATAGAGAATTTATAGCTCTGATTGATGCTGCTACCTGTTGGATATTTATATAACTACAAAGAAAATTAAATCCATAGTAAAGTATAATTGTACTTTAGGTTTTTTATATTTAAAATCCTTTAAAGTACTTAATATTAATATAATAACATTTGTGAACAATTCATATCCTCTTAATATGTAATATTGTTGAATGCGAGTTATTTCTTTTTTGTGTGCACAGTAAACAACAAAATGTTTTACTGACAATTTTATCACGCAAAATATGACATCATTTTCTTAAAAATTTACCTAATTTAGTCATCATTTTATTAAGCTTAAAATATAATTACTAATTGTAATTAAAAATAATTTCAATGTCATACTAACAGTGAAAAAGTATTGTTTTTAGTGAAAAACTAGTAGCTCAAGTGAAGATGGAATCAAACGGAATGTGACAATGCATAGCACACACTCTTTCAATGCTCAGTTATCTTAGACACTTGCCACTGGTTAGGAAATGACAATGATGACCATGGGAACACAATTATCAACTATGCACATAGAGTTAAGGTTAATTTATCCAGAGTCAACATAAACCAATTTGCCAAAATTCATAATTTTACATTAATAATGTACTGGGGGGAAAAGTTTTTTTTGATACCTTAGAAAGTTTCCATGTTATGTTCATTTGCTCCTTTGTAAATAAGTAATCTATATTCAATTTCAGGCCAAAAGAGTTTAATCATTTCTAGGGTTACATTCGTGAGGGCAGCAGAGATGTGTTGCTGCAGATGCACCAAAGTACAAATTTCCTCAGAGCAATTTCTTTTCTCTTAGGCATATGTGTTAGTTTTATCTCCTGCAAAGTTGAATTGTACGTGCATGGAGATATAATAATGTTTGCAGTATATTTTGAATTTTTTTTTTTTTGTATTTTAAAGCTTTGTCAAACTTTAAATATATATCTGTCTTAGCAAGAAAGTTGGATTGTTTCCCATTTTATTTCAGTGGTTTTTGGCCAACCTAGTGAGTGCTTTTCCTCAACATTTTTTGTTTTTGAAACTGATTGAACCATCAATAAATAGCTTTGTCATTCTATACAAAGTGACACTGAACACTAACAACTGATTATAACTCTAAAATCTGTTGATTTATCAAACTAAATAACTCCATCTGCTAATTTCTGCAAGGTAAAATTGGTGTCTATTCTGCATATGTGAAGGCCAAGTAGTGTCGCCATCTGCTAATTTCTGCAAGGTAAACATGGTGTCTATTCTGCATATGTGAAGGCCAAGTAGTGAAGAGATTATTCATGTAGATGGAGAACCTTTGCTTCAAATATCAAATTTTTGAAATCATGGAACTTTTTTTTAATGGCCCAAAAATATGATGCAAAACACTTGACCTGAAATTTAATACAGTCCAGATGTCTGCAGAGCAAAATCTGAACTTACTATGGTAAGTAACTTACAACTTACCTTTAGTATGATACCAAAAAATTCCTTTTTTATGTACATTGTATGAAAAATTATTAAATTACCTCTAATAGTTTATTCTTTTTCATGATTCTGTGAATTTATACATAGACCTATTAAAGAGAGTAGTTCAAATGTGTTAGTAACTGATATAAAGGTGTGAAATGAGTGAAAAATATTCCTCAAATGATTTAGTTTGGTATAAAATCTAAAGGTGTAATACACTTTCTTAGCTTAAAAAATCTACATATTCGTAGCTAAGAATATGTAGTAAGATAATATGTGCTTTGTGATATTTTTATTATTATTAACTAGTTTTCAATAATATTCCCGGTAATAGTATTATTAGTTAAAACGTATTACAGTTTCCACAATGTAATATTGATAGGTGAGGGTTTTGGTATATGCGTACTTTTCTAGTCCAGTTCCATACTTACTTACTAGTCATCGCCCACCCTCGGCAGGTTAGCCATTTGGCAGTGCAATGACCAGTAGAGGCAGGTGATCTTCCTGTAGTCGTCTTCTTCTTCGTCCACAGGGTTGGCTGCTAGGGCTGGACACTGGGGTAGGTGGGCTGCGTCCATCCTGGGGTGTTGGCACAACGTACAGGCCACATCTGTGCTTAACCCGACTCGGTGCAGAAGGGCTGCCAGGTAGTCGTGGCCAGTGGTAATTCTGAACACAGCTACTGCTACATCTCTAGGCAAGTTTTGGAGTATGGAAGAGTCTATCGGCTAGGCCCAATTCTTCCCTATGCTAGCTTGCCAGTTGTGTGTTCTGGTCCATTTGTTTACTGCTTGCTTGATTGAGGTATTTGCAGAAGAGTGCAAGGTGGTTGGTGGACAGCAGTGCCGTTTTTCGTTCATTTCAGGAACATTGGCCTTTTCGTTCCCTTCCATGCCAACATTGTTTAGGATCTACTGCAGGTGTAAAGTCCAGCCACCTAATATTAAGTTGAAGAGTCTCAATCGGCATGCATTTTGTTTTGTTTTTTCAATCATGTACTTGCTATTTGGGAGTACAATCATTGCAGCTTGACAGTCTATCAAAAATACACCTTTTTGGTCTATTCTAATACCAATAAAACCTCTTTATTTGTTATATTCTACAATAGAAAATCTACAAGTGATTTTATATTTCAAACAAACAAGAGAATGGTAAAGATAATCTATTTAATTAACAGCAATGTATTGAATTTAAAACAGTAAGTAAGAAAATGAAACAACTTTAAAGCTAAACAATAAATATGCTAAACGGTTAAAATTTTTCAAATTATAGGTAGTGATTGAACTTGGAAAAAACACAAACATAACACCAAGACACATACATTTATACATACATACACTCATTTTAAATATACACATAAAACTGTGTAAAATGAATGTTGGTTTATAAAATAAACTAGTATTATATACTATATTAAATTATTACATACCTATTTTACAATCCAGTAACAAAGTATCCACTTAACCCGTTCACTATAACTGGTTTTATAGTGATACTATCCTTACAAGTGAAAAATTATTATTGAATTTTCAGTTACTATGTCTACTATTTATTATAAGTTTGATCCTAAATGAGGTTCAAAATCAGTTTTAATGCAATTTTTAAAAACCTGAGGATGATCAGCATCTAACGTTCTGTTCCAAATAAGATAATAGACTAAAATTCAATTTTATAAAAACTTTATCAAATATCATGTACAACTCAAGTTGTAAACATGTAAAATGACAAGGTTTTATAACTGGTGTATCATTTTACCAAGGTGGAGGGTGTTCAAGATCAGTGTCATCACTCCCCATGCTTTCTCAGTCAGAATTACAACTAATATTACTATCAAACCCTACTTTACTGTTATCTCATGAATTATAGATCATATATATGGTTTATATACAGTGGCGTAGCCAGTATAATGTTTGGGGGAGAGCACAATCCGGAGGGGCAGAGGGTGGAACCCTCTCTGGGAAATTTTGGACATTTTATCTCTAGAAACCATATTGTATGCTATTTTGGCACTTGAAACTACACAACTGTTAGGTCATCGGGAAGCTGTTGCTCTAAAAACCTAGCGCTGTTTTATAGAGTAAAATTTTTCTCCTAAAATGAATTGGTTTGGAGTGAGCATGTGTCCTCTGTGTCCCCCTCTGGCTATGCTCCTGCGTATATAGCTAACAAAAAAAAAATATATATATATATGCAATCAAAATACCATTTTCTCTAAAACTATGCTTACAAATCTTACAAGGACACACAAAAAAAATCATGGACACAATGACATTGTTTGACCCTCACTACTAACTGACATTGTCCTTCCCCAGTAGCTAGAACTGATTAAAATTATAAATGAAGTTGAGTTATTCGACACTCACTGTGTGTATTCAACTGAATGCGATATATATATCCAGCATCTGGATCTGGGTGAAAAACAGTATATATGTTAAAAAAGGTTTAGTTGTAAAGAAATTGTAGCTGTGATAGCAAATCCAATTAGCTTATGCTACGGCCAGATAATTTGTTCTAATTTGCTAAATAGTTAGGTAAACATAAAAAATTCATGTAATAATTTTAAAAAAGATGTCCTTCATTTAAGTTAGAACCCCTTATGTCATCATGATTTGATATCAGGTGGTGGAAATGTAGAAATAAAATAGTTTACATTATAGAAGATAGTTTTTGTTTATAAACAAACATATCCTAACAAAATGCTTTCAGCTATATTTTAATATAGTTGTAAAATAATATGGTATAACAATTAGGCAGTAATTCCTTAACAGTTACTTGATATTAAAGTTTGTCTTTAAAATAAAATTGTGTTTCTAGGGACATAACTAACATAGGTTCTAACAATTATTCATGGTTTATGATATCTAAAATAACTCTCTTCTTAAAGTTGTTTTTTGTAATCATCTTAATTTCACCGATGATTCAATGAAAGAACCAGCTTTCTTCTTTCATAGAAGAAATACTTAGTCATAAATAGCTGTTTCTATCTTTAATCATAAATACTTTACAGTTTTTGTGTTGTACATCTTGAGGTTTTTTAAATGACTAATTTTAGTATCCTTTGGCAAAGAACCAACCACTACCTACTGATATTTTTCAGCAGATGCATTTCACACATATCTGTGCATTGTTCAGTACTGTGAGTCATCGGTGACTCAATGAAAAATTTTAGTAAGTAGTGGTTTCTTTGCCAAGTAATACTAAAAGCATTACAAATATCTATTTCTTTCCTTAGTCTTAAATACCAATGTCAAAACTGAGTGAAAAACATTACAACAATTTACTATGCTGGCACGGTTTAAAACTGCCATTTCATTTATAAGTAGTAGGCAGGCTTTGTAAATAAAATAACGGTTTTCAAATACATCAGCATAGTAAGTTGCTTTAATTTTTCATTTAGATAAAAAGCAAGTTTTTATGATTTTTTTCTTTAGAAAGAAATTATAAGTAACATAGGTAAAAAAAAACTTGATCCAATTGTGTCATATATCACCAAGCACACTTAAAAATTGTTTAATATATTTCTTAAAACATTTATTAGAATGAAGCTGCTTTCAAAATCTATACTTACTAAATGATTTTATCAGTTTTATTGTTTCAATAAAAATATTTCATTCACAATTAAAAAAGTGAATAAGGTAATTGAATTTGGATTCATCTGAGAACAGATGAATAAACACTAAAGAGATGGATGAAAAAAACAAATTTTTAAATGTAACTTTCTTAAAGCAAGTTTTATTTACCAAGTTTTTTGTTTTGCACTATATACAATTGTGTACTGTTTACTACATACAAAATTCTGCTTCAAATGTTTTATTTGTAAATCATAGTGTTAATTAAATGAGGTCATTTTTAATTTATATAGATCTTTTATTATTAGAAAATGAATAAATACTTTCTGAACTCTTTTATTAACATGTCGATGAGCTTGCTTAGACATAGGTGACTTGCAAAACTTCGTAATCATAAAGGTTGAGCAGGTTTTTTGTTTTCAGAACAATGTGTTGCAAATGAATTTTTGCATCTTTAAATAACAGAGGCGATAAATATTTTGTTTTATTAATCACTTAAACAATAGTTTATGACTATCCGAACTTTATATTTAGTAAATTTGTTAAAACTTACTGAGACAGAACGTTTTCGATCGCTATGTGCCGACCTTCATCGGTGTCTTCTGCTTGGAGATGTTGGGTCAAGCGGTGACAGTTTTAAAGGTAGGTTTTCGATAGTATCAAAGAGTATGTGTGATTTGTATTGTGTTTGTTTGTTTAATATGTTTGTACTTTGTGTTTTTGTGTGTCTGTAAATTTCATATTGTTCTAGTATGTTGAGATGTGGTCCTTTTTGGTTGATGTGTAAGATTTCTAAATTTTGATAAATGTCTGTATATTTGTGTCTTGTTTCTTTTAAGTGATTGTAAAATGTTGAGTTGGTGTTATGTTTGTGTTCTTCGACTCTTTGTTTAAAGCTGCGACCTGTTTGTCCAATGTAGAATTTGTTACATTCGTCGTAGTTTAGTTTGTAGTGCTTGTAGTTTATCTTTGTTGTTGGTATTGTGTTGTATTTTGTATTGTAATTTGTTATTGGTTTTGTATGCTATTTTGTAACCTATTTTTTGAAATTTTAGGGCTATTTTGTTTGTTGTTTTATTTATGAATGGTAATGTGATGTATTTGTTTCCCTGTCTGTAGTGTTAGTTTTAGTGTTTTTTGTATTTTGTACCATAGTTTGTATATTATTGTGATGTTGTATCCATTTGTGTATGCTAAATATTTAATTGTGTCTAGTTCCTTGTTCATGTTTTCTGTAGTCATTATGACTTCTTTAAGTCTATGGAGCATGGATCTGAAGGCCGCGTGTTTGTGTGGATAGGGTGGTTTGAGGTGTTGTAGATAAGAGTGTCTGTTGTTATGGGTTTCCTGTAAATGTTGAAGCTGTGTTTTTGTGTGTGGCTTTTTGTTATGGTTAGGTCTAGGAAGTTTAGGGATCGGTTGGTTTCAATTTCTGAAGTGAGGTGGAGTTTTGGGTGTATTTTATTAGTGTAGGTGAAGAGTTTTTCACATTGACGGGAGTTGCCTCTGTATAGTGTTATGATATCATTGACGTATCTGTGCCAGTAAATAATTTTGTGTGCGTGTGTATTGTTTGTGAGTATCTTGGTGTTTTTTATGTGTTGTAGAAAAATTTCCCTTAGGACACTACTGATAGGACTTTCCATGTGTAGGCCATCTGGTTCAGAATAGAAGTTTGAGTTGTGGGTGAAATAGTTTTGTTTGGTGATGATTTGGAGGATGGTTATGATTTCGGTAACGTGGGTTTTAGGTATATTGTTCTGTATTAATTGGGTTTCTAGGATGTTGAATGTTTCGGGTATGGGTATGTTGGTGTACGTATTTGTTATCTCGAGTGATAGTAGTGTTGAATTGTGTGGTATGTTTATGTCTTTTATTTTATTTATGAGGTTTGTTCTGTTTTTTATGTGTGTTTCTGTGTTTAAGTTTATGGATTGTCTGATTATTTTGTCCATGTATTTTGCTAATTTATGTGCAGGGGCATTCTGGTAGTTGATGATGGCTCGGATGGGAATTTTGGTTTTGTGAATTTTGGGAAGAGGGCGGAGGGTAGGTGATTTTGGGTGAATTTGTTTTAGATGGAATTATTTGTTTTTGTTGATAATGTATTTAGATGTATTAATTAATTAATGTATTAATACACAGACATTTATCATAATTTAGAAATCCTACACATCAACCAAAAAGGACCACATCTCAACATACTAGAACAATATGAAATTTACAGACACACAAAAACACAAAGTACAAACATATTAAACAAACAAACACAATACAAATCACACATACTCTTTGATACTATCGAAAACCTACCTTTAAAACTGTCACCGCTTGACCCAACATCTCCAAGCAGAAGACACTGATGAAGATCGGCACATAGCGATCGAAAACGTTCTGTCTCAGTAAGTTTTAACAAATTTACTAAATATAAAGTTCGGATAGTCATAAACTATTGTTTAAGTGATTAATAAGATTCACCAAACGTAATGGACTACAAAATTCAAGAATTTTGTTTTAGCTTGTGAATAATATTTATTAAACATCATTTATTATTTACTCTATAATTATTTTCTGAAAATTGGAATTTTATGTCTAAAAATGTAGTTTGGGGTTTTCTAAATTATTTTGAAAACAATACACAGCTGATGTATTTTAGTTTATCAATGAAACAGTATCAGTAAACCATTTTCTTTAAAACCATTTAGTTTATTACAATGAAAATATTGTAAACAACCCCAATACCACAAAAATAAATCAAAATAACAAATAAAACAAGTTATTTAAGATTAAACCCTTATGTACATTTTGATGACCATGTCATCATTCTCCGAGGGTCTTGTTACAAAAACCATCTATCAAACAAGACGTTACAAACTAGAGTGACTATTGTGACCATAGAGTCATTCTAGTTTGTAACTTCTGTTTGATAGATTGTTTTTGTTTAAAGACCCCCTGAGGATGATGACATGGTCATCAAAATGTACATAAGGATTTAATCTTAAGTAACTTGTATTATTGTTATTTTTATTTATTTTTGTTGTATTGGGATTGTTTCCAATATTTTCATTGTAATATATTGTACCTCTGTGCTCTTGATATTGTATAACATCTAGTATATATATATACACATATATATGTTGACATTACATTAAGGTTTCTTCCTATATATCTAATGCAACGAGTAATTAGTTATGACTAAGAATTTAATCTAAATAATTCTTTAATATTTAACATTTGCCTTTCAAAGTATACAGAGTAACTGAATTTCAAATTACAACTTCATAAACATTTCTATATATTATCATTCATTCAAACTATAAATTATTTCCAGGAGCTAGGTTTCTTTTGCGTAAAAGGAACGGACATACTCTTACATACAAATAAATATTGCTGAAGAATTTACTTCTTAACATTTCTGAAAGGTTGTAATCCATCCAAATTGTTGAGAGCAAATCTTTATCTAAAGTAAGCACTTTTTTTATTTTAAACTTTATTTTCCAGAAATTTTCAAGTGATTTTACAAAGGACTCATAAAAAAATCTTCAGGCGTAGTATGCTTAGTAACATTTAAGGCCAATTTGTGATTTTTCTTTTCAAAATTGTTTCTTAAAATATTAAGACTTTGAAATAGGAAAAATAAAGGTAATATTAATAGAATTGAAGTTAGTACTACTGAAAAAAATCCAATGAGTTGCCATTCCAGCTGTATAAAAAATACCTGGAGAGTTACAATGTGTTTGCATGTAAAGGTAGTTGGTAGAATTAAACTAATAAACCCACCAATCAAATGTATGGGCACAATGTGGCAATAATCATCAAGATTTGATCTTAACATGATTTTTGACTGAGCAACTAATATTACTGAACTTATAATACCTATTACAAGGGATGAAATTGGTGTGTACATGTACAAACCTCCTGAGAGAGTAACTATACCCATAATTCCACCTTGCAAATACCTTGCGATTATCCATTCATCTGCTTTGTACATATACTTTGTACACTTCATTAATATAGCTGTACCAATTATACCTCCACATAAAGCCATTATGTTATTTTTGGCATAAAAAATAGAGCTATTCAGATTTTCCACCTGACTTATTTGTAATGGAGGTATGTTTACCATCAATCCTGAAATTATAAGAAAATAGCCAATTACAGCGAGTGGCATAGATGCAAGGTATTCTTTGTCCAGATCTTTCAACCTTATTAACTTTCTCCCAAAACACACGTTTCCAACAAAAGCAATGATTCCTCCACATACATGAATATTTGATGTACCACAATTATCTATAAAGAAAACTGATCTATTTTGAAAAACATTGTGCCTCAGAATACCATTGGTGCCCCACAGCCAATGCATAAACATAGGCTGAATAAATGCTGCTGTCACAAATGATAACAAAACATAGCTGATAGTGTGCATTCTTCCAGAAAACATTGTGGTTATAATTCCAGTAGTGATCATTACAGATGTCCAACCATACATGAAAAGATTCATATTAATATTATTAATGCATTTCCAGTTAAAATATCCAATTATTCCATTAATATCGCTTCCAAATGCTAATGTGCTACCAATTAAACAATAGCTTATACTAGCTATTGAGAAATCAATAACATTTTGTAACAAAATCTCGTTTGTATTTGATGTTGGAGTGCAACCAATTTGTATTAAAATGAACCCTACTCTCAAGTACAGTGGTAAAACTCCTCTTAATATAATCATAAACGCATCATCATTTCCCATGTCACTAACATAATTTAAGTCCATATAGGTGTCATCTATTTTAATGGAAGAATTTTGAGATAAATTTATATATCCGGGAAAAATTATTTTAGAAAAGTTCATGGTAAAATTATTTTCCATTATTGCAATTTAACAGTTAATATAACCTAACAGCAAATTATATAGAGATTTAACAAATTATATACATACATTAGATCAAAACATTGAACAGAAAACAGAAAAATAATGGCTTTACATTACACTAAGTTAACCAGTATTTATACAAATTAAAATTTAACAATTCATTAATTGTATATGATACTGAAAATATCTGACTTTTTTAGATTGTTATTTGAATAAAACTAAGTAATGTAGTTGACTATCCACTGTCAGTTTGATTTCAAATGTTATGAATTAAACTGAAAAAAATTGTATTATTTTAATGAAAAAATTCTGTTTGAGGAAAAGATATGGTTTATTAAGACAATATTAACATAATTAATTATAGTTGTGTTGAATATCTTACATAAAATCGTTACTTAAAGAATTTAAATTATATAGGGATATTGCTATATTAAAGATGAACTCCCCCTCCTCTCTCTCTCTGTCTCTCTCTCTCTCTCTCTGTCTGTCTGTCTTCTCTCTCTCTCTCTCTCTCTCTCTCTCTCTCTCTCTATATATATATATATATATATATATATATATATATATATATATATATATATTTAATAAATTTAAAATATTTCAAACACAAGAATACTTTTAATGAATATATTTATTCAAAGCTTTTCGCCGATAAAAAAGTATCAGCATCTTCAGGAAAAATAATTATCTAATCCTGCTATATTAAATAATGTTGCTATCATTAGATAATTATTTTTCCTGAAGATGCTGATACTTTTTTATCGGCGAAAAGCTTTGAATAAATATATTCATTAAAAGTATTCTTGTGTTTGAAATATTTTAAATTTATTAACTATATATACAAGAAAACATATCACCATATTTAATATATATATATATATATATATATATATATATAAAGAACTAAGTCAAAATACAAATACAAGAATTATAAACAATTGTTTAATATTCCTGATGATGTTGGTACTGTTAGCCAACAAAAAGCTTTGAATTGTAAATTCATATTGCGAGAATACATATTGCAATATATATATATATATATATATATATATATATATATATATATATATATATATATATATATATATAATTAATAAGGATAGGCAATAATATTAAAATTAATGGTTTCAGTGAAAGTTGCTTCTTTTATATAAATATTTATACATATACCTTATAACTTAATTTTATTTGAACTTTAAACCTAGCGCTACAAACGGCTGTTCTCTGCGCTACTATCGATTATTTGAATGGCGCGTATTTCTTGCAACGAAATCATGCAGCCGCGTTATTTAAGAGTTAGCCTGTAAGAGCGCCACAGTGTGGAATGGAAACATGGCGGCTGGTAGTGTAGTGTGTCGTTCTAATGTGCGTTTAGTGCTCGATTTTAACCGTGTTTTTAATTTATCATGTTTTATAGGAGTTGGAAACAATCATGAGGTAATGTTACTACAGATAATTAAATTCAACATGCATGTTATATTTTTAAATGTACTTTATTTATATCTTAATTTTGTTGCCTATAAACTATGGTCCATTAGGTTTGTTATCTGATTACAATTATTTTATTTGGCGGAATATTTTGAATTAATTTCAAATTTGAATTTATTATACATTGAATTTAATAAATGAGAATAATGTTATTTTCCGACAGATCGTTAACTAATATCGTCATAGACTAGAAACTTGTTAATTATTTTGGTATACATTTTTATTAACAAAAATCAAATAATATTTTAATTATAGATTTTACCTGTGAAAGTAATGTAAATAATTAGTCAAAGATAAAGTAAATTTTGTACATTAAAAAAAAGTAGTTGTCAATATTATGTTCAACAATGATGTCATTTTATTTCTGCAACTTAAATATTTAAAACTAACTTAATTAATTTACATTATGAAGGAAACCTGGCAATACCTATTAAAAATGAGTTCTATTAAAAGCTACCATTCAACTGTCTTAAATGGCAAAAATAGCAATTATATTTTTGTAAGATGTAAATACAAGGCTTATGAGTTAAGGACAAAGTTTGGATTTCGGCATTTTTGTCCAATGTTTCTTATCTTTTCATCATACATTTTTAGGTTTATTACAGGGTAATGTTTATTTGGGGTTAGCTACTATTTTATAAATATTTTTGTTTATAAACCTTTTTGCTATATAATTTTCTGTACTTAACAACCAAGTAAGTGTTTTATGTTAAAACAAAATTAACATAGTCATAGAAGTAAACACTTTTTATTTATGTGTGATACGAAGTAACATTTGTCTTTACCTTCCAATTAAAGGTATGGTCTAAAATTTATGATCTTGAACAAAAGTTTAATCTTTCTCAACTTTTAATTTTAATTTGTATTAATTTTAAATAAACGTAGCTCGTAGTATAATGTAGTATTTTTACATAATAAGTAGAGAGTATAAGTAGAAGTGAATAGAAGATAATATGTAATAAGTAATTAGCACGTTTTTATAATTTATAACTATTTGACTGGGCAGTACAGTACTGCATAATTGTATTTAATATATGGCTCCAATTCCAAGTTTGGTTTATAGCACTCTACTTAAAAATACATTGTGAACAAGAGAAAAGTTATAGAAATGTCAAGAACTAGAGATAATTGGAAAAATACACAAACCTAATCTAAATTGATATACAACATATATTTGATTATAGCAAAGTGAAATTTTATTTTTACATTATGGTTATATTTACGCATTGCAACAACGTAGCCTGTTAGGATGAGTTTGATAAAAAGTTTTCAAATTTAATATAATTGGTTGCTGGAGTGAAAGAGTGACTTCCTTCTTTCCCAACCATGACAATGTATTTTATTCTAACTAAACCTATCCTAATCTGATATTTTGCTGCTTTCTCTAAAATATATTTATAAAATAATATTTATTTATAGCTATACTATATAACATAAATACAGCTATTTATACTAATGTAAAAAGTTCTGTATGTTTGTAAGTTGAGGTTATGTTGTTTTTTTTCAAATTTTAACTATGGTTTCTGGTTCCTGACATTTATTGCTACTTTTCCTTGTTTTGAATGTAACTTTAAGTAGGCTAAAATGTATAAATCTGAAAGAATTAATGTTACATTAACTAAAGGTTCTAATAGACATTGCAATTTAGTAACTAAAAGTTTGACATTTTAAAAAATTATTGATTATAAGTTACATGTAAAATGTAATAATCCACTAAATTTATTTTGTACCCTACTAATACTTTGTTGTAGAAACATACAACAATCATTACATGTGTAATTGGTATAAGATAATGAAATATTTACAAAAATACTCGACAATGACAATCATAATAGTATAAGTCTACAAAAATTAATCACAGGTACAAAATATTTTATGTACTTTATCACCATAATGAAACAGTTTTCACCTTTTGTTAACAATATGAACTCATTGAGAGTCTGTATTTCTCTAAGTATTTTGTTGCTGAAATAATGTAAACTAGGTTTAAGGAATATTTGTTATTCTAGTATTTTCTTATTTCTTATTACACTTTTGCTATTACTTGTGACCAGATTTTTTGTTAACTAAAAGTT
Source organism: Prosapia bicincta (assembly GCA_036971475.1). NCBI lineage: Eukaryota > Metazoa > Arthropoda > Insecta > Hemiptera > Cercopidae > Prosapia > Prosapia bicincta. The sequence goes on from JBAIZL010000005.1 coordinate 200,875,516, forward strand.
GTTGAATTGTTAACTTACATGTGGAGGAAACGTTTTCGTCTTACGACTTCTTCAGCCTCCTGAAGCTGAGGAGGCTGAGGCCTGAAGCTGAAGAAGTCGTAAGACGAAAACGTTTCCTCCACTTGTAAGTTAACAATTCAACAACTTTTAGTTAACAAAAAGTCTGTTTGCAAGTAATAGCAAAAGTGTAATAAGAATTAACAACCAGCTCGTCATGAACAGCAACAAGATTTCGATATTTAAGTAATAAATTCATCACATAATATATTAAATTACTTAAACAAAAACAAAAACAATTAGAAAAGTGTTTTTGTACAAAATAATTTTAAAAATTATTATTTACACCATATAATTATAAATGCAGAGTTATATAACTTGTAGTCGGTCTTGAATATTTGAATAATGATATAGGATACTTACTTCTTACTTCTTACTACGAGCTTCCAAGGTTGGCCTCGATGTCTCCTATACACACACTCTGCCAATGGCCAGAAACAACTTTCTTTCAAGATTCTGTCCAGGGTACATTCCCGTCCTAGATGCTTTATCAAGGGACTCCTTGTTGCTGCTGTTACAGGGCACTTCAAAAGTATGTGCTCTAATGTTTCCTCTTCTTGCTTGCACACTCCACAGATAGAGTCGTTAGTAATATGAAACCTTTTCAAATATGTATTGGTGACAATGTGTCCCATACGAGCTCGTGCCGCAAAAGATGCCACTGAACGTGATAATGACTTGAAGATCTTTGGATCATTAGGTTGTTTTTGTAATGATGCAAGGAGTCTTGCAACTTGTTTCCATCTCCTGAAAGTTGTTACTCCTTAACTAATTGCAAAGAGGCAGTTGATAAAGAATCTCACATCTGTTGGAGAAAGAAATGGAGAGAATGCAATACTGGGCGCGAATATTATTCATTACAATAATGATATAGGATGAACATTAATCATCAAAAACCTGTTGTTAGAGGTTAGTTACATATCACATAGAAAGTCCCAAATGTTTTGTTTGCTTGTTTTGGTCAATAATTTTCTGTAAAAATGTATTTAGGTTAAATGATAATTAAATAACAGTCACTAATTAATTCCTTGACATTAAGTGACCTAGTGTCCCTAATACTGATTTAACAATTAGACTACTTCTATTACATAAGTAGTGCTATTTTTCAAAAATACAGTTAACATTTTGTTTATTTCACATGTAACATGTTTTTAAGGTAGTAAGAACAAAATATAATTGAAGAGTAAGGTTTGTTTATCAGTAAATATAAACAATAAAGGAATAAAACAGACAAAAATATCTGAATCACTAATCAAAATGTAAAAAGCATTATTAACATTTGTTGTGTGAATTATGAAATATAAATCTTTGGTCAAGGAAAAAATGGGTAAGATTGGATAAGTTTTGATGTTTTTGTTTTTACATATAACTTACATGTTACTTAAACATTCTAAATTAGAAAAAAGTGATTTTTAATGTCTGCAAACCACAGAGGTAGAAATTTGACAAATACCAAACATCATTCGCAAATGCCCTGCAGTGTTCGAATCATAAAAATGTGTTTTTTAATAAAAAGTAGTGTATATTACTATGTAGCTGCAAAGTGGCCTAATACTTATACAGCTGGATATTGGTTAATGTAGTGGTTCACAATTCTTGAAGAACTATTTGATAAAGGAGGTTATAAAAGGAAGGTTATGCTTGTACTGTATGACGATAGCTAAATGTAACTTGCTACCACTATTTATATTTTGCAATATTTTAAATAACCTTTTTCTTTGTAGAACATGTCTTACTAACGTTTTGCAATGTCTTTAAGGTAAGAATGCTTATTAAAACTCATTTAAACTATTAACTCAATATTTGCAATGCAAATATATTTCTTTGTAATATATGTATTTAGTTACGATTGCGATGAATTTAATTAAATACATACATTGTAAGGACATTTTTGGTCTCGTTGCTCCAAACCTTGTCACATATAAGTTTGCCTGCCATTAAGTTTCTTTTTATCTTTTGTATTGGATCCTTTATGTACAAAATGTTTTAGTTGGAAATTGTTTCACCTATTTATAATAAGATAAGTACCGGTAATAATACCACTTTTATTTTTGCAACATACATAAAATTACATTATTACATACTAATGACATTCTTAAAGCTGTTAGATAACATGCAACACTTCACCTTTATACCAGTAATTACACACAAAATTACACTTTGTAATTACATATAAAATTACTTTTTGTAATTACTCAAATCACACATTAAATTACAACAAAAATTCCTTTGCCGTATGTTTGTATTCAACTAGTAGATAGGTTCTGAGTTGTCGACCTGATTTATCTGACAAATCCATCCCTGTAAACATAGTTTATACAGAAGTATTCATGACAGCTTCACTGATTAACTTAGCGGCTGACGGCTTTCCACCGCTAAGTCCCATACGCAAAATGCTCGCGTTGGAATCTAAGATAGGAAAGAATCGTGGGACCACTTATGTTTGGAATATTTGTAACTGTCTTCGACAATTGTCTATTTGATGAAAACAAAAATAATTACACCGAGTTACAATCTAACAATGCTAACTGAATTAATAACGAAGGTTTAATTTGTATTTGTTTAATGTTTAGCATGATGTGTTGATATACAGTAAAATGCACAGACCGTTCAACAAGTACTCGCCACAATTCTACCTCTCCTTTTGCTTCTTCTATTACACATGCGCTTGCGCCTGCAATACAGTGGTCGCAGTTGGCAAGATTACAGGATATCCTGCTAATATTAGAAAAAAAGACAGTAAAGACAGTTTAGGCCTGTGCAGGTTGTAGGATAATGTATTCTCGTCTTATTTATTATGTACAGTAGTGTAGTAATTTGTCACTAAACAATACGATTACTCTCCAAACATCTGTTTTACTCCATACTACTCAAGAGATAGGCATTCCTTATTTATAACAAGTGGCGTTACCTTCACTGAGTCAATCCGACACTCTATACATAAGTTTAGTGTCACTTCTGTTCGCTTACTGCCAATTTTATAGTTTCAAAATCCAAACATCGATAATGGTATCCGACTGTCGTAACTCACTCGGATGTTGTTTTTCCCGTCAGTTACCAAACAGGTGTAGCATTCGCTTGTCGTGTCTGTTAGTTTTGAAAATGTCCTGTCTACTTGTGGAATTGTTTAGTGAATTTATTTTGTTTAGTTTTATCTTTTTCCTTAAATTGTTTGTCCAAGCCATGATACCATCAAACATTGATAGAGGCAAGAAAAGGCAAACAAAACGTTATGCCGTTGATCAAGGAAATTGACCTTTTAGATAAATTAAAATATGGCGAAAGCATAACATCTGTCGCAAAGAATTTTAGCGTTAACGAGTCAGCAGTGCGTTATACAAAGAAAACTGAAGGAAATATAAGGAGGAGTTGCAAAGAAGGGACTTGTTAGTTGGCGAAAGTTGCCTTTATGTGTCGCGATATAATCATCGAAAAAGTGAAGAGGCTTTGGATAGAATATCATTAAAAACAAAATGCCTCAGAGTTCAATTTTTATTCGTAAAGAAGCTACGCGTTTGTGCGAACATTTTGTTGAAAACGGTGGTGAACATAGGCTACCGACAGTCAATCATTTTCTGCAAGTAAAGGCTGTTTTGACAAGATCATGAGACGGCTTTCTTTTCATAACGTAAAAATTGCCGGTAAATTCAGACGAGAGGACTCCAGGACTGGCAGGGAAATCCTTGGCAAGTCATTTTCTCTATTATATCCGAATTAACGTCAAATTTAGTCAGTTAAATTTATTAAATTCAAATTACCAATTAAACTTAAACAATGACTTCACTCTATGTTGAATAATTAAATAAATTTTAAAAGTAATAAAATTAATTAGTATAACAAAATTGTTGAAATAATGAATAGTAAATATTAAATTTAAAAAATGGGTTTGGCCATAAGCCAATCATATTCAAGAAGACCAGATTTATTGATTCATATAAACTTTAAAATTATTTATAATTAAATGTGAATTTACCAATTCAATTGGAAATAAGAAGATAAAATATTTTATTATGTTAAATTTGGAAATAATTTTTTTTTATAGTTTTGTGTAAATGTAATTAAGGTATTGTTTAAGTAATGTAGGATTTAGATATGTGAAAATTATCGAACTTTTAATTAATTATTTGCGAAGAGAGAGAGCTAAATATGTTTTATTTGAAAAGAAAATTAGTTTAGTTTAAATCAGTAATTAAATGCATTATAAAAACTTACAGTATTTGAAATTATCCTGTGTTGAACAACCAATAAAACCTGTTAGTTTTTTCCAACTGATAAATAATGATTATAAAATCAGAGTACAGTTTTAATTAAATTTCATTAATTAATAAATATATAAAATTCAGAACCTAATGCTTTTTCAAACGAGTTCTCTCCTGAGAACAATTTTATTGAGCTATTCTAAAAATTAGTTGGTTTTTTGTATTGAAGCCCAGAGACGATGTCTACTGATCATGTTTAAAGAACACAGGAGCCTTTTAAAATAGGTATCTTAAACATGATCATATTTTGCACGTCCCCTTGCTGTGCCTGCAGATCTCATGAAGTGGTAAGATTCTTTGAAAATTTTGTGTGTTCATATAAATCTTGTTTCTTTCCAGCTGACTATTTTACTGACATGTATGACTAAATATAGACCCAACAAACCTGCCAACCAACTTAGGGGAGGTCATACAATCGTTAAGGTAGATGTCAGCGGGAATAGACTTACATTTGGGCGTGGTACTTTACGCGGGAACACAAGACAAAATTTAGGGATCTTAACACGGTACACAAAACAGTGTGAGCAGCAGATATATAAATATATAATAAATATATTATTCTGCAAAAGTGGGGGAGGGACGTTGCAACACACACACACACACACACACACACGCAATTAATGAATAAAAATATTTCAAATGCAAGAATAGTTTTAAATTATATATTATTCAATCCTTTTCGCCAATAAAATAAGTAAATCATCAGGAAAAACAACTATGTAACAAAACCTTTACAAAAATAATTCATATTTACTACAATTCAACCATATGTTTATTGGTATTTATAATTTTGCCATGCCATCAATGACCTTGTAAATAGTTGGTGTTTTGATTTCCTTTGAATTTGTTCATTAATTAATTTGTCTTCAAGTTAATGTTTTATATATATATATATATATATATATATATATATATATATATATATATAAAATATGTATGTAATTATGTAGTACGTAAATATACCATACGCTATTATAAATGTACAGTATAGCTGTAATTTTTTTAACATGTTGTATGTGGAACTTAATCTTCCCATTTCCATATACAGTTGGTTACAGTATTCGCGGTTTCACTATTGGCGGTAAGTTCGGGGAACGTAACCCCCTCGAATAGGGAAAGACTACTGTATATAAACCTACCAAGCGATCTACCCGGCACTTGCCAAAAACTTATCTGTGGGGACTGTACATGGAATGAAATAGCTCTGTCTGGAAGCGAAAATCATGTTAGCACCTGTACTTCCCAATGGCGGCTCCAGGATAGACTTTCGGGGAGGGGCACAAAGGCAGGCAAACATGGGGTGGTTTGGGGCTTAAAACTTTCAAATATAAAGGCCTGGAAATGAAAGGCCGTTTCATAACCGTAATAAAAATTAGGGAAAGGCCGTAATAAAAATTACAGGAAATTTGGCACGTTTTCCATCAAAACGTTTATTTTACCTGAATTTACATAGGTACCAAAATTATTATTTTGTACATAATACAAAATATTGTTTAACTTTCATCGTTTCATCAAACGGCTCGGTCTGACGAGGACGACGCGGAGTCGTAGTACACAGACTGTTAGTACAGCCGAGCCTGTGTGGAACTAGCGCACGACTTGTAACATGCCAGCGTTTATGCTGGGGGGAACTACCAATGTTATCAGAGAAATTTCTACACCTAACATTACATAAATGTTAAAACAATATACATGGGTTTGAAATAAAAGTCCAATGAACATACGTTGTTATAAGTAAACTGGGATAAATTTAAATAAGAAAAATAATAGTACCCAAATTCTTGGGGGGGGGGCCTTCCCTGGTGCCGCCCTTGTTACTTCCAAATAGAACCTGCTGCTGGATTTACTATCAGACTTGATTTTAGTTTTGAAAAAAACAGTTACGAAATTAAGCTCAAAGAGCCTTTCCTTAAGGGGGAGTTAGAGATCTTATGACTAAAACTGAAGTCCATTTAACCAAGAAAACTGAGAAATATTGGTTATTTATTTCAAAAAATAATATTCAAGGTTAACTGGAAAAAGTTCATTACTATAGAATTAATAAAATGAATTTTAAACAGGAATTAAAACACAGGCATATCTAAATTGTCCTTGAAATGAAAAATTAAAAAGCCATAAATAATAATTAATTTTCTGTCTCACTTTACCACTTCAGAAAATTATTTATAACTTTAACTTAATGACTGCAATTTATAAACATATTGAATGTTTATATATAAAGATAAGAGAGATAACTTTATTTTAATTAAAAGTTATATACAGTTATTCATTTTATTAGTGTACCATATGTCAACAGGGACTTTGTTTATTAAAATTCTATAATTATGAATAAATTTTACATGATATCTAAATGAACTCACGCTATTATTAATTTTCATAATTTTTATCCCTCTTTTTCTTTCTCTTAATGTATATTAAACATAAACAAAACCGATTATCAAATCATTTCTGCGACAGAAAAAGATTTATCAAACTTTTAAAAAAGTTGGGATATATTATATGAAATATTCTACATTAATAAAATTTATACTTCTAATAAATTTTGGGGAACGAACTATTTTGCTTATCGTTTTCAACAAACGTATCGGTCTTTTTGATTCTGGATTGTAGAAGTCTTTCCTCAAAGATTACAGCACGGTCATATCCAATTTTTATACTCCCAACGGTCGACACTATTCTGCATTCTATTACCAACATAACAACAATAAAAAATAACTTCAGTATAGAATTGAAAAATTTTCGGCTCTGATATAATGGTTGTTATTATTTAATCATTAATTTTTCTCACACGCTAGGCAAAACATTTCGAATTGAGCTTTGTAAACCATAAAAATATTGTATTATTTTGAACCAAAAATGTTTTATATTTTGTTGGAAGGCGTAGTGTATTTTATACAGTATACTTTAGCGTATGTAACACCTGGGTTACAAGTGACCCGCCGTAACGGAGTATGATGTCAAACCCCTCTCCTTCAGGGCATTGTGTTATTTATGGGCGTCCCAGAAGCTCCCTGAATCTTTCTTCCTATAACTGTTATATTACCTCTCTTTTCTTGTTCTGGAACAAAAGAAAATGTATTAAAATAGAATGTTCCAGACGCAGTATTACATTTAAAACAAGTAATACGATGTATAAACAAACAAATTTTCAAGTCAATCCTCACTTAGGTTAACAAAGAAAAATGTTATTTAATGTTTTTTTTATTAAGTATTTTCAATTAATACATTTTATACTTACTTTAAGCCAAATGGGATGAAATAACTATATTGCATACGCTGCCCCTTTTATGAAACGTTTTAATCCCATATTAAATTAAAATGAATTCATTAAATTTATTTAATGAATTACTATTTCAAAAACACTGTATTAACATCAAATATCCCCTCCTATAAGTTTAAAAATACGCACTTGAACTTAAGTAGATGAATAAAAATTATTTTATTAAAGATTGAGAATTTGAACGAAATGTACGAATATATATATATATATATATATATATATATATATATATATATATATCACTTTCATTTATGTACTTAAACAAGAATCTTACTTGGTATTTATGCGAGCTAACTTTCAATGGCTGGCTGTGCCGTCATCCTCGGGCATACTGAACAGGGTTGTTGTAGACTGCGAGCTGAGTGGATTTCCCGTTGACCTCGGTGTACCGTTATGTTCTATTTTTAGAATCACTGCACTGTGCGAGTTTTTAGAGTTTGTTTTGGGGTTAATATTGTCTATTAGATTGAATAATTTATCGTTTTTTGATTTTATTTGTATTTATTCGTTAATGATATTATTTTAATTTTTATAAATTTGTAGTAGTTCCCAGATTGTCATTTTGAGGCCTTTTTGAATCTTTTTTATTAGGTGTACGTTTTTTAATGTGGGGAATGTGTGTTTGTTTTTGATGGCGTGTGTGGCTAAGTTTGAGTTATAAATTTCAGGTTTGATGTATGCATTGAGGTGTTCTTGATATCTTTCTTTTAATTTCTTTTTTGTTTGGCCTATGTATATTTTATTACAGTCTGGGCATTAGATTTTGTATATTCCGTTATTAAGTATGGGACATATTTTTTCTGGTTGGTTTATTTTGTTGATTATATTTCCTGTGTTTTTGTAGGCTATGTTAATATTATTGTTTTTTAGTGTTTTAGTTATTCCTTTTATGTTGTATCCTGTGTATGTGAATGTAGCCCATTTTGTTGTTTGTGGTTCGATTTTAGGTTCTTTAAATTTATTTAATATTTTCAATTCTAATTTATCTATAGTTTTTTTATTGTATCCATTTTTTTGGGCTATTTTATATATTATTTGTTTTTCTTTGGTTTTTTCTTCATTATTTAGAGGCAATTTTAGCATCCTGTATAAAAGTGAGTTGTAAGCGGCCATTTTATGTTGTGGGGGATGGTTGGAGTGGTTTGGTATTGTATTAAAGGTTTTGTGTGGGTTTCCTATAAATAGAATATTCAATGTTATTTGTATTTCTGGTCAATGTTAGGTCTAGATAGTTTATTTTACTGTTTATTTCTTCCTCCATGGTGAAATGTATGTTAGGGTGTAAGTTATTGATTTCATTTAGGATGATGTTATTATTTAATTAAATAGTACACCAAGGTCAATGGGAAATCCTCTCAGCTCGCAGTCTACAACAACCCTGTTCAGTATGCCTGAGGATGCCACGACCAGCCATTGAAAGTTAACTCACATAAATACCAAGTAAGATTCTTGTTTAAGTACGTAAGTGAAAGTGATAAGTGTATACAAGAAAACAGTGTTGCATAACTACAAATATATATATATATATATATATATATATATATATATATATATATATATATATATATATATATATATATAGTGAGAGTGTAAACTAATACAAGGAATTACTTTATTATTTGCTTTAATGTTCGTCTTTAGGAAAAGCCGTCTCTTTCCACAAGCGGAGGTAGTACAATTTGGAAATAATTGTTTACAATTTTCTTACAATGTTATTTTTAATATTTTTTGCCGTTTTCGCATTGTTAAGTGTAAATGGCGCTTCAGTGTTCATTCAGTTTTAAACTCATCAATTTCCCTTTAATAGCAGTTCATTAATTTCAGAGGCCGGTGGTATCTGGAGAAATGTCACTAACAGCTGTTCAACTGACATATTTACCGGCCTTAATAGTAACAATCGCCATTACTGCCTTTGTTCAAAGTGATTAATTATATTGAACTGCCGTTTTAATTGACCTTGCTTCTCATGAACAGGTTTAGCGGTTGACAGTCGAGTCAGATCGAGGCAATCGTTTGTAATTAGTATATTTTTATTTGTGTTAGAAACACGATATAAAGTAATTCTCAAAAATTTAAATTGTAAGGTTATATATTTTGAATGTAAAAAAAATATTTTCAACTAGATTTTCCCGGGTAAAATACAGGGGAAACTTCGTTCACTGAGATGTAAACTAAGAATCTGCACTGAATAGATTCAGAAAGAAAATAGTTAGAAGCGTCTGTAAAAGCTTAAAATAGCACCAGGGATTACATGGTAGACACAAAATGCTCACAACTACTGAAATAAATACAGCTTAAACGCCGAAGCAATGCCAAAAGAAGGTTTAAATGCTAAATCACGGCGTGAAACAATTTAATTAAAGAGACGTTTATAAATAATACAATTATTTTTGTAATAATGTTTTGCTATATAATTCTTGTATAAATTTGACGTGAATGTATTGGCTGAAAGGTAAATTCTTTGTATCCCAAGGTATTTAATATAAACAAGAAACCTTTCGACCAAATAAAAACAAAGCAGTTAACTTTGTACACATTTCGCTAACACAGCATCATCAGAAGATTACAGTAGAAAATAAGTTGTGCGTGAAAAGTTGAAAAAGTGAAAGACAAGTGAAAAGAGAAGAGTGTTAACAAAGCGTATATGTTTCAATGTGACTCTCCTCTAAGCCAAAAGAACACACGTCAATATCGTATGTGGGGAACAGATCGGGTGACTAGCATCTAGCCCGAGACAAAGGGTTTGGTGCCACGACCTTGCTGTAAGGCCTAGACTGGTCACAGGACCACCCAGAACTCCAACCAGGAACAGCGGTTCGGCCAAACTACTCGGGACCATTAGAAGCTTCCAAACGGCCAGGTTTCTGTACCTCAATACCTTGTCTAATTGGTTCAGTCCAGTCGAACCTTCATCCAGTCCCGGATGACCGGACCCTCATACTTGGGACTTGGTTATAGTCCATCCTTATGGACCTTGAGAACCATCAGAAGGTAACAACTGAATTCTTCTGAGCACTTGTGCTACCTGTGCATAGACACTTTGCAGGTACTATATCAATTTTCCCTGTATCCATGGGGTTTTTTTGATGATACTATATTACAATCCGCGTTAATCTATTCTATATATTTATTATTGTAAAGTATCTAATATGATGATTTAAGTTAAACTACATTTTAAAGACAAAAACTATGGGCCGCTTACACAACGTTTGTAGTTTTTCTAAAAAATGAAAAACGTATAGTTGCGTTTCTTAGCGATATTTTCTTACTATGGGCTTATTATATATCCGTGTTTGCACAGCATTTTATGTTTTAGAAAACCTAATTCATTACAATTCGTATTTTTTTTATTAATTGTAGTGTTTAACAAAATATTATGTACGATATTCTCTGGCATTGTTATTTTAATTAAAACAAATTATGGAAATAAAGGTTTCAATAATACTATTAATAAATAATAGCACAGCCACAGAAAGAATACATTTCATATAAGCCAATTAAAGAAAACATTTTCTGTCATAGATCCTACTTTCTGTATAAGTTTCATAAATTCCTTCTGTTATTCATCTACCCAGTACAGAAAACGTTTCTTTTGTATCGAATGTGTCTTATATTTTAACATGAGTGTTTGGGAATACTCCCCCTGCCTCGACAACAATGCCTATTGGGATGTAACCTGGCAAACCTTTATATTATTTCTTCGATTCATTCATCCTTCCATGTTATATTGTTTTTTGCCATTCTATCCGGACTTCAATGCCCGAGCACTGATGACGTTTTCCTGAATGTAAGGTTGAAAGATTATCCTATCTATTAGTCGATTATTGCTTAAATGTTCTTTTAGTCAAAAACACACACCAGCACCACCACCTCCAGATCCACCACCTTCACTACTACCACCACCTCCAACATCATCATCACCAAGACCAGCACCACCACCTCCAGCACCATCATCTTCTCCAACACCACCACCTCCAGCACCACCATTTCCAGCACTACCTCGTCCATCACCATCACCTCCATCACCACCACCCGACCACCACCACATCCAGCACCATCACCTCCAGCACCACCATCTCTATCACCACCACCTCCATCACCACAACTACCTCTAGCACCACCGTCACCACCACCCGACCACCACCACATCCAGCACCACCACCTCCAGCACTACCTCCTCCAGTACCATATCCTCCATCGCCACCACCTGCAGCACCACCATCACCACAGTACCATCTGATGGTTGTGACAAGCATCTTCATGGTACTCAGTGAACATCAATATTTTACAGGACATATTGTGGGGAAATAAAGAGTCCAATAAATGTTTTATGCATAACAATTAAAGTTTTGAATCTCAGCCTTTTTATTGGTATATGTTTTGTTGCATTTAACAATTGATAAACAATCGTATTTGTGAACTAAAGATAACAATTTCAGGAAACGATTAAATGCGTTCTGGCCTCTGTAAAACAAGTTTCGAGCCGATAAATTATCGGCTGGCCATGATGTAGATGAACCCATGGGGCGGTGCTGGCCAAAGATTTTAGGCAAAATGTTTGATAATTTCTAAATATATTTTAGCTTTAGATTGTTAGCTTATTGTACTGGTTTATACTGAGTAACCGAAATATATGATGATAAAAACTTCAGATAACAGCTGAGTTGTGTTTAATGTCTTAGAGAATTAAATATGATTTATTAGGTAAATTACATTTTTGAAATGATTGATTGTGTTTGGTATAAAAACAGTGTTGTGTTTAATTTTGTGCAAGACAGAAATTGTGTAATATTTAGAAGCATATCTAGGGGGCGATAGTTTGAATATGTCTTTACGTTTATGGATTTATAAGTTAAAGTATTAAACAGGGGTTTCCCCTAAAGGTTTGTTGAATGCGGCTTTCGGTGGAGTCGCATTACTGTGTTTTTATGGTAATTAATACGTAAAATTACAGCGTCGTAGTATGTGTAAATTTTAGTTTGGTTTTAATTTATACCGAATTTGATAGTTATAAGAAATTAATTCAGTGCCTGGATCAAAATATTTCTGATACTTGAGTCGATCTTACGCATTGTTAAATAAATCTAACCTGGCGATTTATAAAGTCGTTAGAAATACAGGAAAATTATTAAAACTGAGCGGTGACGTCACAAATTACAAATAATACATTTTTTTAACCTCATTTTACAGCATACACGAAACTTTATAAAACCAGCATTTCTTGATAATGTAGAGTACAATGTTACACTGTGTTACAATTTAGCTACATTGCTATACTATGAAGCTTACTAGTGCGAGCTGACTAGTAGATGCATGTAGTGAAAGGTGGTCCCCATATTTCCACACGGTTAGCTTAGGGTATTTATTTGTTTTTTACAAGCATATCTACACTAACCGGATACTTTGTAGCTACGTTGTAATGTAGTATAATAAAACATAGAGCTCTGATTTATAAACAGCCTTTGAGTTTATATAGTTTTGTGTGTTACGTGCGCGTTCGTATCTTAAAGTGAGGTTTTTTTGGCTTTTTTTACAAAATGTTTAGATTTTAGGGTGTTGCTACCAAGTTATTTATTTTCCTTATTTAGTAGGACGCTGTACTTCATGTGCTACATTTTGTTTTACATGCAAGTGAGGTGTGACAGTAGTATAAATACCTTTTTAATTACATTTTTTAATATAAATTATTTTTCTATCTATGGATAAAATGAACCTTTAATTTTATAACTTCACTGGTAATATCTTATTAATAACTGGTTTAAATAAGTTTTAAAATTATACAAACAATTTTTTGTTGAAAATTGAAATTTTGCAATTTTATTACCTTAGCGTAAGGTAGTTGAGCTTTGAACTAGAAAATTTAAGTTCAAGCCTAGCCTTACAATCATATTTCTACCATATAAATGAAAAACACAGCAAGTAAATCAACACCTTATCGTTAGATAAATAGATCTACTCAGATGAAATTGTATTACAGGTATACTAATACTACAGAGTACATTCTCCGCTGGGGTCAGTAAAGTTTGAACAGGCTCCCTTAAATAACAAATAACATTATAAGGAAATTAAAGTAATCCATGATGAAACAGCTGATGGCATGAACTGGTTTCTTTCGGAAGTTTGTAAGCTATTGAGAAGGCTGTACTGTTACACTATACAAAGCTAGCTAGCTATCAGAAAGGTTAGATTGTCGAGCCAATTAGGTCGGCACAGAACTGCTCGACTGAATACAACGCACAAGAAGGCTCCTGGTAAACCTTCTTGTAGTTTCACTTTCGGTTAGTTTGTAAGTTATTGAGAAGGCTGTACAAAGCTAGCTAGCTATCAGAAAGGTTAGATTGTCGAGCCAATTAGGTCGGCACAGAACTGCTCGACTGAATACAACGCACAAGAAGGTTCCTGGTAAGCCTTCTTGTAGTTTCACTTTCGGTTAGTTTGTAAGTTATTGAGAAGGCTGTACAAAGCTAGCTAGCTATCAGAAAGGTTAGATTGTCGAGCCAATTAGGTCGGCACAGAACTGCTCGACTGAATACAACTCACAAGAAGGCTCCTGGTAAGCCTTCTTGTAGTTTCACTTTCGGTTAGTTTGTAAGTTATTGAGAAGGCTGTACAAAGCTAGCTAGCTATCAGAAAGGTTAGATTGTCGAGCCAATTAGGTCGGCACAGAACTGCTCGACTGAATACAACGCACAAGAAGGCTCCTGGTAAGCCTTCTTGTAGTTTCACTTTCGGTTAGTTTGTAAGTTATTGAGAAGGCTGTACAAAGCTAGCTAGCTATCAGAAAGGTTAGATTGTCGAGCCAATTAGGTCGGCACAGAACTGCTCGACTGAATACAACGCACAAGAAGGTTCCTGGTAAGCCTTCTTGTAGTTTCACTTTCGGTTAGTTTGTAAGTTATTGAGAAGGCTGTACAAAGCTAGCTAGCTATCAGAAAGGTTAGATTGTCGAGCCAATTAGGTCGGCACAGAACTGCTCGACTGAATACAACGCACAAGAAGGTTCCTGGTAAGCCTTCTTGTAGTTTCACTTTCGGTTAGTTTGTAAGTTATTGAGAAGGCTGTACAAAGCTAGCTAGCTATCAGAAAGGTTAGATTGTCGAGCCAATTAGGTCGGCACAGAACTGCTCGACTGAATACAACGCACAAGAAGGTTCCTGGTAAGCCTTCTTGTAGTTTCACTTTCGGTTAGTTTGTAAGTTATTGAGAAGGCTGTACAAAGCTAGCTAGCTATCAGAAAGGTTAGATTGTCGAGCCAATTAGGTCGGCACAGAACTGCTCGACTGAATACAACGCACAAGAAGGTTCCTGGTAAGCCTTCTTGTAGTTTCACTTTCGGTTAGTTTGTAAGTTATTGAGAAGGCTGTACAAAGCTAGCTAGCTATCAGAAAGGTTAGATTGTCGAGCCAATTAGGTCGGCACAGAACTGCTCGACTGAATACAACGCACAACGTGTTTATTGTTTTAAGGTTTGCTCGTGTAGCTTCGTTTGCCAATTGGACTTGCATAGGAAAACATACTTCAAATTCAGATCCAACTGATTATATGTTATTGCTGGCAGTGATTTATCTTTAATTTGGAGAAACAAACGTTTGTTGTGGAAAGTACATTTCAATGTGTATTACACATAAATTCAATTAAAAATAAGTTCTAATTAGAATAGGTTTGCTATAAAAAGTAATTAAGTTTGCTAACGTAAACTAAACTGTTGCTGAAGTGAAGCAATTACGTTATTCCTCGCGTATTACGTAACAACTTTATGTGTTACACGTAGTCCATCTTTACATTTCGTGTGTCTTTTTTTCGTGAAATTCGTGTTACAACGCACAACGTGTTTATTGTTTTAAGGTTTGCTCGTGTAGCTTCGTTTGCCAATTGGACTTGCATAGGAAAACATACTTCAAATTCAGATCCAACTGATTATATGTTATTGCTGGCAGTGATTTATCTTTAATTTGGAGAAACAAACGTTTGTTGTGGAAAGTACATTTCAATGTGTATTACACATAAATTCAATTAAAAATAAGTTCTAATTAGAATAGGTTTGCTATAAAAAGTAATTAAGTTTGCTAACGTAAACTAAACTGTTGCTGAAGTGAAGCAATTACGTTATTCCTCGCGTATTACGTAACAACTTTATGTGTTACACGTAGTCCATCTTTACATTTCGTGTGTCTTTTTTTCGTGAAATTCGTGTTACAACGCACAACGTGTTTATTGTTTTAAGGTTTGCTCGTGTAGCTTCGTTTGCCAATTGGACTTGCATAGGAAAACATACTTCAAATTCAGATCCAACTGATTATATGTTATTGCTGGCAGTGATTTATCTTTAATTTGGAGAAACAAACGTTTGTTGTGGAAAGTACATTTCAATGTGTATTACACATAAATTCAATTAAAAATAAGTTCTAATTAGAATAGGTTTGCTATAAAAAGTAATTAAGTTTGCTAACGTAAACTAAACTGTTGCTGAAGTGAAGCAATTACGTTATTCCTCGCGTATTACGTAACAACTTTATGTGTTACACGTAGTCCATCTTTACATTTCGTGTGTCTTTTTTTCGTGAAATTCGTGTTACAACGCACAACGTGTTTATTGTTTTAAGGTTTGCTCGTGTAGCTTCGTTTGCCAATTGGACTTGCATAGGAAAACATACTTCAAATTCAGATCCAACTGATTATATGTTATTGCTGGCAGTGATTTATCTTTAATTTGGAGAAACAAACGTTTGTTGTGGAAAGTACATTTCAATGTGTATTACACATAAATTCAATTAAAAATAAGTTCTAATTAGAATAGGTTTGCTATAAAAAGTAATTAAGTTTGCTAACGTAAACTAAACTGTTGCTGAAGTGAAGCAATTACGTTATTCCTCGCGTATTACGTAACAACTTTATGTGTTACACGTAGTCCATCTTTACATTTCGTGTGTCTTTTTTTCGTGAAATTCGTGTTTTACGTAAATATTTTGCATATAACAAGAACATATAGAGTTAGATTAGGATCGGTTATTTAACATCAAATAATTGTAACGTAAGCTAACCGGTTGCAGTATCAACGTTAGCGTTATTCAGGTATCTTATTAAGTGAACCAAACCTAACCTATCCGGATAATGTTTTGCTAGATAGTAAAAGAGGAATATAATAAATACTGTAGCATAAAATAATGGTGTGTATTATATTTATATAGAAAAATGTAGTTTATACAGTTTTATGTGTGTTTGTGGTTTGAGTTAATGTTCGTATTTCTTCAAAATTTAACCACTATTTATGGTTTGTTCCACTTGAACCATTTCTGTTTTTACAAATATTATAAAGTAACATTAGTGGAACTCTTTGACAAATATCCTTTATTAAAGGTTAACACGAAGATGCTACATAACAGATATTGTAATAATAATGTACTTTTATGAATTATAATTACAAAATTAAATGTTTGTTATATAGATCTGTAATATGTAGAATGTTTTAAAATATAAACATGTCTATCCTAAAATATGTTAGGTTATATGTAGAACACAAGTAAAAAAAATGAAATTTGGCACTGACTTCCCAAAAATTTCATATTTTCAAAAACAAATTCACATTTAATCTCAATTTACAATGTATAAGAAAAGTAAGATCAAGGTTACTTTATAAAACAGAGCGTTATGCTAAACTAGTTACAATATACAGGGTGGGGCGTATAAAAGTAGCCTTGTAAGAAAATGCAACACAAATGGGATAAAATCTGTTTCTTTACGACATTTCTTGAATTATTGTTACAATTTACAAATACAGTCAACTCCCGATTATCCGGGATCGCATCAACCGGGTTGCGGATCAACCGGGATCGTCAGCTCCACTTGAAGCAGTGGGGCGGGAAGAGTCAAATGTGAACGCGGTGGACGGATGATAGCGCGGGCGGTCGTTGGGGCGTACAGTAACCGTTACGGAATAATTTATAGACTGTCAACTCGCCCGCAGTCGCCACCCCGTGTCCTAAATCTTTCCTACCTGTTTCCGCGCGACGCGCACTCGCGGGCAGAGTTTCGGTCAGCATGTCTGAGTTTACGTTATATTTCTTGTGGTCCTTTTATAAATTCACGCGGTTCTATGACGCGCGAATCCCTAATTACGCGTTATATCTAACGTCCAATCAGATCAGAGCACATCGAAGCATCGAACCTGATGCATGGAGGTGCGATAACCCCGAGCGCGAGCGGCCGTTTTTCGGTGAATAAATCCGAACGCTGAATTTGCGGAACTACGCGATCGCTCGAGTCTAACGTAAACACTACCCTTCCTCAGTGGTCAGTTTGTGCGTTGCTTCTGATTAAAACGAACTTCACAGTAGTGACGGTACAACATTAGGCAGTACTATTTATCAGCTGTTTTTACAGTAATTGGGTAGAAGTAGGACTGTGGATATTACGGTATTTGTTTTAACCGTGATTTCGCATTATCCGTGACGGCCCTGCCGGTAATTATCCCGGATAATCGGGAGTTGACTGTACAACTTTGGCAAGATTGCGTCACACACCGACTTGCTGTGATGAATGCCCAGTCGACTTACGGACTGTGTTCTATACGAGCTACGATGGTAGCAACAACTACAGAAGTTCCGACTAAATTAGGCTTATTTCTCGATGTATATACTATTGTGCTCGTACTACGCCATCTTCGTAACAACACTTGAACCTTCCCCTTGCCAGGAATAGTACTCTCTGGGTATTTCTCACAAAACTTTTCATTAATGGAACCGCTTGAGACATAGGACTATAGAATAAAAACTCTCTGTTCCACCGAGTACGACTGCATTGTGCCAAGTAACCAGTTTACATCCGGGGTGTTTGCTAAGCTATCATGACCTTCAAATTTGCAGGTTGTACATGGAAAAGGAAAAAATAGGGGGAATTTCCCTTGATTCGGCATAAAAATTATACAATGTCGGCTAAGTTACGGGGCTACATTTATGTGCGCCACCCTGTAGCTGCAAAGAATCCGGCTAGTTTAGGTTTTTCAAAAAAAAAAAGGTTTACTAACGTGGGGTAGCTATTTTTAATAAGTGAAGTGATATACGGTTGCCATCTTTGCTTTGGTGCAGTTACGAATAACGTGTAAAAATGGAACCTCTTCACTTTTCCACCTGTTAGCTTACATTAGCAAATTTTATTTGTATTGATGTTATTTCCAAATTCATACTAACCGGATACTTTGTAATGTAGAATAACATTTGCCATGTTCTATAAAGAAACTTTTAATTTTAAAAAGTCTTGTTTGTGTTGTAAATTGAGGTTATATTTATTTTTTTTTAATTTTTGGGCCATTTACCCCATGTTTTATTATGTTTTACATATTTTCTTGAACATATGGTAGGTATATATTTATTTTTGTAAAAGTGGTGAAAGTGTGTGAGTAATATAAATACTATGATGTATGAAGATACTTATCTTATAAAATATTATATTCAACGACTTTTATTTAAGACAAAAAGTACCCAGTACTGTCGTGTACATATCCTTTGGAATGTCATATCTTTCGTTCCTAACCATTAAATCAAATAAAAATAATATCTAATATTATGCATACAGTTGTTACATGCGAGTGTGTATATTTGTGTCCGTGCGAGCAAGCAAGCGAGTGTGTAGCCTATAGAATTGATGATTTAGTTTTAATCAGTTAGTATTATTTTGAGTTATATTTCTTTTGACACTAATTATCATTCCACAAACTCTAGTTTCTCCAGTGCGATTCCGATTTATTTCCAAACTTTTCTAGTTACTTTCTTATAAGTCTGCGGCTTTTTCGGATATAAATCTTTATATCTGAGAGAAGCAATAAAAGGCTTCAAAGGATTCGTTGAACGTTCCAAGGATTTCTTCGTCACAAGGATTTTCGCAACATTTCAAAAGCTAATAACCCTTTGCAATCTCACTAGTTTTCCTAATATCACTGACTTTGTTTCGTTAGCGCTTCGAATAGGCAGTGAAGAAGCGGGTATTTCTAGTTTTACTGAAATATATCTCAATGTTATATATTTTGTTTATAACAATGTTTTTGGGCTGTTTTTCTTTGTTGAGTTAAATTTATGTTAAACATTTTTGCTTCTAGAAGAACCTTTTAACTTTTATTTCTTTTTAGTTAATTTTTTTTATTAAACACTTGTTTTTGTTTAGTAACAAAAACCACTCACACACAAAGCAGATAATAAGGTAGTGTAGAAAGTGTTCCCACTACTGGATTGCTAGGGCCTAATGATGCGCTAAATTAAACACATGTATGCTGATAAATAAAATCCAGATGCATAAATATGTTGATGAAAATTTTACCAAGAACTTAGGAGCTTCGAAAGGAACTTGTGGGTAAACAGGAAAATGTCTTTACAAAGCTTGTTGGGCGTATTTACTACCTGTTTATTCTTATACAGAGTAAGCTACGCAAAGATAGTTGTCATCGAACTGGTATAACAAGTTTATTTTCCTAACAGAGTTCTACATGAAATAAGCTCCACCCTCATTTCTACCCGTAAGGAGATCGCAGTCTGAGTTTTTCGTTGGAAAAAAGTAACAAATAAAAGAAACGCACAGTGTATGATGGTGTACTTTTCCCTATATAATAATATGTAAAAGGAATTTTTTACGGTATTGTATGTCACGAGATAAAGCAAGAGACTTGCGCAAGAAGTGAGTTCGCCGACTAGTGGAAGTGGAAGGCCAAGTAGCTTTCTTCCCCTCTCTTGCATCTAGCTACAGAAGAAGTAGAAAGAGAGAGAGAGTGATACAACAATAGGTTCGTGAATGAAATGAAAAAGAAGTTGTTGAGAGGATGGGTATTTGGTGAGGAGTACCTGACCCCCTTCTTCCCCTCTTCGCTGGAAACTCTACGTCCATAGATCCTTGAACAGAGTCTACACTGGTATATACTCCCATGAAACCTTTCCTCGCATGTACCCGGAGGACAGACCCACCATGGGCTGAGTACATGACCCGTGGTACCATTTGTGGCAACTAAACTCCGAGGCCAAGAATGTTCGCTGGTCCGCAGTTCCTGTAACAGCAAGCGGTTATTGGTAGTATTTCAGTTTGCTACGCCCTCCAGTACCGGCAACTAGCTATCGTGGTGAACTTGACGCAGTGGTGTGGAGGGCTGATACATGTGAAGCTATGCTCGCCAAACACTGATCCAGCGAGCACTCTCAACACTCTAAATGTTCAGCGTCCTGCGCGTGGGCTGACGAAGTCTCTCGCTATATCTCGCGACTTATAAAGAGTAAGGAATAAACCGCCAATGAACGTTAGAATAATAGATAAGATACACCAGTCATGATGAAGCAATGGAGTCACGAAGTAAATTGACGTTTTAAATAAGTAGGGGGGGGATATAGATAAATAAGCCTTGAAATGTTTTCCTTCTTATGTAGAAATGAGTCTTAACTGAGTAAAATGACTCTCTATGAGTAATATTTTGCCATATATATGAGCTTTATGTGAGTTCTTGTCATTTAAATTCAAAATAAAGCAGTGCAAATTTATATGTTAATATCAGTTTACTTTTGTTTGTTTTCTTTACTTTAAAAATATATAATTGCAAACTTTAGAAAATTATTAAGCATGTAAAGTCCTCAACACCTATATACAAAAAGATAAACAAAAACAAAAGAGTTTAACAATTTGCGAAATATTTCACGAAGATTTGAACTACGTTTAGAAAAGCATAAACAAGGAAAAAATGAGGTTGGAAGAGCGATAAAAATGAGATTTTAGTAGCGTGTATTGTTACGCGCGCGGTTCTTATTTTGTTTGATACTGTTGAGCTACTGTTTCAGTAGATTGATTGCACATATAGAGCTTGTTTGTTCAAAAATTGCCCAACATGTTTTCGCAACAAACGAACAAGTGGCGTCTTGAAACGCGCACATTGTGTTCAAAATTCGGCGAAAGTAAAAAGATTATAATTTTCATCTGTAATACTTGTATCAAGTTTTGGCTGAAATGTGTTCGTTTTAACCCAATTTTAACACAATCTGAACCGAATATTTAGATGAAATGACGTTTTATTATAAAAATTAGCACTAATTTAGTTTTGTGAATAAATTAAAGCTATATGTTTGGTCAATAACTCCAATAAATACTTTTCTTACAAATAATGAAGTGTACTTTTGTTCCAGGTGAGTGGTGGTTTCAACTTACAATAGAAACATATCTTCAAATGGGTAAAAATACAGTGTTGTACTTATAAATTACAATTATTTTTTGCATTTGTTTTTCTCTTTTAAAATAGAAAAATAGATGTTGAATTCAAGTGTTTTTTTAAAAACTGTTTCAGAGTGTCTTCTGTTAACACAGTTTTTTGTGTTTAAAAATGTAGGTCACGTCCACTTAGTAAAAACTTTATACCTTTATTTTTAAGGGATAATTATTTTGTATTTGATATTATATTGGATAAATTACAAATAATTTGAACCACAAATGGGCGACTCGTCTGAAGATACAGAAACAATGCTAAAAACCGAATAATCAAGTACTTTAAATAATAGCAGCCTTTCTGAATAAACATTTTGTACTACATAAGTATAAGAGTTAGAAATAGCAAATATTACAGAAGCATTTTGTACCGCTCTGTCACGTATAAACTCAGTTCACTCCTTTGCAGATTTGTTTGTAAAGAAGTAACGTCTCACTCTATAAACGCGTGCGAACACATGTGCAGTTTCGTATGTGTTATAGTTTCGTATGGTTTTATACGTCATAAGAGCAACACGAAAAGACTACTAATGGGAAAGCAATGGGGAAGGCTTCGTTTGAGAAGAATGTCACGTAGCCCGGATAAGAATAAAGCACGGCCTATATAAGAATGTAGAGAGAATGTGTTAAGGCCGTTTAGGCAGCCGGACGCGGTGTGCATGTTTATCGTCCATCGTCCAGTAATACCAGGTGGCGCGGACAGGTGGAACTTTAGGACACTAACTTTTTGTCAATGTTCCACATACTTTTTGCGTAGGCTAGCTTCTGTGTAAAGATATTGATATCCGATGACGTGTCACATAAAAATTGCAAAACTTTATTGTTTCCATTACTAAGATTTGTTTGTTCTCAAAAAATATTACAACGCAGTTTTTTCTATCGAAAAACAATTTTGGTCATCATCACCAATCAAGGGCTATGTTCAAAACAATGAATTTTAAGTAAAATAAAATTACAAAACCATAAATAAATATATAACAACACACAAACAACAACAAACAATAAAGAAATGGTATTAAAATTTAACAATAAATATACAACAATAATTAACAATATAACAATGAATAAGAATAATAAATAGTATAACAATAAACAAACAATAACATAATTTAATCGTAATAAATAACGAAAATAAATAAATATAATCACGTTAAAATGAAATAATTAGATAGGTTACGAATTTATAGTGTTAATAATAAAACCTGATTCCCAAAGGCTTACTTTTGTTTCACAGGTCTGATCAACGTTATGGACTAGCTGCTCTAAATAACAATATAAACAACACAAATATTGCAATTTCCAATCTTTTTGGTAATTATCTGTTATCCAGACCTCATTGATATTGGAAAAGAAATGCATTATAGGCTCATTACAACGGACTAATTGGGGCTGAGAGTTTTCCGTTATAATGGCGTCCGTTTGGAAGCATAATGACCTCCTGAAGCGGCTAAAATACAAATGAAACAGAAGTAATATAAACAATACATTTTTAAAGCAAATTCCAACTTAGGGCAACAGACAAATTCTATTATAGCTACTTTTTATTAAATAATTACAATTAATATAAATAAAGTAACATAACCCGCGACCATAAAACAGCTGTTCTACCACATAACCCATAACATAGAATCTGTTGTTTCATATGTTATCATTTACTTTTAAGGCAAACGGGACGAAATAACTATATTACATACCTTGCCCTTTTGTGAAAAGTTTTTGTCCCATATAAAACTAAAATTAATTTATTAAATTTAACGAATGAATTAATATTTCAAAAAACTACAGGTTTGAAAAAATGAACTTGAACTTGAGTGGATGAATAAAAAGTATTTTATTAACGGTTGAGAATTTGAACAAGTTATATATAAGGAGAGAGTGTGAAATAATAGAAGGTATAGAAAAACTGAAAGATTAATACAAAGAAATAAATTGATTCTAAACATCTGTGAGTTTTATTTACAGCCATTAAAAAATTAATGAACACATTTGCTGCTGTTATTGTTACATAAATTGTAACGACAGTGCTAAAAAATGCCTTTTACTTACTTTTAGTTAGAAAGTTTTTATTGAAAATGTTTTAAGGTCGGTTTAAAAAGAGAATTAAAGTTTCTGCTCAATCGGGTAGGGTGGGTATTTGATCCTAAACATTTGTGAATACTTGAGAGTTAGTATAATAAATACTACTGATATGTCTACACTATGTAAGCCTACACCTCTGGCACCATTTGAAGTATCTTTACAGAACTGATCAGGTCGTTGACCTTTTTTCATTGAAAGGAATATGAGTAAAAAATGATTAAATTGCGAGTTTTGTGTACGTCTTCTATTTGTTTTAACATAATTTCACGCTAAGCTCAAAGAATAGTTGTACTACATTATTTACGGTACTATTGTTTGTTGGTGGAATGCCACTTGATAGACAGTAAGAGCGACCGTGGCAGCAGCCATTTAGGCATCGCGCCAGCGAGGGCTATGCGGGACCTGTTTACGTGGCTGTTGGTGGAATGCCACTTGATAGACAGTAAGAGCAACTGTGGTAGCAGCCATTTAGGCATCGCGCCAGCGAGGGCTATGCGGGACCTGTTTACGTGGCTGTTGATGGAATGCTACTTGATAGACAGTAAGAGCGACCGTGGCAGCAGCCATTTAGGCATCGCGCCAGCGAGGGCTATGCGGGACCTGTTTACGTGGCTGTTGATGGAATGCTACTTGATAGACAGTAAGAGCAACTGTGGTAGCAGCCATTTAGGCATCGCGCCAGCGAGGGCTATGCGGGACCTGTTTACGTGGCTGTTGATGGAATGCCACTTGATAGACAGTAAGAGCGACCGTGGCAGCAGCTATGCGGGGCCTGTTGGACTGTGTGATCTGTCTTCAAAATAAAATCCGTTATAAGGGACTTGCGGTTAATACGTTCTGTTATAATGAGGTTCTACTGTACCTGATGATGGCTTTCAAGGTCTAACAGGGTGGGTGATGCCATCCTTAGACCAAGTTCCCAGTCTGGGGGTCAGACCCTTGGGTAAGGCCACCCAAAAGTGGATACAGGTCTGATTGCACTACCTCGCCAAAACTAATCAGACAGGTTATAGATGCCTTCTTGGCCGTTCGGAAGGTTCTACTGGTCCCGAGTAGTTCTGGAAAAGTGGTCGAACCGCTGTTACTCTAGGAGATCGTTTCGTCCCAGTGGCGGGCGGTGACCAGTCAAGGCCTTATAGTAAGTTCGAATGGCTCTTGCATACTGGTCGTGGCACCAAGCCCGCCGTTTCCGGGACTGATAATAGTCACCCGGGACGGGAGTCACGAGTTTGATGTTGGATTCGTGGGGGTGTAGAGGTTTCATATCTGGAAGCGGGCGGGTTTGTGCATTTTGGCAGGGGTCGAGTCGAAAGGCTGATCCCTTGTTACTCTTCACTTTCACCACCTATCATCTCCATTCTTTTCATACGCACATATACCGCTGTCCCATCTAATTGAAATAAGTCCAGGACTTGCTTGACAGAGATGAGACCGCTCACTGGGGTAATCCCCCTAACATCAGTGTACCTGATGATGTAGAAAATCCTCACGAACACACAAAAAATAATAATATTCTGTGGCGAAGCCCCGAAAGTTAAAAATAAAACCCAAAACCTTACATGCAATAAACAAAGTAGTTTATAAAACTAAAAGATTTTCAAATTCTTTTATTAGTTCACACTCTTCTTATATATAACTTGTACAAATTTTCAATCGTTAGTTAAATACTTTTTTTCATTCACTCAAGTTCAAATACTTTGAAAAAAAATTGTTGTGGATGGCAATTGATGTCAATGAAGTTTTTCCAATAATTAATTCTGCGCTTAATTAAATATGCATTAAAAATTGGTTTTTAATGTGAACTTCAGCACCAAATTAATTTTATTACTTTTCGTGTTTCCCTAAGGACTTTAACCAAGGTACAATGTTTTCTTTTAATGTCGATGACGTCTGGATAACTGATAATTACAACTTGTTTTATAGTTTTAGGTCAATTTAGCTATCGGCTACGAAGGGTAAGGGAAGGATTGTGAATTATAGATAGGATTCGGGAAGCAAAATGTAAGAGTTTTTCCGGAAAGAGAGGATTATACGCATGATGTGCAAGGTGGGTTACCTGAAGGGTTTGTCACTTTATGCCCCATTAGGTAGACGTTAACATAGTGATTCTCTGCTGTGGAAGTAGGGTCTACCCCGATGTAGACAGGGATAATAAAGTGTTGATATTCAGCAGTTTCTATATTTGTATGTGGTAGGTTGGTGCAGTAATTATAATTTCAGTGACTAGTAGTTGTACAGGGCTTCGTAAATGAAACGACGGCTTCGAAATGCGTCAGCACAGAAGGTGTTACAAGTTATTCACTTATTTATAAAACACTTATATAATTATTTATATTCCAGTAGATCTCTTCGATTCATGAACACAACTTCCAGAGAAGCTTGCTTTCGGGAGTATAAAATGTTGGTCTTTATAAGAGGAAAATTATTTGTAATTGCGCTTGACGACTACTGGTACGAATTGTCTTTTTTGTTATAATTAAAAATCATTCTTGTAGACCTAAACGGCTAGGAATAATCCGGAATGCATCAACAAAAATGTAATTTGTAAACCTATTCTATGTATACGGAACATAATCACAGTGTTATATTCTAACCTCCTTTATCTTAGTCTGTACGACGCAGATATTTGTACAGTGTATTTATATAAATAAATCCATTGGACGTGTATATCAGCGATGTGCAACGATCAAAGAACTTAGCAAATATTTGTACGGTCGTTTATGCATGACGTCTTTGTGTGTACACTGGACTTTATAAAGGATGTTTATGGATGGTTTGTTTGAATACTGCTCAATTGGAATGAAGGGAACCACTTGCCGCAGACAAAAAGGAAAGGTCTGCGGTGTGGTGTAGTCTGTTCATGTTAATTAATTAGAACCTCTGGGAGAAATATTACTCTCATTATGAATATTGGGCAATATTTACATTTTAAAATGTTCATAAATATTAGTTAAATATAAATACTTTAATCTCCGATAAAAATACTTGATTAGTTTGATAAAAATACTTTAATAGTTTGATAAAAATACTTTAATAGTTTCATAAAAATACTTTAATAGTTTGATAAAAATACTTTAATAGTTTCATAAAAATACTTGATTAGTTTGATAAAAATACTTTAATAGTTTGATAAAAATACTTTAATAGTTTTATAAAAATACTTTAATAGTTTGATAAAAATACTTTAATAGTTTCATAAAAATACTTTAATAGTTTGATAAAAATACTTTAATAGTTTCATAAAAATACTTTAATAGTTTGATAAAAATACTTTAATAGTTTCATAAAAATACTTGAATAGTTTGATAAAAATACTTAAATAGTTTGACAAAAATACTTAAATAGTTTCATAAAAATACTTTAATAGTTTGATAAAAGTACTTTAATAGTTTCATAAAAATACTTTAACAGTTTGATAAAAATACTTTAATAGTTTGATAAAAATACTTTAATAGTTTCATAAAAATACTTTAATAGTTTGATAAAAGTACTTTAATAGTTTCATAAAAATACTTTAACAGTTTGATAAAAATACTTTAATAGTTTCATAAAAATACTTTAATAGTTTGATAAAAATACTTTAATAGTTTGATAAAAATACTTTAATAGTTTCATAAAAATACTTTAATAGTTTCATAAAAATACTTTAATAGTTTGATAAAAATACTTTAATAGTTTCATAAAAATACTTTAATAGTTTGATAAAAATACTTTAACAGTTTGATAAAAATACTTTAATAGTTTGATAAAAATACTTTAATAGTTTCATAAAAATACTTTAATAGTTTCATAAAAATACTTTAATAGTTTCATAAAAATACTTTAATAGTTTGATAAAAATACTTTAACAGTTTGATAAAAATACTTTAATAGTTTGATAAAAATACTTTAATAGTTTCATAAAAATACTTTAACAGTTTGATAAAAATACTTTAATAGTTTGATAAAAATACTTTAATAGTTTCATAAAAATACTTTAATAGTTTGATAAAAATACTTTAACAGTTTGATAAAAATACTTTAATAGTTTGATAAAAATACTTTAATAGTTTCATAAAAATACTTTAATAGTTTCATAAAAATACTTTAATAGTTTGATAAATATACTTTAATAGTTGGATAAAAATCTTAGTTTGATAAAAATAAGAAAGCAGTTCCAATTTTTGAAGTAAATACAGTTTTTGGCTAGGTATAACTATGTTTCTCACGGAGTAAAAATCCTCTCATCCATCATGTCACGAGAGGTTCTTCATATTTTTGCTTAAATCAAGTGATAATATATGATTTCATGAAACAGCTGATTTTATGTTTTAGATTATGGTGTAGAACAGATTTTGTTACTTTATTTATTGCACATTATAAAGTTGAAATGTTACTAAATATTATTTATAAGATTATTGATTTTTAATTATTTATGTTTCAATAAATCCCAATACAATTAATTCAATATAATGATAATAATGTATACAGTTTTATTCCAGTTTTTGAAATGAAAACTTTCTTAGGCATGTCTGAGACTTCTTATTCAATTCGTTAAATGAAATGTTTATTCAATAAATTTTCCAACATAAATAGGTTTTACCTCTATTAAGTAAATTGTTCAAATAAAGTATCCACTTCTGCAGGTTAGCCGCACTATTTTTTTGAACTCAAATTTTTGAGTTAATAATAAGCCATTTGAACATTAGTCACAAGTTTGTTTATTTAGTGCAACGTTTCGGCAACTAATTTGTTGCCCTTATCAAGGCTGAAAACAATTTTTACATTACGTTATAAATAAGCTTAACATTACAAGTACACTCACAACAAAAAAAGTTTTAAACTTTAAACAAATTGCAATTATATATTAGTCAAACAAGTTTATAAAATAAACCCACCTACATGTGGAGAGTCACAATTCATCTAAAAAATAATTAAAAACAGCAACAAACAAAGAGAAGAACAATATACACACGTAAAAAAACACACATAAAACCATAAAACTACAAATGAGTTCTACATACAACCAACATAAACTAATTTTTTGATGCTTTTAATTTATACAATGTTTTATACATATTACATAATTTATCAAAATAATTTTTAATTCTTATACCATTCTTTTGCAAGTTATTATGGACAACTTCAAATTTTTTAAAGTTTTGAAATGTTTTTGTTGTGAGTGTACTTTTATTTTTATGCTTATTCATGAGATAATGTAAAAATTGTTTTAAGGCTTGATAGGGGTAACAAATTAGTTGCCGAAACATTGCACTAAATAAATAAACTTTGATTCGATATTCAACATACTTATCATTTATTCAATAATTATCTCGAGTGCTCAAATAAACACGAATAAAAACTCAAATTTTATTGCCCCGTTGTTATTCTTAA